>JANQDE010000002.1:3807989-4187242 GCA_037157785.1 Cephalotes varians | reverse complement strand
CGCGGACGCAATAGAAAATTTCTCATCCGTTTGAATTTATTCGTGATGCATGTGAAACATTCTATTCTATAATCTCGTCCCRCACAACTTCTAGGTAATTTGATCGCGTGGAAGCAATTTTAACAATTTAGTCTGGTATAACCAGACGGGCAAGCCTGATCCACCACGCCTTCCCGACCACGTGGTCGTCTCGCTCCCCACGTTTCCCCTAACCATAGTGACTCCTATATTTCATCGAGGCTGTTATTATAATAGTCGTATAAGAGAGCATTTATGAATGCAAACTCACCTGCTATAGCCATCCAGGGGTAGAAGGTATGATTGGTAGTAGGTTGCTGATGTAATTGCGTGGCGACCGGTTGACTCGCTGACGAGTTTAAACTGCAGGTGTTCCAAGACGATGTGAGGGATCTTGACGAATTGTTGTTACCAGGACTCGATGCTGGATCACCGCCTACGAGACCACCGTAACTGCTGACCCTTGTACTCTCTGGGGTACACGCAGAAGGACGTACAACCGAATTACTCTGGCTGTTCGTTCCCGAGGTCGCTGACTGCCAAACGTCCTTGACCGCCGCCGCTGCCATCACCGCAGCATAACCGTTTTGATGGGTCGACGTTTGATCCTGTTGCTTACAGTCTTTCGTTGCTGTTGTCGAGTATGAGGACGTGGTATGACCAGTTGCCTCAGGTGTCGTTGAGTAAAGCTTGCAGGCCGTCGCAACACTCGCATCATATGGCGAGTCTTGCGGTGGTCTTGTATTGCTTCCACCGCCTGGGTGTATTCCTAATGAGGATGATGTATGATGATGATGCTGCGCCGAGGCGTAGGGTGACATACCTAATCCGAGTGGAAAGCTTCGATACGCTGCTGCGGTAGCTGGATCATGATGTTGACTTGCTGCTCCTGTTTGATGATGGTGACTTCCGTAGAAGCCACCCGTCTGCTCAAAGTATGAGTTCATTATCCCGGGTATTTTGGATCACTTACACTAAAACACCGGCACTCAAAAAAGGCGAAGAAAGAAGTTAGAGTTCAAACGGCCCGCAATTATGGAGTGCACACGGCTAGTCAAATTTCACTAGTCCGTACTCCAACTCTGATGCCGGGTTATATCGATTCAACTTCTTCAAATTAAATAGAAGTAAAATCTTCGATCTTGTACTATCGAATCAAAACGCGCTTAAGAAAGCGATATGCTGTTTGACACGGATGGTGACAGGTGATACGATTGATGAGGGACAAATAAATAAATGAGCATTAAACAATTTTAAGAGGTCATAAAAGTCATCGGCAGGTATAGCTGATTATACCCAGAGTGTCAATGTCAGTAGGCCGTAAGAGTAATTCAGAATGGGTTTCATGTCAGCGGCGGAGGCTTTTATGATCTTGTTATGGTTACCGCTACGGGCAAAGTATAAACTGGTGGTCTCGACTATGAAAACAGGCGATGATCGTTAAATCGTTACGATGCAATAAACTTAGGTAATAAGACGGGCTATAAAGTGGCTTGTGGGTTCCTCTACCGCGTGCTCGCCCGACAACGGTTCGGTCAGCCGGCACGCGACAACCACCCTCGCGGGTGGTTCTCTCTTTCTTCCTCTTTTTAAAATAAACTAAAGTCGCGTTTGATCAAGTCGAGGCCTCTTGAAGAGCCGGTCGATCTGTCACGAAATCAAAAGACTCCGCTAGTCCGCACTGCACTAGCACTTGTCGTATTGTGACTTCGCTGATGACTGTGAGGTCCGAGTCAGAGGACGATGGAGATCGTAACGAATCACGGTATGCCAGTGCGGTGGTCCACGGCACACTACCGCTTTTCTCGCGCCCCGTGTACCGCCACTCTGTACCGTCGTCCGTCTCTTGCTCGCTCGTTCACCTCGTTTTGTCTCTGTTCTTCCCAGTCGATTTCTCTCGCACTCTCTCCGAAGTTTCCTTCCCTATTCCACCAACCACCGTTTCTCTATGCACTCTCTCTCACTCTCTGTCACAGTCACTCCTTCCTATTCGTGCGGTTATCGCTTCTCACTCGCTCGTACTCTTCCTCCAGAGTACTACGTTCTAACGGAGAGATCGTAGTGCCGTATCCCTCTTTGTCCCTCATATACCATCCCCCTCCTGGTACGATAACCGAACTCTCTCGCTCTATCTACCATCGTTGTTGTCCCCTTCTTCCACCCTCAACGTTCTCCCCTCAATTGCTCTCTCACCCTCTGATTCTGTCTCGCTCCACCTCTCAACGATATTCGTCCTCTCCCTTCCCATTCGATTTATCTTCTCCCTCTTTCTCACAATACGGTTCCTCAGTGCCCCCTATCGAGCGTTCCAGTAACTCAACGACGTACCGCCAGATTAAATTCGTACTCGCTCGCCGTGCGCGTCACATTTGAGACGCGCGAGCAGATAAGATGGTGCGAGGTAGAGAGAGAAAAGAATTTTTCGCAACATGAGAGAAAGGAAAGAGATGAGATAGGAAATAGAGAAGGATGAAAGTACACGTAAAGACACGAACAGAAACGGATAAGAAAACGGAGAAGAGGGAGATAAAGAGGAAAAGAAAGAACGTTATGCGCAATTGCAACAGTTAAGAGTGAGACGAAACGGAGCGAGTGCTGTTGCGATAGTGACCAGGAGGGAGAACGTGCCGCTAAGGGAGGAGGTTATACTTAAGGACCAATCAGAATTGAATTCGTCACGAATACCGCGCTGGTGTGGCATGAAAGTTCCTACGCCGTGTGAAAGTAGTTCCAAGTCAGAACGACGCCCATGAGCGGCTAGGCACCGCCCCGCAGACCCCCACTACTAAAACGCGCGAGGTACCGGCGGATACAGGCATGCTGTGTCCGTACCGTACTGGAGAGAGAGAAAAAGTAAGAGAGATGGTGAACCACGCGGCACGCGCGTCACGCAATGTTTCTGCCTTCTCTTTCTCTCCTCTGTGCTCGTTCGTGGGGATACGTGTACCGCCACCTTTGAGTCTTGTAGCAAACTAATCTCGCCAGATCCATTCAGACATTCAAACGACTAACATCAACGAGCTATCTCGCGATTATCGTTATTGCGGTGGCAACATCGTAAATTTATTGTGACATACAATACCCTGATCGACAAGTCGTACACTAAATGAGATAGTAAACAGGTTTAGCAATGAAAAGCATTATGAAGCACCTCGATCATTTAAGATCGCGTTAGATCGAACCGGTTCGAAATCGAGAATACTTGATGATGCCACATAAATGTAATGATAAGAATGTTACCGTAAACGCTTTTTATGAGGCGTACAGTTGTTTTACGGATCAATTAAATGACGATCGTATAATTAAAATGTCGTAAAAGTAAGTTCAGTAATGCCAGTAGTCAAGCAAGCAACTTCTACGGCGCGCGCCACTAGTATCGGGAGTGTTTATTGGGATGTAAATGTCGCCGGATTATCGTCCCCGCGGTTTGCACCTCGTAAATTATTCCGTAACGAGCCGAGTAATGCCCATCATAAGCTGCTCGCCAGAGCTGACCCTAGTTATTTGCTTACGCTACTCTTGCTATTATGAATGCTTAGAATATTAGCCATCTGGTTTATTCTCAAAAATACACGAAAGTAAAAGATATCTAATTTCGAATATTTTGAATATTTAAGTTGATATGAATGCAAAATGGTTGAACCATTCCAACAAAATGTCATCCACGACATGTTCAAACAGTCTGCTAAACAGTCGGCTAAAAGCTAGTTGCGAGATCTTATTTTTTATTGTTAAAAATAACATAAATAAATATAAATATAAAAAGAATATAACACATAACGCTATAATTACACTCTTATTAGATGACTGTATCTTTACATACGTATCGTCAATCGCTACATAGAAAAAAGCTTATAAATTACATAAAAGTTTATTAAGCTTTTAATTTGATGGTGCCGTTGATGAAGACCCAATGCAGTTTTCGCTTTTGCGAGACTCCGACAGGTGGCAGCCCGTTTGCTTGAAAATCATGACGGCAATAAACTTCGGTTTTATGACCACTTGAACAGAATCGTAAAAGTCAGGGCCTTTAAGCTTATAGCGTGGAAGGGCGCGAATATGGTGGGGGCGTGAGGAAAGTCAGCATATGAATGGGGAAGATGTATATATATAATGGGCCATATAGATACCCAAAAATGGGCCTAAATGCTTTTTTTAAAATGGCATTTACAGTGACTGGCTAATTTCAAAGATACCCCTTTGGTGTCAAGTATCATCTTAACGATTTAAATTTAATAAATTTATTGATAAAAAATCAATTCATTTATTATGTGTATCTACTTATGTGTCATTATGTTGCATCGATGAATTCGGTCATCATGATAGTATATTCTAATTTTGAATTACAAACTATTCAGGTAGCAAGCTGACGTTATTTGTATATACAAATTAAGTACTTTGTGTTTATTACTATATCTTGATATATTACATCAAGACATAATAATAAACACAAGTAATTCACGCGGAAAAATGAAAGCAAATACTATCAATAGATGCGCAGATATCATCGCTATTGACATAAAATCCGTATAAATGATGACGTCCATTCTAGATCTTAGAAAAACTAAAGCAAAATGAGAATTTTGATAGGGATTTAGAAGGCGTAGCTATATGAGAAGACAAATATGAAAACGAAGGGGCCATTGCACTCGAGTCGGGCAAATCTGTGCTCTCACTAAACCAGTATTCATTCCTCATCGCTCTGGTGGCTTTGACTCTTCCAAGCAGTGGTTCAATGCACTGCTTGGGCGCTCATTCTGGTTGAAGCTTCCTTCTTTCTCTTATTAACATTCTTCATTTTGCACCTTCTTACTCATTTATATTCTTGTATTTTTCTTTTTTTTTTAAATTTAATTTAATAATATTTAATCGATAAACATAACATTAATTTTTTCAAAATCAATAATATGAATATTATTGCTGTTGTTTTTTTTTCATGTGAAAGATTGTGGAAATCAAAATGCGAAATGTGACAGCAAAAGAGAGAAAATGGTAACTAGATAATACTTTAGAATAACGGATTACATTTTACTGAATTTTTTAACCAAAATGTAGTGAATATAGCATCTAATTTGAAAATAATATGAACAAATAAAATTTTCTTTGAGTATGGGATTCATAATATAAAATAAAATTTTTACGATATACAACTTATTTTAATTATATAATAATTTAATTTTTACTAACGAAAACACTAAATATAACTTTAAATGAATTGGTATTTTTACAATGATATTCTTTCCAGCTAGACAGTTTTATTTTTACTTAATCATATCCTCAAAAGGTTCATAATTTAAAAAAAATTTTTTTTATTAGCGCACTATATATTGATCGGCAGTGCATTAGGAATAAAGATAGAAACGCATAGCAAGGATTCGGAAGATGCTTCCTTTGCCATCTAGCGGTCTTTCGTGTCACCTGATTGCAAAAATTGCATCGAATTTTCTGTTTTCGCAGTCGATAGAAATTTTAATAATCATTAATACATATAGATATATAAAATATTGTACAATCTTTGTATAAAAAATTCCAAATCCAAATTATCACTGTTACTATCGTTATAAATAAGACAGTTGTCTATCAATTTTCGTGATGCATACATGTATTTATAAATTACAAGATAAGATCTGTGATATTTATACATTTATATTCTATAATACAGACTAATAACTAAAACAAAAATCTCGACATTTGCGAGTATGATAATCAAAAGTCGTATGAACGAGTTTTTTGCGAGACAAAAAAATAATGGGAAAATCAAGAATAAAACGAATTTGTAATATGAAGAAAGGGAACGCGAGAGAACAGCTATTATAACTCAATAGTAATTGACAACCAATTCATTTAATATGTTCAAAACTCGCGCTTAAGAGTGATCTGCCTTATCGATTGAGAAATCTTCCTGCAAATGGGATAAGGCGTTAAAGGATAACCGTTAGTAGAAACTCTCATGTAAGAGTTTTTGGATCTTAGAATATCACAATAGAATATGGTGGTTTTACATAATTAGTAAATGTCTTATATAGTTAAATAATATTAGATAAAATTTCGAAATTGTTACTTGATGCTCGCATTTTTGATGGCGCAATGAAGCCATTAAAAGAAAGCCTAAAATATCGGAACAATCAATAGTTATCGATCGAAGTATGCATGTGTTACATCTCAAAACATTAAATATATATACAAAAAATATAAAAATTTCATAGATTGATCTATTATTACATATTGAGTATCCGTGTAAAATTTAATTAAGCAATTACGAATTACGAAAAGATCTCTATTCGTATCTACCGAACTATATATCATCAGAACTATACATCTTTTAAATTTTCTTTAATACAGTAAGTTCCCCACAACGTATTCTCACTTTTCACATATTAATTTTTAATTGTTATTCTCACAGTTTTAATAATTTACAATCACAATTTTTGGATATCGTCTTGACGAATACTTTTATCACATTGACTTCACTTTTTCTCGCCTTCAAACGAAGAATCAATTTAACCCATTTCATCTCTTTTTAAATACTGACCATGTTACATCATATGAACTATGTTATATTTTACGGGACTCATTGTGACTATAAAGAAATACATCGTTATTTTAATTGTAATTCATATTTAAATACATATTTTAATTTTAATGCGTTTAACTTGTGATGTTGGTCTAACGTTCTATAACCACGTATTGACGTTATTTTTTTTCTTCATTTTTTAAATTTTCATTATTTTAATTTTAATACAGCTGAAGACAAAGTTATGTCGAAACATCCTGGTTTATTATTATATCGTTAACAATAAAAATCTATATTAAATTATATTTCATCTAATTTCTGCTCGTTCCCTGACCTTTTTCTTATATTATTGTTGTTTAAGCACAATTCTCATATTCTCTTATTGATTTAAAGATTATTTGTTTTGTTTATATTGATTCTTATGTAAAATCATATTTTGTATACTTATTTATTTACAAATTTGACGAGGAAATAGTATTACGAATTAAATCAAATTTTTTACATATATTAATAAAACTCTAATAAATATTCATGCTAAAATTCTATACCAAATTTTGATTCGCTCATTCGTTTAATATTTATTAACTTAAAACTGCAGCAAAATATAATCATTTGACTGCATGAGCTATTATAAATCAAACTATTTGTTGATTTTTTTGCAGTTGGTTTTAGGACGTATTTACAAAAATTTTTTATTGGTTTTTTTATCATTCATTTTTTATTGTTTTTTTATTGATTTTTTGTCGTTTTTGTCTTTTTTTGTTGTTTTAAATTTTTTAATTTTTGGTTGGTATTGTACAGACAAAATATCCTTAATAAACTTTATAAACAAGTTATATAATAGTCTATAATTTTATTGTATGAATTAAAATATCTTGATGGTCATGTTTTTAGATATCTTTGAACAATAGATTTCTAGAAATATTTCAAAAACTCCTTTATATATGTATATAACTTTCTTTTACGAAATATACATTTAATATTTATAAATACACATGTTAAAAATATAAAATAAAATAAATTAAGTAAGTAAATTATTATAAGCAAATAAGTAAGTTATTTTAATTTACTATGTGTAAAAACGAGTAAGTCACATTAATACGTTTGAATTGAAACATAAAACGAAATGAATGAGGCCATAAATACTTAGAGCTAATGATAGGGTGCGGGTAAGCTATTGCTAGAGAACCATTAATTATACTAACATTGTAAGAGAACACGCATATATTTTCGTAAAGAAATGACATTACTCATTTTGAAATATCATTTTAGAAAAATTTTTTGTAATTATAACACGTTTTAGATTAAATAAAATTTTGTCATATTTTTCTCTTTCTATAGTAATTTATGAAAACTAATTTTTTATAATATTGCACTAATAAAATTAATATCTTACCTTGTCATGTTAAATGTGAAAAAGCGACATTTTTTATTTCTCCGCAATTCAGCAAATTAGACTCCGATCTGAAAAGAGATATATTTCGTATAATATAATGCATCAATATTTATTCCATTTGTTGTATATGTTAAACTTTTCATGTGTTTTAATAATAATATTTTTATAAAATTATTACATGCTATACACTTTAAATTTATTATAAAGTACTTTAGTTAATAAAAAAAAGCTATTCCAAAACTAATCTATAGAGAGAAAATACAGAGAATCTGGTACACTATACTGTAAATGAGTATATAAAATCATATGGCGTAATATTCTATGAATATCTGGACACTGAACGCGTTTACTTTGTATAAATACGATCAAAGAAGCATAAGCTTCTGAATTCGCTGTTTGTATCAAATGAATAATGAATGCTTGATTCTTAGCCCTACAATAATATTCTGTTCGATAAGAACACTGATGTTCTTTGTGCTCTGATCGTGTATCATATTAAGATTAAGAGAAATTTACACAGATGATCATGCAACTCTCGTTGCATTAGATTTTATTTTTTATAATGTTAATTTTTTTATTTCTTTTAAACTTAATTATTCAAATTTTTGCGGAAACAAAGAAAAAATTATAAATAAATAAATATAATCATATATTGCGATATTTATTATCAATTTCAATCAAAGATATTTTTAATATAAAAAAATATTTTATATCTTTCTGATTCTGATTTGTTCAAAATTTTTTCGTGTCGCATGCTATTTTTATAATATACGTAAAATCAATAATAACATAAAAGATAATAAGTTTTTATTACTTAGAGAGAGAGTATATATTTTACCGAACAATCCGCGAAATAGATTTCCTAACACGTTAGCATCAAACTAAAATTACGCTATATACACGGGATAACCAATCCGCAAAGTCTCAATCAGCGAATCTAGTAGCAACAAGACCACAAAAGATAATATTACGTAACATCGAGTGTATTAATACTCATCGCGTTGAACCGTTGAAGATCGCATTTATAATATAACAGTAATGCATTTCTCTATAACTTAGAGCTTTAGCATGTTGTGCCATACAACTGACTGCACGATGTGAATTTGCAATTCAAACGTTCACGAATAAATCGGTAGAAAAGGATAGAAGAAGATGATAGAAGGAATGCGAAAACGGAGAAACAATACCGAAGAAGAATATAGAGAATATAAGCATTTATCGTAACGATTGCGCGAAAAATATCTCACAAAGCATATAAAATTTTGCAAAACTTCCTAGTCACATAATTTTATTTAAAACATTTGATTTTGCGTATTTCATGAATTTTTAAATGATTAAATAAAGTCATTTTAGTCACATAATAACTTTCGATTTTCATAAAATCATAATTTGTAGATGTAATAATTTTTTTTTAAACAATTCATTGATTTTCTTTCTACCATAAATACGAAAGAACAGAACACGATCTTCGTTTTTTAATAAGACGTGATTGTATGATTTGTTCCATGAAGAACTGAATCAACCGCGTAACGGAACAGTAGAGGATAATACCTTTATGTCAGACATTAATAAAGTTTAATGTGTCAGGCATAACCCTTCTCAGAACCCTTGCAATGATAGTGTAAGATCCACAAAAGACGACGACGATTTACAACCAACAATGCCTTAATACAAAAGTTGAATGAAGAATGTCTTTATTAAAGCACTCCGTACTGAATTTAGGTCAACGTCTTCCATCACAAAAGTCATTTTAGACGCAACTACCATGATCATTTCTTTCATGGAGGTTGTTTGAATTGGAGAGAGGGTAGACCGGGTAGGACCGGGCGGATCCTAAACTGAAAGACGCTCTAAAAGAAAGGGGAGTGACTTCAGGTATTTGTACCCCCGGAATCCTTCTCGACAAGCCCGCCTCCAAAATAGTCTCTGGACCATCTTGCACAACATTCCTTTTGTAAACGTCAAGGTCAAGACTGACTAAAAAAAAATATGATATCCCCGCATCAAAAAAATTGTACACGTTCCTCGACATTCCATTCCGCTTGCGGCGTGGCAGACAATCTGTTTTGATCTTGAGATATTAAGCACAGAAACATGTGACAAGAATAAATTATATGCTAGATGTACGACAATGTCTTGATTAAAATGTGAATAAAGATTTTGCAAAGATTCTTAGCTGATTGTAGTATCCGATAAAGTTCTACATTCTATTCTTTTAAATAAAATAAAATGTAAAATAATAATAAAAATGCAAAAATATGTAGATATATATAAATATTTTACAACAGGAAAATATAATAAATTTTAAATTTAAATACATATATAAATTATTTTTTCCACATAGAATATATTAAAAGATTAGCAAATGATATAAACATCATTAGAAGGAGAAAATATGCACATCTATAAATAAATAATTTTTATTTAAAGAATATAAAGAGTATACTTGTAAGATTTGTTTTTCCATTTCATATATCTAATCTCATGTGATATTCTTCATTATATTTTATTAAATTAAGATTGTTGAAGGCGTTGAAGTTAGAATATTCATTTTGCGTGCATTATTTTGGATAGTGACAAGATCTACGACACACTAATTGAAAGGATTATATATAATAACGCATAAAAATCTGTACTGCGAAAAATTTTATAAAGAGTATATGAACAGAGCGCAGGATCAACGGACAAAATTGTACAGAAGTCTGGGAAAGAGAATGATGAATAATGAATGATACGACGCGGCGACGTGACCATCTCGCGCCCAGTATGGCCTGTAGGAGTTAGTCGTAATGGTCCGTAAATTGGTAAACCACAGGGACAATGAAATCAGCTTCGTTCCGTAAATGCTCTGTTATTACGCGTTTTTCTGCCTATATGATTATGTCAAACGCAATAAACTAATGAACAGTTGCGATGACAAATGCAACTTAAATTTTTAAAAATAAAAATAGTAAACAAAAGATAATGATGTCACACATCATCATCATCGTTGTACATTCTAATTAAAATTTGTTATATGCTTGTTAAATAATGTATCGTAAAATATATTTGTAGTAAAAGATTATTCTCAGAGTCATTGTATTCAAAGTCATGCAATAAAAATTTGCAATAAATTATTTACTTTAATTTATAATAATAAAAAAATTGTATTTCCAATATTATGTGTTAAAAAATGTACTTTTTTAAGTATTATATACCATATGAACTAGTTATCAGAAATATTTTGTGGACTAACATTCTGATTTCATAATAAAATTATGTAGCGTAGAAAAATTTGCAAAAATTGACGAAAATAATAACAAATTGTGAAATAATTTTGTGAAAAATTTTACATGTGCAAAACGTAATACAGTTTTCGATCGCGAGACAAAAGAAATTGTTTATATAATATAATTATAATTTTGTATAGAAAGCTACAAAGATATTTCTACGAGATTTAATAGGCATTCCTAATTCGCCTAATTTATATAAATAAGCAACATTAACTCTTAATTTTGTTGTGGCTATTTGAAACACAGATTGCATCGTGGAAATTTTAATATAAAAACATTCAAGCTACAAATGTTTTATAAATCAAATATTTATTATTTTACTTTATTATTTCGAATTTTGATTTAATTGTAATAGGATCAAAAGAGAATATAATTTCAAAGAATATTTATATAAATAAATTTTTATTACTATTAAAAAATTTTTATATTTTAGGATGTATATAATTATCCAATTTGACAGAATAAAATTATTATAAAAGTTGTTGTACATGAAGCATAACTAATGAATTATGTTTTATAATTATATACAGTTATACTATAATTATTTTAATAGCTGCATTTTTTGGAGATAAAGTCCTTGAGTGATTTCAATACAAATTGCGTTTATAAGTAGATATAAATTGATAATTATAAAAACATATTATAATTCTTGGCGAGATCCTGCCAATTATTCCACGATTATTGATTTCTACCTACTTAAAGCAATAACAGAGCCTAAGCGTAAACGATATTATTATATGATAACCTTAGGTGCTAACAAGTTCAGGCCGATGACTGAACGCGTGCGCACATGTGTCAGAATAAAGAGATAAATGAATATATAAATGAATTTCCGGTGCATATATAAATAACGTAAAGCCGACAAACATAACGTGATGATGTGACAGCGTAGAATAAACGATCGAAGAAACGATAATGATTGTGCTATAACTATGTTCCGTAACAAAAATCGGTGAAAAAAATAAAATTTCTTTAATCAGAAAACTTACGATAGCTTAATCTATGGATTCCGACACTTTTAATGTACGGTACACAACAATTACTGCTTGATAGTAGCATTTAAATCAATTGGAATGTGCAACGTGTCAGATGTGATAATAATACATTATGGTAGTCGCATTTGACAAATGATAAAAAGTTTATCAAGCATAGGTTACATCAACAAAAATTTCCAGTCATATCTCAAAGTTTAACACAATCAGCGCTAAAATAGCAGCAATAATTATCCAAGAAACTATATTTAAATATGCTTTAAATGATATTTTCATATAAATAAAAAATTTTTCCGCGCTGAAAACCTCATATTCTTTCGAAAAAGACGATTGTCGCACATTCCTTATATTGTGTTCTTTGCAAAAACATTGTAGAAACAATAGACTCCGTAGATAGAATCGCAGAACAGTGGTCGTAAATTGCCAAACTGTATTACATATATATATATGTGTGTGTGTGTGTGCTGTCTCTTATACACATCTAGATGTGTATAAGAGACAGGTGTGTGTGTGTGTGTGTTGTGTGCACATAGGATATGCATAATAACTGCATGCATAATCCTAGCTAAATGCAGCAAACAAAGAATGTTATATATATTGTATGTGTACACATATATTATTGCTGCGTTCACATAACGTTAAAATCAGAAATCGAATATTCTTTTCTTGTTATATAACATCTAATAGTAATGTACAGTTCTTATGAATTGTATATATGTATATATACAAGTACTCTTATGTTATATGATCAAGCATATGTAAGGCATAGACGTTGTAGTTTAAGAACAATGGATCCAGATAAGATCATGCGCGTGCGTGTGTGCATGCGTATGTGTGAAACAGAAGTCGCGGATTAATCCTAGATATCCTGCGCGTAGGCTTGGGACAGGGTCACACGGGGTATAGAATGTAAAAAGACTCTACATAGGCTGGTAAGCTTTTCATCACGCAGGTTCATCGGGGCCACGAAGAGAGATCTAGGGAATGTGCACGCTCTGAAGAAGTGCCGAGATGGACCAAGTCGAGAAAAGATGCGAGAAACCAATGAGAATGTCTTTTGCTCTTATCTTTCTTTATCCGTTTCTTTTCTGCATTTCACAATCTCAACCTCGTTATATTGCGTCTCCTTTTCCAAATAATCATTTATATTTTTCTACATAGATCATTTTCCTTATTAGTTATATTCCTGTTATTTTCATATAAAATGAAAGTTCGTTATATCCATCTTTTCTGATTCCATTCTTAAACGTGCGTTTTAAGAAGATAAAAACGCTTCTTTTTCGATTTTTTATTTAAAAATATAACTCTTCTCTCTTTTCCAATTTGCTTTCTTTGCGCGACCATTTTCTATTTTTGCTCTAACACGCTATCGCTCTTTTTTACTTTTTTCTCTCTCTTTCTCTCTGGTTTTTCTATTTTTCCTTTCATTTTTGTTACATATATTTTCTTCTTTTCCTTCTCCCAGCAATGTTTGTTACTCTCTATTTTTATCTCAAAATAACAAATGTTGATCTTTCTTTCTTTATCTTTTTTATCGGATAATTCCTCTTTTCTTTTCTCGAGTCGCTTTTTTTATTGTATGGTTATTTCCCTCGCCATATTTGCCCTTTCAGTCAAAAATAATTAGTCGAATCGACGTCGATGACCTTTTGACGTTGATCAATGTTGATTCGACTAATTATTTCTAGTGAGGTTTCTATTAATTTTTTAAATCTTTCTGTAGTCTTGCTAATTACAAAAACGTTTTTCAACATTGTATTGTATATTTTATTAAGTATTAACAATATAAAATCGACATTTCATTTTACAAGGTATATTTTTTATTTTTAATCAAATTTGTTGTATCATTTGTTATAATTTTTTATTTATCTTTTTTGCTCATATTACATTATGATAATATCAATGAAGTAGAAACTGTAAAATTTTGCAAACTATAATTTGATCTTAGATTTGCTGACGAGTTTATCAGAAATCTGAGAATACTTATTATGCTCGGTTTTTCGCTACTTGTAAGCAAATATGGCAGAGACTATGAAAGGAGAGAAAACGTTTATCTGATATATTCATATACTACATTTAACGTGTACGAAGTCGAAACATACCTTGAAACTCGAGCTAAAGTACTTAATGTGTTAGGCAATGAAGTGTAAGTGGATACGTTTTGTGATCTGTTAAAATGTGATAATATCAACGTTCTTTTACGATGGAGAACGGTGGAGAATTGTCGATTGTTTACTTGAATTTGTTTACTTGAATTTATAAGTTGCAAATATCAAAATGTTAACTAATGAATAATTTTCCTAAAATTTTGAAAAAGCAGACTATATTCTATATAAAAACAAATAAATCAGTAATAAAATTGTTAATAAAATTCTTATTAAATCAATAAATAAACTCATCTACAAAACTCGTGTATAATATAAATATGGAAATATGATTATTTCTTATTAAATGCTTTAAAATCAATATTAAATTTTAATTCATCTTCTATCACTCAATTATATTATTAATAACTACTATATGTTATGTTGTATCATAATATAATTTTTATTAAATACTAGTGATTTTTTATGTCATAACAATGATTATGAATTAAATGTAGACAGTAGACAATCATGTATAATATTTAAGAAAACAACTTTTATAATATCTACCGTCTATTTGTGATAATTATAAATATAATACATGTCATAGATCGTAAAGAAACGTAATTATAGAGATGAAAATACATAAAAAAAAAAACTTAGAAATGTTAAAATATGCAGAAAATACCTAATGATGGAACTTCAATAAATGTTGGCGAACATCGGTTGCTGGGGTTGCATCACTGGTTACCATGATGCACTGCGCTCAGCTGACATTACAAGATGGCCGCCCGCAGTTTGGGCGTGGTCCTTTTTTGTATCAATTAAAATTTTTTGTTCTTAAATTCGTAAATATTTCTTAAGGAATTATTGAAATCAGAACGGAATTGATATGCGGAAAAGCAGCACTATGTCGCGATTTGCACTTGCACTTCGAGAAACGCTTGACTCAACAAGATTGTCGCGACACGCGATGTGGATCCCGCTGCTTCCATAGCAGCCATCTTGGTGATACTCCCTCCATCATGCGCGCGCGATCCTCGTGTCACAGCCTCCGTTGCTTTTCTTTTATCTCTCTTTCTCCCTACTCCGCGTTGTATTTCTTCTGTCCGCCTCTCTGTATCTTTAGAGCGATGTTCTACCGCGACAATCTCTTTCTACTGATGCGCCATTTAAGAATGTTCTCTTTTATCTTTAAGAACGCAACATCTTTAAGAACGTCATTGTCTTGAGTGATTGATATTGTCAGATAATTGTCGTGTATTTGCCAAATTCGATGATTTTTATATTTTTACAACAATCTTTATCTATGCGATGTGGGTATTTATACCCACATAGCAAAAATTGATCTTAAATATATCCAATAGATACTTTAATATCCAGAAAAGAAGAATTTTTTAACCCTTTTAGTATCTTAGAACCGATATATCGGCATTCCATTTTTAATACACATGTAATAACACTTTATTTTTACTTTTATTTATGGAAAATAATTTTTTTCTGTCTTTCACGTAAAACTACATTTTACAATAGAAAAAAAAGAAAAAAACAAAACGTGAAAACATCTTCATTTTTAAAAGAAATGTGTTAATTTTAATAGAACAAAATGTTTTTCAAAGTATTATTATAAGAGTTAATGTCCAGAGTACAAATCTAAAAAAATTTAGGCATATCTAGAAATTTAGAATATATTGAAGATGTTTACATATCTGCTCGTATATCCATAAGCTATCATCGAAATGTTTAGATATCATTAGATGTTCTTGGATAACAGGATTTCATCCTAACAATATCTAATAGATGTCCTAAAATATTTTTTAGGATGTTCGAGATTCCTCACCATTACTAGAAATTAGATTGTGATGTCAGAAGCAAGAAAATACACAATAAAAATTCTTGTAAGATATATTATAATGAAAATATGTTTTAATAAAACAATACCGATAAAACTGATTTGTAAAATATATCTCTGATGACGCTTCTGATTAGCTGATAACACAAATGCGTATACAAGCATACGTTGCGTATGCTTATGGTCGACTTACGATTAATGTAGAACAATCTTACATTTATCTTTTCCTCTTAAAACTATAATTAATAACATGCATATATATACATATATACATATATATAGTTATCTCTTATAATATATAAAATATATATATATTTAAAAAGTTAATAATTTAAAAAAGTTGCAAAGATATTTATATGTGTATGCATATTGTATATATGTTGTGTATTGAAAGATAAAAAATGCATTTTATTAATAACGATCAAAACTTTTCTCGGATTAAAGAATATTCTAAGGATGTTTTATATTAATACAATAACAATTACAAATGTCTTTAGTCTGTAATTGTACGGATGATCTTACGGATCGGAATGGGAATCAATCCGAATCAAATTACATTAAAGAGATAGATTATTATATGGATAAGTAATAATTCGTCA
Organism: Cephalotes varians; assembly: GCA_037157785.1. Lineage (NCBI taxonomy): Eukaryota > Metazoa > Arthropoda > Insecta > Hymenoptera > Formicidae > Cephalotes > Cephalotes varians. The sequence continues at coordinate 4,170,515 of JANQDE010000002.1, read as the reverse complement.
AATTCTCACAATGTGTTCGATATAAAAAGTGCAGTAATCATTTAGAGATTTTATTTTAAAAGTGTAAATAATAAAATATCGCGAAATGAAATTGCGCGTGAAAGTGAAATTCAGATATAAATATCCAGTAATAATTTTATACAACAAAATATAGAACATCGCCAAAACGACGACACGATGCCCCTCTACGTATCTCCCCTATTCTGATTCAGCACGGCTGTATCCCCCATACATCTGTAGGGCTACTCATTTCACGATATAACAGCACAACATAGTATTGTAGGCATTCCGAACGAAAGTACGGAGTCGTCAGCGTGCGTGTCGCGAAGAAAATCAACGATGGTGACGAAGACGACGGTGATGACGATTTTGAAATTTGCGAAACGCTGAAATCGCTGATAAGTCGAGGCGTTAACAACCGGATGAAAAGAAGAGAGAGCGGCGGGAGAGAGGAAATGGAAACGTTTGTGGTAAGTGTGGACATACGCATGAGATCGCGCGGTTGTGTGCGTGTGTTTTATCTGGCGGTACAAAGCTGGTTTTCGTCGCAGCAGGCATTCTGTTCGGAGGACCGAGTGAGGGAAGCCGGGGAAGTGGGTACGGCCATCTTGGCTGCTTATACCATCCTATCTCTCCCTCATATATGCGCCTCGTTCCTCTGTGCATCCCGCGCCTGCGTATCTCGAACAGCGCCACTGGATTTCTTTTCCTTCCTCTTCGGCGGCGCTATTTTCTTCTTTCTATCCTTCATCTTCTTTTTCTTCTTTTACTTCGCCCATCCTTTGACACGTGCCGCCGGCCGATTCCAGCAGAAGTGCGATACTAATGGCGCGATCCAAATCTAAAGCACGTTCTGGCTACTTAACGGTCTCAATCTACTTTAAACAATTCTAGATGGAAAACATTTATCTTTAGATGCAATCTCCAATTTGCGTTACCACCTAGACGATTGTTTACATCCCTCGAGTTTACTACGACTAGACGCGCTTCATAATTCAACTTAATATTTTTTACAATTAAAAATTTTCTATTATCAAACTTTAACCGTGTAAATTTATAAGTTATAGGACAATAATAAATATAATTTAAAGATATTTTATTTGTTTATGTTAAAATGTATGTATTACAACAATACGCTTCCAATCTTAATCGAGTAACCACTTCGCAATAAGATCTGTCATAAATTTGTCAAATTCGGTTTGTTGCAAATATTTCATAAATTTATTAATAGCTTTAAACGATGTGCAGGGAATTGAAAAGCTCGCTGGATAATTACTTTGCTTTCACCTACGGGGGACAGAGTAACAGTGTGGATGTATGCTCGATAATGCGAGCATTTATTATATATGCTGCTGATAGCATTCCAATGCCATTAATTTATCTCATCGTGACTTATGTGATTGTAAATTAAATACATGGTATTTCATTACAAACCAGACTGATTTAATGTACGTTTCAGATAATTAATAAACGATAAAGTAGAATTATTAAAATGACTATCATGGCTGAATGGTTGCTTTAGTAGTTCAGTATCAATTGTCACTGTATAGCCTTATTGCTTTATATAAAGCCGTTCTGATATTTTATCATAAGTTCAAAAAATTGTTATTATATTAAATGATGTAAAATTATATTTTAAATTCAAAATTTAGTAAAGTTGTTGAAAAATATATACATATAATTGATAATTAGAAAATGAACAAGAAAATTCTAATTATATTTGTTTCCGACTTTGTAATTTGTTTAATATAAACGTTTTTCACTTGTAAAACAAAGTAATTGTTTAATGATTCGATGCACTTAAATGAATTAAATTATTAAAACTATAAATATTGAAAGATCTTGTATTTTTTTATAAAAAAATAAAAGCGTTGTTTTTACATCTTCGAACAAGTAGGTAAAATATTTTTGTCTCTTAAGATATAATTAAAAGTGTTCACATATATAATATTTGCAATATATATAATGTTCCAATTTAATTTACTGATAAAAATTTGTTGCTCTACATATATTCATGTTGCGAAATCGAATGTTATCGGAGCGTGCATCGTAAAACCGGTTCTGTCATATTCTGGTACCGGCGATAAAAATCGAGATTTTATCTTTTTTTTATTCATGTCATAAAGATTGAATTAAATTTGATACCATTCTTGCTTGCTACTTATATCTTGTAAGAAGGAAATAAAATCTTGTTTTCTATACTATTGAATCATGAAAACAATTTAAAAAAAACAAACTTTAATATAAAACACTAGAATATTATATAATCAATTTTATTATATCACTATATATCTATTATCACTTATATATATATATATATATATATATATATATATATATATATATATTATCATGCAATTCATGTGTATTCATGTGTATTCTATGTATTCATGCAACAATTTTTATCCATTAAAATATAAAACATATTTTGTAGATATTATTTATTATTGCGAAAATTCCAATTGAATGTAACGCAAAGATATCGCTAATAAAATATTTCACACCTAGAGGGACGTTAAAGCTTCTCCGCAACGCATCTCCGCCATTAACTCCGAACGCCGTGCTCAGACTTACTGCATATTGATCTCATCAATCCTATCTTCTACCTTCCCTTCCCCAAGCTTCCCTTCTGTCTGTTCTTCCCTTCCCTTCCCTCGTATCACAACTGACGCGGAGCTGTAAATTATGTTTGATCGATATTTTGGGAATAAATGTAATTACGCGATATTTGATCACGATAATAGATCACGATTGTACGAAATAATAAAGATAATTTTTAACGTATTGTGTCTAAAATAAAAATTTAAAAAAAAATTAAATTTTTAACAGTGCGTGTATATGTATGATACCAAAACAAATTCTCAAGATCAAAGAATATACATATAAATACTATATCTGAATATATCTAAAAATTTAGCTAGATTTAAAAATAATTTTATTGAACTATAAAATTATTATGTAGGACGCTCAAACATAATGCTGCAAAAAAACATTCTAACAACCAGTTTAACCATTTCTTACTATACTTACTATAATAATTTTGATGATCTAATAAAATTATTTTTAGTATCTTTGGATACTTTTAATAAATTTTTAGATACTTTAACAAAATCATTCTCTCCGTGTAGATATAACAATACTTTACAATAAATTATAAAATTTATAACTAAGAATATTGCTCCATTATTAGTTAGACTGAAAAAACTAGAGAGAAATCATTTTGAGTTCTTTGAGTATCATTTATGACTGTCATTTATAATTAGCTATTACTTTCATCTGCTGATTTGCTGATATACTTTATGCGTGTTATAAATGATTTATTGAATGTCAACAATATATTACAATTAGTGGAATATAAATACACTTGTCGTTAAGGCAATCTACATGAAATATTATCGCTGTTACACACAAACAAATCTCCGCTATTTTTAATTTATCTTTTATGCAAATTTATTTTGTTCGACAAAATTAAAAAAAAAAGATTGTTGTCTCATGATAATGCAATTATATTGTATGTTTAATATGCATAATTTTTAATCTCATTTTTATGCTTCACTATTATGATGACAAGTTATAAGTGAATATAAATTAAATTCTATGTAAAATATGGGACAAAAATTATATATCAAAATATAAATTTTTAGAAACAGTTACCAAAATTTATACAGACAGTTATTTTATCAGTAAATTATAGTTTGCATACGCCTTTACTAAATACATAGAAACAAAATCGCATCGTACACGCATATATATACATAATGTTTTTTTTCTTCGGATTCTGCTGGCAGATAATTCCGAGTCAACAGGCAGACTTGATTTTGCGGCGTGAAACATCGCGAATAATCCGTGACGTGGTAACGACGAGAACGGCCAATCTGGTTGCACTTTTATGCGCTGTTTGGCACACGAAACGCACGTCGCGCCTATAAAACGCATAAAGCGTCAGGTATAAGTGGCCGGCACGCTCTCTTCCAACCGAACCTCTTAAAACGAGCACGCGCACGCCGCTGCCTCGGCCGGATCCAGTAAAAGTTGCCTTTTGTTTGATAGCCGACTAAATCGGCCTGGCAACCCCCTAATGCGTCATTACTGTCGGACTTTACTGCTGCCTCGTATCATTTCACTTAGGTATATTGATATGGCAACGAGTTCTCGACCTATCCCAACACCAACGATCTTACCGCACTATCCACGAAGATGTTAGTCACATACTGAGTTTTATATAATTTCCGTTACACGTGCGTAAGGAAGCTGTTATTTATTTGCGTGGACTAGGATTTTTCTTTTTAATGATTATCATGAAAATTTTTAATTATATATTGTTAATCTCTCAATGTGTAGCTTCAATTTCCTGTTTACTGGCAATGAAGAAGCATTTGGTAGAATTAATATTTGCACATCAATCATGAAATAGAGATATACGTTTTTGTTATAATTTCAATATAGTTTTTTTCTGAGATTTATTAATTTTAGTATTTTCAAACTTTGCTTTTATTGTATTTATTAAAATTTATTAAAATTACAAGTAATATTATGATATTAACTCTAATATAAGATCTTGTTTAAGCAATTAATAAATTATGACAAAATAAATTTTATTAAAAAATAAAATCAAAATAAAATTTAAATATATTTTATATTTTATATCCTTCTAAGTGCTATAATACAATAGTGCAATTTAAAAGAAGTTAAGTAGACGTCGTTGGTGATTACAGTTCATTTTTTCTAGTCTATATCAAGAATACAAAGTTCAAATCTATTTTTACTTTCTGAATTTATACTATTTATTAAATATCAATTGCTTTGAAAATGGTTGATTAACTTTTGAACTTTTTTAAATATTTTAATATTTTTGGTAACATAACGTTTGTCACTTATTAAAATTTGATCATTCATAAATTCAAAATTTAAAATTATTTTAGAAATTTGTTTACAATAGTACATCAAAAAGTATTAAAATGTTATTATATATCATAATAGAACATCAATTTTTTATAATTAATAGTTATCGAATATAATGTTAATTTAATGTTATACAAAAATGATATTTATTATATATACACCATTATGCGCATCACATGTTATACAAAGCTAACATTGATTATAAAAACGAACAGACATAACATAAATGAATATTTATATGTAGATACGCTTTAGCATCATATTTATTTAAATTGCACGTTAAAATAATATTCGCAAGTTGGTAAATGTTTTCGCATTAGCGCAAAAATGTTGGAAACGTTTTTTGTATTTGACATTTTTACCGAAATGTTATTGTGAGCGTTCCAGAAGCCGTTGTCACTGACGCATGATAAATTATTGGCCTGTTTTGTATTCCCAATAGATCAACAACCTCATAAATTTCTCATTTAGTTTCTTAACAACTGTTTATTTGTTTTAAATAAGACATGGCAAATCTATAAATACTTTCAAAATATAGGACGTCTTGCAGCTGTTTCGCGGAAATTTTTCCGTTGTAAGCCGTTCTAAGAATTATTTTTTTATAGTGCAATGAAATCGATTTTACAGTATCAAACTACAGTATCTAAAGTTTGTTTTGATTGACAGCAAATTGTAATGAACGCAATTCTGTCACCTACATCTCTGACTTCAATATGACATACATAAAATAATTCGTAAATATAAAATATATAAAATGCATACATGATAAATATAAATACAATGTAAAATATACATGTACATATGTATGTACAAATTTTAGATGGTTTTCTTCTGCATTGTTTTTTAACGATAAATTTTTTACTAATTTGGATTTAATTTTATTGGCGAAAATGTCAAAAAATATTATTATTTATCGCTATCTTGAAATTTTGAGTATCGAACATCTTTGTGATTAAGATTAAATTAATTAAAAATTAAAAATTTAATTGAAATAAGTTTAAAATTAGATTAAAAAATATAATTTTGTCATCAATTTAGTCCTTTGATGTGTTTAAATTGAAAAATATTTTTTGTTAGTCGTCTATAATTCAATAGCAATTTTGATGTTTTTTTCATCAAAATTCAATATTTTCAACATTCAAAAATCAAATCTAAATTGCAATGTGTACAGTAGATATTATTTTTTACCTGATTGTTTAATTAGATCACTGCGTTTTACATGTCTATATTACACCAAAATAAAAATATAGAGCCTGAATATCTTTTGTACCACTTTGAATAGTTTATCACTTTTTATCACTAACAAAAAAAACCAAAATTTAGCAATATATATTGAAGTTTTTGTCTCGAGAAACACTTGTTGTGAAGCCGATAGTGTCACATACGCGTAGGTCGAAAGAAAACTGGCTTGTGTAGAGTTAACCCCACTGACTCTTCGAATCCACAATCGAATGTTATCCTCAAAAAAAAAAAACCTTAAGAAAGGATGGAGCAAAGAAACAAGGCTATCCAAGACAGGCAATTGTAGGGTTTACGAGGGCATAGAACGCTTCAAGCGACGTTACTACGAGCGCCGTATCCGACGGACTGAGAGACCGATTTCCGACGGGCGGATTCTACAAAGCTTGATTCTCGTCTCTTAATTGTAGTTTCTTTCAGCTGATACTGCTGTAAACCCATCAGTCAGTTAATAAATGATCTAGAAAAATGTATGTAATTGTATCGATACTATTTATCGATACTATTTAATATACATATATAATAGGAAAATATTATTTGAAAATAGCTCCTACGAATTAAAGAGTTATTTAATTGCAAACTCTAAAACATTTCAGCAATTTTGCAAAATGTTTTGCGAAGAAGTTTATAATAAAAGTTTATTAAACATATATTAGATCATATTAAAAATTTTATGCAAATCGCATTATTTAAACTATTTTTTGTTCTTTAGGCATAGTACTTGATGTTCTAACAGGAAAAGTGAAATTTTTAAAAAATTATTGCATAAAAATATGATAATGCTGATATCTGTCAAAATAATTGCAAAGCAACTAATTTCGGTCAATCAAAGAGCGGCGATTTTGCAAGTCTACCGTTTTTACCCCTCCGTTTTTAATTATGAGTTTGGGGCGAGAGAGACCCTCTGCGGGCATTCCTACCATAAACTTGTCCGTACTGTCACTCTGTTAAATACTTTTTTAACTAAAGTTCCTTTTTTAACAACCCTTGAGAGACTCCCGACCCTTAGCCCTTTTTAAATTCGGCACAGACTATTATGAAAAAAAGTCACACTATTGCAGGAAGTGGCGGTAGCTATTCTTTCTCGAAGTTTTAATAGACAACCTTGGAATTCTTTGCGATTCCGTGACTACGAGGTTACTACGATACTTTTTTTAAGGCCTTTTTTTTAAAACATAGCCTTTTTGCGGCTACGTTGATGACAGAAAAAAACGGCTGAAGCGCGTAATGTGTGACCCTTCAACGTCCTTGGAAGACAGAAATCTTCTCCTTTCTTCCTATTTCTTCGATGATGCGATTCGCTTGATGTTTGATATTTTTTAACAGGTAAAAATCCGTGACATTAAAACAATATTTTGACATTTGATTTGTAAACACGCTAAAAATCAATATTTATTGATCTTTCATAAATCATAATGTTCGTTTAACAATAAAAAATAAATCTATCATCGTAATTTATCAGTAAAAATGCGGAGAATCTATTTGAAACATTTGTCTGAAAACATTTGCCATATCAATATGAATAAATTTTTTCCATAAATATGATATTTTGATTATGAATTGAAAGAGAGTCACATTCATATCGCAACCACAAAAAAATCACTGTCAAAAACCTAAGCTATCGATTGCATTTGTTAATAGTTATAATATCATCAATATTATTTGTATTAACACAAACATGACTTACGAAATATAAAGATAATATTTCAAAATTCTTTATAAGTTTGAATCAGATATGTGTGTGAGTTTTTTTTTATCATTAGATTGTATATATGTATATATGTATAATATTGTATATGTAAGTTATCTATTAATTTATATAAATAGATTTATATAAGTAAAATTATATGGGCTCTATTGCTGCGATTGCATAAGAATGAAATGCAATTATCTTTTTTCAAATATCAGTGTTCGGGACTTTTATACTATCGGATTAAGATATCTGCACAAAACCAATAGACATACGAGACAGATCATATAAGCCGAGAAATGTGACGAGAATTATCAGTGGCTCGAAGAATAACTCGTCGTATGAAGGTTTGAAACAAGGTAATGATCAATTAAGATTACCGCATCTGCATTTAGCGAGATGCAGTTTCATTTGAATGTTTCTTTCTCGTATTGCGTAAGTTGCTTCCAACAAATAAACAAAGAATTGCTTTTTCTGCTTTCCGTATAAACTAAAATCCGCAAAGATTTTGTATATTTAATAACGAGTTGTCCAAGAGCATAATTTTTCGAAACCATCTGATGCAGACAGTCACGTATTATGTTAGTATGCCATGAGAGAAAATATTAATTATCAAGTGAAATCATTGTAGCGTAAAAAGCCGCGATACTTTACAGGTACCCATCGTGTTAATTTTACATTAGTTAGTTACATCATGACAATTGTTATTTTTAATAATTTATCAACTTTAATATATTGCTGCTATTCGTGCAAAGTTGACAGGCTAATCAAAACCCTATCATTGCTTTATTCAGGTTATCTCTCTCCTCTTTTTTTTATTCGATTTAAAAAATCTTTTTTTATCCCGCTTTATTTCCGTTTATCCCTACAGTTGAACATTTATCTCGTGAAACAGGAATCGTTGCTCCTACGCGAACAGGTAAATAGGTATCGATAGATGCATAGAGCCTGGTAGAGAGACCGCGGCCATTCGCGTTGTATCCGTCGCTAGGGTGGAGCTTTCCACGGTTGCGGAGAGAGAAAGATAGGGCGGAGGAAGGGAGAGGGCGATAGGGACCATCGGGGATGAAAGAGAGAGAAAGGCGCAGCGCCGCGGTCCATAACGCGTGGCAGTAACTAACCGGATTCCGGTGGGCTATGCGCGGCAGCACCATCGTCCCATACGGCGTAGAATATGGGGAATCTATGGGCTCATATCCACGACCCAAACTGTACACTAGCCAAATGGACGCGGCAATAACGGCCCGTTAACGCTAATTCGCGGAATTCTGATTGACGACGGCCACAGGAAACGGGTGCGCCCCTCAATTCCTGCCTCTCTCGCCGCATTCTATGTCCGCCTCTCCGCTTGGTTATGCGTTACCTGTCTCTTTTTTTCTCTCTCTTTCATTTTATTCTCTAGGTTACATGAACTCTCCACCTATTATTTCAGTAGCGCCAGTGACTTTAGAAATATTGGCAAAATATACATGTACATAAGAAATGCATAGAAGAGAAGCTATCATATATTCGAGGATAAATTTTTATAGATACCTTTTTTTTGACATCTCTATTACAGAAACTCTATTAAAAGGATGTTATAACATCCCAAAATATTCTCAACTTTGTGTACATAATGTTCTCAATAAATACAGAAAATTATATATAGAAAACTTTGTACTTGTCACACATATGTACACACACATTATATGCATAAGACTGCGCTTCTTATTGATCGGATGAATAAATGCTATTTTATCAATAATTGGTTTGACGCCACTGCATTTACCCTTTCGCCTCTCGATATTCTTTCGAGTCTCCTCTCTGTTCTATATGAGTTCTCTCTTCATCTCATACACGCAGTTGATCCGCGTTTGCCTCACCGACCGTCATGAATTTGTAATACGAGCTCAAACACCAACCGGCCCTCGCAAATGTCATCCTCGAAGTATAAGCACACGAATATGTGGGCGTGCACAGCAAATAAATGTGACGAGACACAAATCTATTGACGTACAGTAACTTGCGCATCACGACACGGCCTCTGCGAGAGGGTGGCATTCGAAATGTCTGATTCTGATTTCTTTGCTTCTTTTCGTTCTATGCCGACTATTTTAGGATTCTCACTATTCTCTTCATGGCCTTGTTTTTTCTCAATTATTTATGTCATTTTATTGTTCCTCTCTTATATATCTTACTCTATCCGACATCTTTTTCATTATTTTCGAAGTCGTGAATTCTTGATTTCGTTCTGATACATTGTTTTCAAGAAGCTTTTGTTATTAATCTAGAAATCTTGATTAACTAGAGATCTCGATCTGTTTATATAAACTTCTAATTTAGTTTTAAGAATAATTAAATCCGTCGAAATTATAACAGATAGAATAAAAATCTTTCAACACATGCGTCTTATTTTTGCGTCAATTAGCGTCGCAAATACTTATTTATAGAGATTCGCCAATAGATACATGTATTGCCGCTCTTTTCGAACAACGAGACGTGTCTTTTTGATTCGATGAGATCATTATTTTGATTACATTCCTGAGTAAAACTCATCGTAACGAGTGTTGCGTGCGTCCGGACCTTCCAATTAAAGCCGCGCGCTTGCCGCATTTCATCGTTTATTTATAGATGCACAGTTATAGCACGCACGCTTTTGCCGTCGGATGCTCACCCTCGTAAACGTGTCGACGTTTCAGAAAATGCATGGCCGCCAGAATTTGCTAAGAGCATAAAATTACGTTTGCACTCCTTTCACTTTACCACTCGGCACTCTAAGGGTGATGTGTCTGCATCTAAAATTAATACGAAAATAGCTTAGATTAGATCAATATCAATTAAATAAGATGTTTCACTACAATACTCGAAAGTAATGTAATATGTACAGGAAATTTGCGTAAGCAAATCAAATTATCTCGGATAACTTCGAATAATTACAAATTGAGAAAGAGAGATAACTAGTACAAGGTAAAAAGAAATTGTCTCATTTTATCAATCTACTATGCGAAAATTAGAATAAAATATAATAAAAATCATTACACGTTTATGTTATAGATTAAACATACTATAATCTTATACATACGCGTATATAACATTTATAATAATGGAAATGGACTGATAAGTAAATAACACAATTTCAATTTTATTTTAAAAATTGTAAGATTCACATATTCAAATATTATTAAGCGTTAAGATCTGCTTTGACTGATAAAAGTCTTTTTCGCTTATTAAATTATGTTATAAATATTTATATTGTATCCTATTTTAATCTCTTATTAATTCCAGAAAATTACACGAACAAGTAATATTTATGATACACAGATGTAACGTAAATATCTCTTGTGTCCATGTAGATTTTATAAAATAATTATATTAAAGTTGATAGCACAATATGAAAGATTCAGCAATTAGATGAATCAAGATTTGCGTCTATCCAACGATTACGACATCTCTTCCCAACGATTATTTTGCGATTGCCGCCGGCCACAGATTAGAATTACCATTTTGGTAGCATCGGTCACTACTCCTAGAACATCGCAAGATAAGAAACTCAATTAAATGGCCAATTATAAGGATTGTTCAATCTATCTTCCTTTTTTTTATTGAAAATTTCGAATGCACGAGATTTACTCATATGACACGGCAGTATTTTAAACAGTTAGTCGTACACACGCACGCGCGTACACACACATACACATCGCATGTTAAATATTTAATCCTAAAGTATCATATACTACATATGTGAATATTTAAAACAATATAACGAAAGCGTTTATTGTTTAATTATTTTTTCTTTTTATTCGTTTTGAATTCGCTCTAATCTCTTGATATGAAATTTAAGCGCGACAGTACTATCGATTTACATGACCTTTTAATTTGTGAGGAAAACGTGTTGCTTGAGCCACATATAAATCATCCGGTGATCAAGCCTAGTCGCTTTCATATCTTGTAAGAGCACTCGAGGTTTCGCTTATAGGATAACGTGGCTGGCCAAGTATATTTTTACATCGATATCTGAAGAGAAACGATTATTCTTGAATACGATGTACGTCAAAATCATTTACATTAAAACATTAGAAAAATATATTAAACTCAGTCTTTAGTTTAAATTTGTACGTTATTCTTCAATATTATCTTTTTAAATTAATATCGTTCGAATTTATTGCACATATTTTGTTGCTAAGAAAGTATCTTAGAAATTTTTCACTTTCCCATTACTTATACTCATAAATAATTAAATACAATATACTTCTGCTAATTAAGATAAAACATTACTTGTTGAGTTGCAGTAATGAAAAATAACACATCAGATAGGGAACGTGCACATGACATAGATAATTACGAACTCGCTGATTGTAATATTATCTACGTAAATATCTACTAGCGGTGTGCACACAAAGAACATTTCACAGTAGCTTAGGTAGATACAGTTACAAATGGTTCATTAACATTTCTTAGCTGTTAGCATATGGATATTAAATTATATATTTTATGAACTTCGATACAGCCTATAATAGAGGCACAAATTTTATTCGACGACCGAGTGTGGTCTTGCTATCTATCTACAGTATATCGTTTCTTTTTCTTCTCCTGATTGAAGTACATAAAATATAAAATATTGTATGTATTCTAAATTTACGCACTGGAATTTTCTGTACAAGTAACAATAAACAATGTAATTGTCTTAATTTTCTCGTAGATCACTGAGGATAAATAATATTTAATAAGTACTTTGTTTACTTATTAAGATAAAATAATTAACACTTAAAGTTTTAATGTCTATATTTAATCTTACACAGCATTGTCGATTTTTTGGATCATTATATTTATTAATCTTTTCTCAGATAAAAGAAACGCTAAGAAAATTCATCTAAGCGAAAAATCCAATATTGCCAAATTGCTAATGTTAACGCGAGTAGAAACATCTTGCAAGCGATAAATTATTTTGGACAAGCTTCCGAGTAGACCAAAGTGCTTTATAGCTAACAAACGATACCGTCAGTTCCATTTAAAATCGTTTTACTTAAGTCGCATCAAGCGTGCTCAAAAGCACGTTTCAACAGCGTCGCGTAAGAGCACGAAATCAGATATCTATGTAAAAATTTGTATCCTATACTTACATATATTATACCTATATGTCATATATACATATACAAAGCACACATACACACATGTATACCTGGAAGCACGGGTAAGATCCAGGGGAAGATAAAAGGAAGAAAATCAGTGGTGCACGTGCAAGCAACCCAACTCCGTGCCTCGTACTTCTTGTCGTGCGCTGGCCAACGTTGCTCGAATACATTAATCACTTCGATGGCAATGCATGAGTATGTATTGCGCTGCCCCCTTTACCTCATTGAACTTCTTTCTCTGTGCATATAGTCACGCGCAGTACAAAGATATAAATTTTCAAGGCATTATCTTCAAAAATTGACTCTCAACAATAAAAGATTGAAACTAATTATTCGTACAAGTTTTCTGAGTTATCCTGGCCTATTGTAGTGCGAAATATGGATGATGATATAAATAGATAACGCAATGTACCTGTACGTTAAAACAGTTCAGACATTGGCAATAATAATCAGCAATTATTTGAAAACGCTTAAAACAGTGTAAGTCGCGGAGTATCCTCAAGAGTAGAGGAACCAATTATTTCTGTTCAGTACATCTTCTGTGGAATTTAATTGCTAACATTACGCGAAACAACGGAACGTCTTGCGGTTGGTGCGATGCCAGACGCTTGATACAGTACCGGCGACAAAATGCAACGACTCCGGAATGAATAATTCAAGTCACCATGGTGGTGTGTAACGCGCCGAGCTCTGCTCTCGTGCGAGAACGTCGGACATTCCTGCACGCATTTGCTCCACGCGATTATAAATCTCGAGACCGCGAGATTATAGCGAATGTTATGCACCAATGAGGATGGGGGATGAGATACGCGACCTTGCTTTATTATATTTGGCTTTGTCGCCAGTCGCTTAACCTCAGCTCCTCTATTTTTATTGCCAAGCGCAAAACCGCGAAAATTATTTTTGTGTTTGAACGTGACGTCCTGCAAATTCTCTATATAAATATCTTACTGCCAATTCTAGGAAAGCCTGCATGAAACAATGTTGCAACAGTTGAGACACCTAAGAACGAAATAAAATATAATTTGTTATTTTTTTCAGCACATAACTTGATGAGCAACTTTTATACAACAACTTCTTAATGCATTCTTAAAATTTTAATTTAAATTGTGAAGCTTCTTTCGTAGTTCTTATTTGAAATAAAAATGAGCGCTTTCGAGGATTGAAAACGTGATAATTTTTATAATAGTTGATAGTAAGATAATTGATTTATTGTTAGAATTACATATTTGTGGGAAAAAAAGTTAAAAACAGATTAATATCAATGTGGCATGCTCACAAGTCTATGTGAAAGATCGATAACTATGTGAAAGATAATTGGTAATGAGAATTATGATTCTTATCAGGTGATGGAACTCTAATAATTTATTACGGAGCTCAAAGGACATTTATGTCAAAATATTTGTTTATTATCGCATATATTCTCACACATATTTCTCTTGTATCTATTTCCCCTACATTCTCATACAATATGAAATTAATTACCTAATTAAATCTGCAATAAAGTAACATCTTTTAATTAATGATAAAACTTATATTTTATCAAGTATATATTTATAAATTATGTAGTTACGTTATTTCTAAACATGTTTAATAAACATTAAATGTAATCTCTATTAATTTGATAGTGTAAATGTGCGAGTAAAGTCATAGCATATTAGGCATTATGGATATCGCAAAGTTGAATTGAAATGATTTTATACATATAGTTAAGATAAATAAGATGACATGCTGTGACGTGAGACAGCTATTGAAACGATCAAACTATCTCTCTTGTCAATTACCGTAACTTTAATGCGACAGAATGTTCGCTCTATATACATATTGTCGTTTGAAATTAAGAGTCTAAGATAGCGCACATTCTGGGGCATACTAAACACGTCTAAGTGTATCAACAGCAATTCTCCGTAATAAATAATCGAGTCGCAATGATCATTCTCAAGGATAAATCGAGTGGAGCAGGCTCATCCGTCTGCGACGGCAGACACGAAAATGTATAAAGGCGTTAGCTATACGTACAACAAGGAGGTGAACGCTTGACGCTGTTTATGGTGGTTCGTTATACACTGACGAGGTGCGCGAGGTTATATTAAGGTGGTAGATACGCGATATCTAAGAGGGGCAGTAGCGATCGTAATTCACGGTGAACCGGTGCGTTCCCTCGCGCCGTTCTTGGCGAGGTGACACACCGGTGTGTTGGTACGTGGTTTGCGTTGGTCGAAGGTAAGCCCGGATCATATTCTTAACGAGAGTGCTTTACGATCCGAAGGCCCTTTATCTACGGTGGTGTTGTTGGCGTTATCCAAACTGAAAGAAAGTAAGGAAGGCGGTAGACAGGAGAAAGAGAAAACGAGAACCTGAGGAGCTGGTAAGGTGGCCGTGATGTATCTCGCACTTAGCTGTCCCATGCTACGCCATGGTTGGTTAAGTCCGACCTTACACTTTGTCACGGCATCACGTTGCCGTGTACGTCGTGTTCGAGATCTTGTCCGTTAATAATTGTCATCACTGCGTGTATGTAGAAAAGAAGGAAGGAATGAGTATACTCAAGGCACTGATGTTTGTTGTATAAGGTTGATTTGATGAAGAAAAAATAAGACTTGTTTCTTGATAAAGCATTAAAAATTAGATTAATACTGAAAACGAGATATATATTTAATTTCAAGTAAGAAAATTCAAAAAATTCTTCAAGTTTGATCTCGTCAATGAAAATTTCTCCCTTGATAACAAAGTTTTTTTTATCACGGAAGGTTTAATAAATTTAATAGAGCAAAAGCTTTTTTTCCATTTTTCTGAAATGATCAATTAAATCACTTATTTCAATCTGATTTAATTCAATCGCTTCGAAAGAACGGTCCCTTTAGTATCGTTGACATATGGCATTTTCTTATATATATTCATACAGTGGAGACATTGTTCTGAAGATTACAAGCCACATCAGAGACAGCAGCTTATTTCAGAGTAGCTCTATCATCTTCTTTTTCTTCCTGTTGCACTTTTAATTGCTACATTCGTTTTCTTTACACACACACACACACACACACACAAAATTTTATTTTATTTATTATTAATTTATTTATTTATAAACAAATTATAAACAAAATATACTTCTTTCTAATAAATATTTTAAATGTGTGTAGTTAAATATTTGATAACGGTGATTATGATTATGATTCAATAAAAATATTAAAATATTGTATATCGCTGATTATATTTGCTCAATGATTGGGAGGCACATTAATTTTGTCTGTCTTTACGCTGGATGCTATCCTCGACACATCAATTTATCTTCTTCAGCCACTTATTCAAATGAGAAGTTCACTTGGGAAACGATAGAGACACGATAAAGAGATAATTCAATACATGTACAAGTACGTTGTTATTACAGTCATACGTAAGTGAGATTATACGTTTGGTTCATGCGAAACACGATCAGAAGCGCATTGGAAATAGCTTTTGTCGGTATTTACTTACTGCACGTATCCTCGTGCGCATTATGCTTGATGCAAGGGCTGTGAGAGCCGTTAACGTTCTTCTCATAAATATATTCGCATATATTTCGAGAAACATCAGCATATTCGCGAATTCTCATAAGGTTCAGACAAATTAAAACTCGGCAAGTAACCAGTCTAGAAAATTTGAATTTCTTTTCCTTTTATGCGTGCGGCAAGTATCTCCGAAAGATCATTCACCCTCTACACGTGCATGCGGATAAGATCCCATGAATACATACCTAATGTTAGTTAATTTGCATATACGAGAGAAACCTATCGTGTATAGTGTATATGTATATATATGTGTGTGTGTGTGTGTGTGTGTTTTTACACACGATGTTTTACTCCGCATCATTAATTTCAATGGCAATGTTTCAAAATCCAATTAAAAATAAAAATCCTAATATTAAATATTAAATAATATTTTTAAACGAGACACATTTATTGCTGAACAAAGAATCATATGTTTCAAAATTGATGTTTTAATTTCATTAGCCATCCCCTATAAAATACCACTCTATTATAATGAATTAATTTCGAAACCCTATACATGCATGCACACTTTCGAAGCAGCCTAAGTACGAGCGTTGGACCGACAGAACATCACTCACGGCGCTCCCTTCATCCTAAGCGCTATGTTACAGAGGTTGGGGGCACTTACTTCGTTCTCGTACTCTTGTACCTTCATTGCCCACTCTCCATTTATCCTTCATACGATCCTCGCATACGTGTATGCTATTCTCTTCCTTCTTTATGTAAACGGAGAGCTGCGAGCGTCATTACGTCGGGTCAGTTGGTGGAACTGCGGCCGAGATAGTCCGCCGTAGCGATGTCACTCTCTTTAGATATGGCGAACAATTCCCGGTTTTATGAAAATTCAAAAAGGCAAACCTGTTGAATACGCGAAAAGTTCGGTCATCAAATTCTACGAACTTTCTTAGAGCTAATCGTGAATAGACGGCACTTCCTTTGTAGTTCCAGAAGTCCTAATACGTATTTTGATTGCAAAGTAGATTGAAAAAATGAGAAAGAGAAGAATATATCGTGCAAGAATTTTAAAACAATTGACATTTCACAAATTACGCGTCTAAAGAGCTTTTTAATTATTTTTCTTTTGAAAATTATAAAATTTCAAGTGCGATATAGTAGATAATTTCGCGATTATACATTGTTATATTGAAACATATTTAGTAATTCGATATTGTGCGAGAGAGTCGTTGTTTAAGTATCAACTTAGGTGTAGCATATTTTTACGGTTGGATCGCAACATCAGTGACGAACAGGACGTTCAGAGTTATTTTCTAATGCTGACTACCGGTTCGCGTTAGTTTACGAGGCAATAAAATCCACGTCACAATACCGTCTCGCACGATAGGTCGATGTATTACTACTAGTGCAAACGCCACCACTTCATATGACACATTCATACAGGCCATAAAATTAAAGACCTGAACAAATTTACAACCATTTCAAACGTCACTGAATTTAGGATTTCGCGCCTTCCTTAGTTATCGAGAGATAATTTAATTAATGCTATTAAAATCTTATCAAACTCTCTTTTATATATATCTGAGTAATAATACAATAGGAGAGAAATATTATTTTGATCAAATAATTTACGTAGTGGTTAATTAAAATTGAAAATATCGTAAAAAAATATTATATATAAAAGTATATTATGAGAATATTATTAACATTTTCTTAACTTCTTCAAACTGTGTGAGCACACATAATTTCTAAATATACTTAAATTTAAAATGTGTTTTAAATTATAATAAATGCTTCTATCTTTTTTACTCTTATTAAAAATCTTTGAAAATTATTTTTATATCATGCTTGTAAGGTGATAAGATGCTGCAGACGCAAAATTAGAATAGACTTGTCTTATTAAAATTTAAATTAAACAGAGAGAGAGAAAGAGAGAAAGAATGTGTGTGTGTGTGTGTGTGTGTGTGTGTGTGTGTGTGTTTTTAAAAAGAAAGAAAATGTAAGCGATTGAGATTGAGAAAGCAGGGATGGTGGTGCATTCAGACATTATGGCCGCCGCTCCTTGAGTTTGGAGGGTCCGCGATGAACGGCTAGCAAGGATGTAGAAGGCTCCAGCGCAGTTGGAGGGGAGTTGCGGATCGAGAACATCCATCTTCCCCCGCTACTCGACCCATCCTCTGTCCCCCATGCTCTGCCCTCAGCGATGTGCAGGGTTCACCGTACCGGCATACATCTTCTGTCCAAGGGAAGTCCCCCTTCGTCTTCTCCTTACTTAAGTTAACTTTATACTCTTTCCGTCTCTTTCTTGGTCCTTTCGCTAGTCCCTTTTTTTGGCAATACTCTTTTGCCTTACGAACGAGAGGCAAGCTACGAAACAAGCATCGCCGAAGAAAACACAAACTTAATCCTACACGTGATTCATCTGGGTAACCATAGATCTGGATTATCTCCCATCATCTGCATATTTATGAGTATCTACCCTGTCTTGATTGCGCATATTCCACGCGTTTGTATTTCAGCGTAGGAAGTAACATTAAGGAGATAAATCGGTGAAAAATGTCTTGCGATGTTATTTTGGAATTGTGTACGAAGTGACGAAAATGATTGTTAAGTATAAAGCTTTATCGATAGTTTGCTGAATATTTTGTCTCTGACAATCTATTTTTTCTATGATTTATTTACGCAGAAATATCTAAAGAAAGAGGAAGCTACGAAAGCCGATGAAAAACTTGTTGTATCAACAGTAACAAAAAAATACCTGTCGAGTTGCTAAGCATTCTAGCAGTATTATGAGAAATGACTCTTTATATACCTCAATTTCATCTTAGTACTTAAGATTGCTATCGAAAATTTAAGATTGCTATCGAATATCTTAAACGTATATCATATTTCTGCAAGAGGCATATTTCTGCGTCATTGACTTGATCATAACTGGTTATACAATCCTTTGTTACGCAGTTGCCTGTGGTTTGAATAAAACGAAATCGTTATTTAAAAGAGAAAAAACACAACAGTTCTTCATCTTTTCATTCTTGTCGTTTCTCTTTCTCTCCATTTCTTCGTTCCTTCATGCAATCGTCCGCCGTCGTGGCTCCTCGAACGTGGTCTTTATTCTGCAGCAAAGCTAAGTGCCGTTCAAAGCCTTATTCTCTCACCTGCTGCGATGATGATCGCTGATTAATTTGCGATTGGTCGTGATCGGCTATCTGCAAATTACCTATTCATCGCGTAATAACAGCGACGTGCTCCGAGATTAAGTGACCGGTGTTCCCTTCTTTCTATCCATCTCTTTTATATTGCTTTTCCTAGTCATATATCTTACATGCTCGCTCTTCATTTATCCATCTTGTCTGCTACTCTTCCCTCTTCTTATATTAGTCTAAAAACGAATATAAGATATATATGAGCTTTATCACAGATGCATTTAACATGTAATAGTCTCTTATTACAATTTCTTTATTTGCTCATGTATTTATATAATTTTTTGAACGTGAAGAAAAAAGTAAATAAAAAAATTATAGTTTTATAGTAAGCATAATAAAAAAATAGATATTAATCTCATTATGAAATAAAATCAATTAAAAAAACCATAAAATAGAATAATTATTTTATGCATATTTGCATATAGTATATATAGTATATATAAAAAGAATTTATACACATCAATATATGTATATTTTACTCATTTTCATTATATCCTATTTTATTTTTTTATTTTAAAATAGTATTTTATATGTTTATTATAAATAAAAACGTCTGATTAAAATAAATATATGACATTATCTAAAGTTTGGAAAATAAATGATAATATCTAAACTTTGATTAAAAAGTAGCAAATTTTATTAAATAGTTACCAATTTTCTAAAGTATTTGTTTATTTATTAATTTTTAAATTTGTATTTAATTAAAATGATATTTAAAAAATATTATAAGATTTAAAAAACATAGACTAAAATTTTATTTTGTTAATTATCTCTTAATTAATTATTGTTAATTTTGTGTGTATATAATACTTATATACATATTAAAAATTAATAACATTTATTAAAGTATATTGTGATTTTCTAGTTGGTTTTCCACTTGCAATAAATGCAGTTTAGTCAACATTCGGAAGCCATACCATTTTATTACCCATTCAAACCCCATTAGCCGTGCAGTAGAGATACCGCACATATCTATATATATGTATATATGCACCCACCTTTTCTACCGGGTGACCGAATAAATATTCTGAATAAATATTCCGAATAAATATTATGTAAAATGATTGGTTCGATTCCTGATTTCTAATCCCTAGTAGAATAAACACAATTTAATTATAGCTTCAATACAAATAGATAAATACATTGAGATATCAGTAATTAATTATATTGTAAAATTATTTTTTCAACTAGTAGAAGAGATTTTCAATCAGAATATTATTATAAATGCACTAAATTTTGAATTAATAAAAATTATATAAAAAATAAAATAATAAATTATGTAATATTTTACTCTATTTACATAATTACTCCATTTACATAATCAAATCTATACTTCATCAAGTCTGGGGAAACACTTCAATGATTTGGAAGCATATTTTTTTAAATTTATTGCCGAAATTATTCTATATGCGTTGGAGTATTGTGTCTAACGAATCTCATTTCTATCTAAAAAATATATTTTTATTATTTTTTTTTAATAAAAAGAGAAAAACTGGCAAGTATACCGACGTCATTATAATCAATATAAATAATCAATATAAATTTGTCAATATAATGTTAATTTATGATGGTGATATAATTGCATTATAAATATAATTCAATAACAAAGACATCGACAAATAAAGTACTTTAAAATGTATGAATCTATATCCTTATGTCATTGAATTCTTATAAGATGAAATTTAATATTGCTAATTCTACTGATTTTACAATATTCGTCAAGAATTTTTTTAGCTTTATATTATGTAAGTCCCAAAAAATTAACATTGGCCATGTAAAAGAGGTTAGAAGAAATTTTGAGATCAACCATGATATTATGGCGATGATAATGGGGAGTCCAGGCAAGAGTGGGGTTGACTCAAGGCCGACTTGTTGGTTGCCTAAAGCGGACCCAAAATGGGATCTTCGTCCAGAGTAGGGATTCCACATGTCTTTTCTTCTTCTCTCTACTTCTCTTCTTTTAAGAACCATCAGAGACCAGCATGCATTGAGAACTAGTTGCGTATGATTGCCACCAAGGAATGTATCGTTTATCGATTGGAAATAAATGTTAATACAACAAAAAAATCTCGAAAATAAAATTATAATAATAATAGGATATGTGCATGTATTTGTTACTATTTTGCTTTTGCGTGTGATGTTTTTAGAAAATCTAATTTTTTATAATTTACTTGTCTCTCTTTTTGTTCTTGTCTTTGCATCAATTTATTTTTTTTTAATGAATATTTTACATATAAAAATATATACTAATTACAAGAAAAACGATGGCATTAAAAAATAATTTATATACACTGTATGCAATACATTATATAATACATATATAATATTATAATATTATAATATATAATATTAATAATAATATAGTTAATAATGCACATTCTATTGGACATTAACGAAACTTGTATTCGCGAGATAATGGCGTAATTTTAGCGTTGCTTCCTCACTTGGCGTAGATATTCAGCAGAATCTCGTCTTGCGATTGTCTTCTTGAGAGCCCAACGACTGCGGTTTAGGAAATAGTAGGATCGTAAGGAGAATTAGGCGTCTGAAATAGCAAGGCACGTAGCTCCTTAACGACGTCTCGAAAAGTTCGTGATTTTACCGAACTGCCGAAACAATCAATGAAAGAGGTGCAGAAAGAGAACTAATCTTTGTTTTATATTATTAGATGGTATATAATACTAATTATTTTAGAAGAATATATTTTTGTTAATCTTATTCAGTAAAAGAAATTGCAAATATAGTTATAAATCTAAATTAAATTGACAGTTTTTATTCCTAGTGAAAAATATGATTTGACTTAATGATAACTTTAATGTGATATTAGATCAGTGTAAAAGTTCTTCCAATACGGATAAATGTCTATACACATGCATAAGTATGATTTTAATAATAAGCAGAAACGTTTATGGTTTTTATAAGTTAACGTCTCTGCGTTAACATTTATGACAAGCCTAGATGAACAGTCACAGATTGACATAATAACCTTATATTTAATACAATTAAAAATAGAGCATTCGCCACAGCTTTTTGTTTTGTTTTCACCAAAAGAAAAGTGCTGCTGATGCATAGAATTATTATATTTGAGACGTACGGTGAAAATGTTATAGCTATTAGAATTGATTTAAACAATTTAAAAACAGTAATTTTGATATCAGTACAAGAACATAATTAAGAACGCCCTGCAACTGTGGAAGAAGACGAAATTGCGAAAAGGATAGGAAAAAGTCGTGAAAAACGATAGAAAATCTCGATTAATTTATATTGTATCGATTTTTTTTTATTGTAATAAAAAGAATTGTGAAAAATTGGGAACTTTTGCACCGACGTAATGTTATTCGTTTATTTTATGTTTTGACAGCAATTATTAGATAAATCTTAAAATATCAAAATGTATTGCAATTGTTTATATAGAAAACACTCGCTTTTTTTTAACAGTTAAAGTGAAAAACGAATTAACAATTTCTTTTAATTTTATCATATGATCAATGATATAATAAGTGTTCAAAAAAGAAGAAACATTTGATTTAATTCTAAAAAAAATATATATATATATTTCTTTTATTTTCATAGATATAAGAATATAATATTATTCTTCTATTTTGCTTGCGGATATTATAAGGAGCTTCCTTCCGGTATACATATATCTGGATAGGCCATTAATTCAATACTAAAGCTTGTCAAACCAACAGACGAGGGATTGAAACGCTTCGGCAGTCACTCGTCGAAAATCGAATAAGAGAGAAAGAAAAGCTCCCGCCATTTCGCCCGCCGGAAGCTAGACACCCTGAAATCTCCATTTCTATCGACATGTGACGACATGTGCCACGTCAGCGCGGACCGTCCACCCTTCTCTAGCTTTTCGTCAGTTCAAGCGCCCGCTCTGATATTTATTTTCATCTTCGATTCTGTCAACATTACTTCGACATAGACATGGATGCCGTAGATCTACAAGACACTTGAAACCCATCTTGAAACTGATCAAATATTTAGATTCATCTATCGATCCAATATCTAAGAGGCTTCTATATTTCTAGCAACGAGATTTGAAGTATTAATTGATATATTTACAGATAAAAAGTTATCAAAATAAAATATATCATAACGGAATATTGAAGAAAATTATTCCATAATTTCATAATCCAAATTATTCCATAATTTTCTTCAATATTTCGTTATGATATATTTTCTTTTAATAGCTTTTTATCTGTAAATATATCAGTTAATACTTCAAATCTCATTGCTAGAGATATCGAAACTTCTAGATATCGGATCGATAGATGAATCTATATTGCTATTTAAAAAATTCGTAAATCGGTAAAATTTCTTTTTTTTTAGGTAATATACAATTTTATAATTAAATAGAACATTAAACGATTATGCAAAGCACTAATTATAAATAAAGCATTTTGAAATTATTAGATATTTCTTCTGTAAAATGATTTCTAATAAGATCTATTTAAATTAAGTTCGAAGTAAGAAAACGTATTTATAAAATGGGCGTGTCGCAGCGAACACACCAAAGGTTCATTGCACCATTTGTCGTGGTCACCGTTTACCACGAAATTATAGACCGATCGATCCTCGAAATCGATCGAAAATATTGATTAATAACATAAGCTACCTTTAGGATGAAAACCGTTCAACAGGCACGGTCTGCTATTATGATTTTTTCAACTGCTTTCAAAAATACGATTAACAATCTTTATCATTCTGTTTTAAAATACAATCTAATCTGGATTTAATTTTAATTTTAATTTTTTAATTTTTTTATTTAAAATTATTGTTTTGTACAAATATTTTATTTAAGTGATAACAAGTTAATTATAAGATATTTCATTAACTAGTAAAACAATTTTCATTTTCTTTTTCCTTACTAGCTTTGTGTATCATTTTAAATATATTCTTTATTCTTAAGATAAATTCACAACATTTTTTGCAATGTTCATAATAATTACTACTCGTTGAAATGTCCATTTGAAAGAATTCTATTATATTATACTGCTCTTATTTTATTTAATATATACAGAGCATTTGCTATGGGACTCATATTTCGCACGGATTAGATATATAGAAATGTGTATATGTCGGAAAATCTCAAACTGCGCGTGTTTCGAAAATTTTCTTCGGGTCATCAGTCTCACGTATAAAAGAACGTAGTATACCATAGTACGAGAGTGGTGGGCGGCGGAAGGTGGTATTTGCGCGGGCCAAACGATCTAAATAGAGAACAAACAGCGAGGGTGCACACAGAGAGAGAGAGAAAGAGCGAGAGAATAACGCGAAAGAAAAAGGGAAGAGAAGAGGACATCGGTAACGGACAGGGGGAAGAAGGGTGAAGAGCGAGAGAAAAGGGAGGAAATGGCGCGCGTTACGGAGAAATGGCGCGGAAACCGGGGATAGTGACGGGCAATGGGCGACGGTCTCCTCTAACCGAACGAAAACTTGAATCGGAGGAGATCGTGGGAGGACAACCGCTCCCCGCGTGATCTCTGCACAAACCGTACCACAGTGGTACATACTATGGAAGAAGGACAAAGGAGGAAACGAACTGGGATACCTTACGAACGAGAATCGCTGAAGGGACCAAGGGAGACCCTATGAGGGAGACTATGTGAACGCGAAGAAAAAGATCGTCGGTCTCTCTTTCTGACTGGTCCCTTTCTTTACTTTTCTTTCCCTTTCTTCGCTACTTGAATTGCGCGCGGAAACCGTTCGCGGGATTAAACTGACTTCGCCGACCTGCTGACGGCCTCCGGAATTCCTATCGCGAAGGCCAGTAAAGACCTTCTGTTTTTAATGGACCGCAAGTAACGAACATCGCTGTTTTGTAGCTGGTAATTCGACCTTGAGATTAATACGGTTGCATCTCGTCAATCTGACCAATCGTTCGCGTTTCGGCCATTAATTTTACATGTAAGTCTTTTTCTTTGTGTGTCATCTCAGTTATTATAAGATTTAAATGAAAAAAAATTATTATAAGATTTAAATAAGAGAAATTTTATATATATGTATATTTTAAATTTTATTATTTTATATTGAAATATATTATTTTATATTAAATGATATTATTTTATGCTTAAAATTTAATAATTTTATAGTCTGAATTTCGAGATATTAATAGCAAAAATCGCTAATAGCAAAAATTAGTGGGTGAAATAGCTAACAAAATTCATATAACTATCTCATATAATCTTTTCTTCAAATCATGAAATATCATGAATAAAAAATCAATTTATTGACCCACTATTGAAAGAGGTATAGCACATGTGGTAACCGTGCTGACATCTAACGGAAACCACGCTAACTTGACAGTACCATTTTAATTTATATTAAAAACAAGCACTTTTTGAAAAATTACGTCCAATAAAAATATTATATTAAGATAAAATATTCAAACTATATCTTAAACAGCAATTCATAAACGATTAAATCGGTATCGGGCAGGTGCTTCAATGATTAACACATGGTCATCACATTTCATATAAACATATTCAAATATATAGATATAATGTTTAAAATTTATGGTAACAACATGGTAATGCAGACGTACCAAACAAATGTTTGTACAGTTAGTTATTTCTAAAATATAAATTTTTATTTAATTTATCAGTCGATTTATTATGCTCTGTATTAATTTATGCATAGTGTGTTTCTAAAATGATATTTTCGATTTTTCAATTACTAAGTAATATGATGGAATGATAAAATTTCAATTGCTCAATTAAAATTCATATTAAGTATCGTCGAAGTAATCTGCATATATTTGCATGCATAAACTTTTTAATGTTATTTAGGGACAGAATTTTGTCACGGGCAACGACTCGAAATTACTGTTACAATCGAGTATTGTAGATATACCTCTTGCTTAAGATGCTATGAAATAAAATCTTGCGACGTAAAGAATTCTTAAATGAGATTGTAACGAATCACAGCAAATGGCAATAGATTAAATTAAGACTGTAAAATGTCAATTATGTTACAAATTAATTGCGTGGCAGCGTTACAATAACAACATAGATTTTAACATCCGATTATGTCTTAATAACATATGAAGATATTGAAGATATTGTTCGTTACATTCTCCATTCCTCAATATAACTAACAGTCTGGAATTACAAAGTTGCGGTTCTTTTCTTTTTTGCATAATTAAAATCAATTACAGTTATTAAAATATATTATTCTTGTACTTCAATTAAAAACAATTAGTTTCTTAAAAAAATAATTAACACCACTCGTTTTTTTGAAGAATAACACATTTAATTTTATAAGCACATTTTGCTTAGACATATAGTACATAATGTAATAAATATTTCGAATCTCGTACAATTTTTTAATTTAATCGGATAATACAGTGATGTTCTTCAGGAAAATGTCACGATGATATTTAGCAGCAAGACGCAGGAGGATCATACGGTGCTCCGAACATTGTTCGTGCATTACGGTTCCCCTTGAATCTCCTTGTTCATAACAATTATCATGTACGTACGTGTCCTGCCCATAAGTGCAAACTCCCCATGCAAAGGGACTGAGAGGTTTTTGTGGTGTAAGCACAGCATCATACAAAAGTAGAGTTTTGAAGCTAGTAATTATTTGTTAGCTGACAACAAGAGCTTGCAGTTAGAGCGAACCATTACAATTACGAGATAGTACTGTTCTCGTCTCGTCTAGTCGCAATATTTTTGGACAGTGAGTATTAAATAAGTTTACGTTTCTAATTGTAATAAGTTAATATATTTTAAAGATGTAAATTGTCTCTTCCTCTTTTCTTTTTAAGATTGTCGCGATAAAAGAGATGGTACGAGCAGTGGAAAATTTCAAAATTTCAAAATTTTGGAGCAGATATAAATCTCTTATGAGATTTGTTATATTATATATATTGTGTTATCGTCTTGTGTTGTATTCTAGACAAATTTAGAGAATAATTAAGTGGTAATATCATTGATTGAAAATATTCATTATATTAATTAAATATTTTGCAATTTCACAAATTTATTTCAAATTAATATAGAATATAATTTTTATCAAAATAATTGATCATATTTTTTCTTGCTCCTTTGATGCTCAGCGCGAAGCAGGTATGGACATCATAACTCAGAATACACCTTTCATGAGAAAATTCAAGGTTAGAAAAGTTAAAAAAAAAGCGATTCTCGTGCTCAGAGAGATCAAAACGAGACAGAACAAAATTAGATTTAAAGGATCATAAAGTCATTGTTCCTACAGGCGAAGGCTAAAAAAATTCGACAAAAGGGCTACGCCGTTCATGTAACGGTGCTTTTTAACTTGCATTGTCATTTTTTTGGACGGTTTTTTATAACCATTCCGACATTGTTGTCTGTCTGGAAATAAAATTTCGATTTTTTTACGGCAATTTGAATGGGTGTTATTGACTTTTACATCAATACTTTTACAGCAATATATTATACCACTTACCGAGAGGAAGAAAAAGAGAGAAAGAAAGATAAGAATTTATCAGAAAGGTAAAATAAATTACCGCAAGACCGACATCCTATCCTTCACTGATTGATTTTGCCGTGAAAATTTATTTTTTTTAAATTGTTATGTATCTCTCGATCTATACTTTCAAAGCTCGAACGACTGCATATTGAAATTGCAGCATCTACATATTTAACTGAAGACAAAAAATAACAAGAAAGTTATATTTTTAATTTTTGGAGAGTTTTATATCATATTGTTTAATATAAGTTAATAAATAAAAACTCAATAGAAACTTCAATTAAAATTAAAATATACTTATGTACTTAAATAAGTCGCAAACTTTGCACAAAAATGTAAAAATGTACAAATATCTAATAGTCCAAATATCTATTAAAAATTGAGAAGTGGCAAGTACAAATAATGAAAAAATTGAATATTTGGTACACCCGTTATACTAACCTATACACAAATTAACTTGTATAGAATAACGGTCATGATAGGATGCCGTGAGATGTATAGGCAATCTTGCAAATGAGAATCGTGAGGAATGGCGAACATTAACGCCGTCTGCGCCACTATAGCCTCCTATAAAGAAGAGTGTGCGCTCGTAGCTAAAAAGTGTATACGCGTTTTTATGTCTAAGTATAAGAAGACTTTTTCTAGATAATGGTCTGCCATTGATATTTTTTATATTACTGTGAGAGAAAAAGTGGAAAAAGGAGAGAGAGAGAGAGAGAAAGAGAAAAAGAGGGGGGAAGAGATAGATAAATATATAAATAGATAAAAGCATTTATTAATATTCTAAGGCAAGCCTTCTAAGAACATAGTATTAAGTAAAAGAAAATAAAAGCAAAAGAACAAAAACGTGTAAATAGCAAAAATAATATGACGAAAGTAATACATATAAATAAAAATAAAATAATATGAAAATATAATCTATACGCAAACAATAAAAGCGAAAAGAAAACAGAAAATAGAGAATAGCGAAGCGTGTAGTAGACGTGAATAAAAACCGAAGAAAATAATAAAAATTATCTAGTTTTATGCTGTCATCGAAAGAGAGAGAGAGAGAAAGAAAGAGGGAGAGAAAGAGAGAAAGAGAAGGAGAGAGAGACCTGTTTGCATAAGGGAAGACATTCTATATTTTACAATGTTAACAAAAACGCTGTACTTTTATTGTTATTTTGCACATTTGTGTGATAAATATAAATAAATACCATATACATAGATTGACACAAAAAATTATACAACAATTATACAATTGTTTGTTCTTAGAAGATTAAATTAAAAGAGTTACTTAAACAGTTTATTCTACAAAATAAGTAGATAGAATTTAATTATGCATTTTTAGAATAAGTTTTTGTTATATTAAATTTTTAGTAATTTTTATATAATATTTTATATAACATTATATGTTATACTTTATGTATATACTTTCTTTTTTTAAATTTGATATAAACATTAATTGATTTCAATTTCGTACAATGAATCTATATCGTTTTTGGATATGTTGTACTTATTATATACCTAATGGAAATTTAGTGGAAATCTTTTAGCAATACGAAAAGATTAATTAGTGAATATTTTTGCAAATATTCTCGATATCGGTCTTTGCACGATAAAAAATATTATTTTAGTAACATGATAACGTAAGAATGTTAAACGGTTATCAGTGTTTCACGCCGTTGACGAAATTCTATCATAAATCATGCGCCAGAGCGATTATTCGCCTTCGTCCGATAAGAAAGTAATCGCCCAAGTTTCATATTCTAAACGACACAGCGTACGAATATATTGCGTAATTAATAAAATAAGAAGAAAATACTTGAATATCTATTATTGATATACATATTATACATACATATATTTCTTATATGTTAAAATTAGGCAACAATGTGTGATGTGCAATAAGTTTTCTTGAAATATATTTCTATGTAAATATTTGTAGAGGATTGATGCTTTTTGGTTAAAACAAAAGTAGTTGTCCGAATGTACGTATTTTTCTTTTAGAATACAAAATCAAAATGTTACGTCGGTGCACGATTCTAACATCGTATACAGGAAAATACCTGCCAGTTATAATGATCGTCTCATAATTAGTTCACTGTGCCATAATAAGGTGATTCCTGCAAAATGATCGTTCTAGATCAGCTGAAATTCACGGAGACTGTAATTGATAATGATAGGAGTGTTTTTGAAATAACGTATCGGTACATGGGTGTTATAAGATCTTTCTCACCGTAGGTATAACGTTATTGCGCCTCGATCAGTAACCCGGCTTATTTTAACGAGCACAATTGCGTGGGTGTTTGGAAAGTTAATTGCCAGGAAGTAACAATCATTGATTTACGATAGCCATTGACGACTACGCGGTACAACTATTTTGTGCGTGATACGGCATAGTAAAACCGACACGTCTTGCAAGATAAACCTACACATAAAATGGAATTTGTAAAATGGAACCGACAATAAAGATTGTTTAGACGCGCACGCAATAAATTCCGCGGATGTTAAAAATATTGGATGTGTTGACTTAATTTGTACACATATTAAGTACTATTGTCCTTTCTCTCTCTCTCTCTCTCTCTGTGTGTGTGTGTGTGTGTGTGTGTGTGTGTGTGTGTGTTTGTGTGTATGTGTCTGTCTGTATGCAGCTTATTTAAATGCTGAAGTTTCGAACGGTCATAATGTAAATGAGGATCGAGATCCTTGTGCATAATCTTTTGTAGATTATAGTTAAGTTTAATGTTTTGCGCATTATGAATTTATATACGCTGCAATGTTTGAATTATTCAGAATCTCTTCTATTTTTAAACAACTATATAAAGTAAAAAAACAATTTGTAAAAAATAAAACTTACATTTTCTTTGCATACTAAATAAGATTTTCATACTCGAATCTGGTGATCGCTTTTATAAGATACGTCATATACATGTCATAAATTAATATTATAACGTTAAGAAAAACGGATAATTGCAATTTTTTTTCAAGATCTCGGATTAGATCATAAAAATGGAAATGAAAATTTCCAAAGATATTACTAACCGAGAATTCAACTGATGAAAACAAAGGTGAAAGATGAAAGACAAAGGTGAAAGAAGGTCATTGGTAAACTCTCTAAGCGAGATCTTGCATTATTTATGAATCACGTGGCTAAATAGAAGTCGAGATTTTAGTTGTGCTAACATAGAAGAGCATTTATCGCCTCAGTTAGGATAGGCGTTCTCCACCGCGGCACGCAGCTAGCAACACAACTTCTCTCCGAAGCGGGAAACCCCGAGGGTTGCCTCTAAGATAAAACACCATATCGCACACACTACACGACCACTGCACTATACATACTTGTACGGTGTACCGTGCCGGTATGCCCCTCTGCCGTGTCCGCAAGCTATACACAAACGTGCTCACCATACTTCGCTAGGGTTGCATTGCCCATTGGTTGCTGCAGCTATGGCCTATTTCGCTCGAGAGTACGACCCATTCGCTGTGAAAGGGTCGTCCGTTTCGACCTCTTCTCCTAGCGGGCTAAGCATTCTTTCGGTGCTTCTTGCAACACGGAGATTCCGGCGCTATTCGCAAAGACCTATTTACCAGAAATGATCCTTAAAACTTCCCCTTCTTCCTTCCTTTTGCATGATATGACGCAAAATAATGAAGCCGCGCATGGACGATTGTCGCGAATAAAATTTATGATATAAAGCAAAAACCGCATCCACACGTACGATGCTTACCGATTCTTCGAGTGGAAAGCGCACATATTCCATTTAATTAGAGATTCATTATTAATTACAATACATAACCTGGCGCCAAGCATACAAACTTTTGTGTGTGTGTGTGTGTGTGTGTATTTATTCGTGCACATTATACATGTGACTTACTAGAAGATAATGTGAAACATTAACAGTACCAGCACCCGCAGCCTTCCACGGCACATCGGAAACTGTTGCAGGACTGGTTCTGTTTATCAGGAAATGGAAAATGATTAATCATCCTGATCAACCTCATGTTGTTACCTCCAGTTAATCAGATATTCAGTCGTGAAATTAGCTGTAGAATGCCTCGCTCAGCAGCAAGATGCGATCGAGTTGCGGAAATCCCGCTCGAATGGAATTTACAAGTTATTTATAAATTTTATTTCGGATTTACGCACAATAAGAGGACATTGTATTTATAATTTATAATTTTATAAAAAATATGTGTAAAATTGATTCGAAATAATTTTGCACAGTGAGATGAAAAGAGAAAAATATTTTTTTTATTTTTATTGTTGTATGCCCTTCTAAATTGTACAGTTTGTTATGACGTAAATCATGGATTTTATTCAATTTTGATTTGACAAGAAAAAAATATTTTTCGTTTTTAGAATTTTTAGAATTTAAATATTGTATATACATATATCTCTCTCTCTATTCATCATCGATGCTTTCCATCGTTTTCAAATAAATTTGAGACGACTGAACCAATTTCAATGTAAATTAGCAGATTCGTGCTGGATTTAAGCATGATTGATATTTAATAATGTGCGCAAATATCTGCGGACAAAGATTGTTTGCAGACATAAATCCTCTGTGGCATAGCTTAAAATCGCGTTCTAAAACATCCGAATGTTTCGTGCTATATTTTAAGATGTAAGAAAGGAGATTATGCCGAGACACCCGGTACAGAGCGTACTCGTTGTATAGTTTTAGCCATAGTTTCAGGAAGGACGGATACATCAAGAGAAGAAGGAGGGGGCAAGGAGATGGAAGTTGGCGCGATTCAAAGTCGTAGGTTGAGGGGAAAGAACGAAATCCATAGCGGTGGCGAGAGGGATCTCGGTGCATGATGGTGGTACGGGGGGTGAAGGAATCGAGAGCGCGAGATATAGCGGAAGGCAACGGTACGAAAAGAGAGAGTGGATTGAAACGGTGGCGAAGTCGTTGAAGAGGGGAGAAAGCAAAGGGGTGGGAGGTGGCAGCGGACGGCAGTAGCGACGGCAGTTGAGGCGCATGAGCACCACTTTTATTGATTCCGTAACTGCCGCCATGACTGCCGTGGCGCTTCGTTGAAGGGTAGGGGACTGGCTGGAACCGGGGTGGATCGGATACGGTTTGTGCCGGTAGCGGAATGAGGGCGAAGGGAACGGCGCGTACGCAGGGGTGCGATAGGATGGCGGGGGTTTTCGAGGGTGAGGCTGATGGGGTGGAAACTCTACGAAGATAAAAAGGAACGAGAGTTGGTGCCGTGCCGGAACTGGAGGCGGCGGTGGAAAGGGATGGAAAAGAAGGGTTTAGACGGGAGGAATATCAATATATCTCATTGCGTACAAACATACAGCCGAATAAACTTGAGATTCTTCGTGGTACTTGTGTAAATAAAGAGGATGGCACGAGATATACATACTTCATTCGCATAAATTTTTCAAGACGCCGAACTAAAATGACGTAACATTTGCAGCAACAATTTATATATATATATATATATACGTAACATCAATTTTATAGATAATGAAATAAATTTGAATATGTCTAATTTTTACGCGGAAAATAAAAAATATATTTGTAACAAAGATAAAGAAATTGTTAGAAAATTGCTGAGATTGTCAGAAAATTCTCTCTTCCTATTTTCATTCGGATTATTTAACGCAAAATTCATAAAAAATCTTTGATCCAAACCAGTTAACAAAATTAAACGTGTTTTATTAAAAATTAACATAACTTTAATAATTTAGTATATGTAATTACACATTATAATTATATGATTACACGTTAATATAATTAATTATATTATGTAATTTTTTATTATTATTAAAATATTATGTGTATATACATATAGCTACATGGACACAATGCATTTGCTAACATATACTGATCCGACTTTATGACAATAAATTCCTCTTTATACATCGAAGAGTCGACGTGCGCGGATTGGCTGGAAGGGACCAGCTTCCGGACGAATGCGGGTATAGAACGCCGATTAGAAGGGGTAGGCAGCGATGCGTGGAGATAATTAAGCCGCCTGATCTATGGTCGTTTCACGAATTCGCTCGTTATCTCCTCGGTAGCTCGGTGTCCCCTCGGTGTATTTAGTTCAGTTTTGGATATACGGCTGGATCCGTAAGCCAAAACCGATGGTATTTCCCTCCTGCTCGGTAGCGGCTATAGACTGGGAAAGTGCAGAGCCCAGAGGTCGACGTTCAACAGTCCACGGCTTTCCATCTCCATCCCCGATCCTTTTTGGCGTTCTCCGTCCCACTCGGACGCCTCCTCACGTCCCTATTTCTCGCTCATCCTCCTGACCCTTCTATCCCATCCTTTTACTCCTCCTCCTCCTCTTACGCTCAACCTCCCTCTTTCGACTGCTTTATTGTCTGGAGTCGCTCCATCGAGGGTGCATCCCATTCCCGTTTTTAATTGAGACATAAATAAGGTTTGTTTGGCTTTGCCATTCGACCAGTTAGCTATCCCTGGGAATTGGGATTGAGACTCTGCCAATACAACTCGTTTTGCATAATGGCCGCGTTAAATTTTACCTCCATAAAGAAATGCTGAGAATATTTTTGCACTGGACAGGATAGATATGTATCTAATTACACCAATGAGTATTCAATGAATTTTATTTCATTTAATTATATCCTTTCTCCATAGAGATTTTGTCAAGATTTATGATTCATTAATCATACGTTTAATAATTCTTGAAATTATTTTTAATAAGCTATAAGTTTAAGTATGTATATAATATATTTTGTCACAAAAGTATTAAACATTAAATTCGTAAATTTACGAATATACTTAATATGAATAGAACAGCGAAGAAGAAGAAGATAATGTCTTCTGTAATAGAATAATGTTATAATATTAATAAAGAGACGTGATAAAATTGCATATAATAAAATTGAGTTATATCATTTTATACTTTTTAGTCAAGCAAATGATTCTTATTCCAAGCGCAATTCCAGCTAAATATCTACAGAAAAGATTCCACTGTATCCTGGATCTTCATCATCATTTTTACTAAGATATCGACGAGAACAAATAGAGTTATTATATGCCACGTGTATCTTGAACAAAGTAAAAGGCGCGGCTGGACCAATCCGGTTCGCTTGATGGTCTGGTAGGCATATAGACGTAGGCGAGAAGGCCAGAAGAGGAAACTAATGTTCTCGTGCCGTAGAATCCTTCGCTACTAAGATCGTAATTCTCGTTGGCCAGGTATCTCCAGGAACTTACGAGCAGCCTTTGTTGGCGGTAGACGCCTCTACATGGTACAAGTTAATCCCATGAGCTGACATGTATATGAATACCTTCCAGTCCGATAATAATTCCTCCATATAGTTATGATCTGCTCGCGATGCATGCAGCTAATCTCAACTCATATGTATCGAAAGTCTCATACACTGTTCTTCATTTAGCTTTCTGCTTTTCTCTTTTTTGTGATCTTCATTAATATGATTATACATTAATATGGTTATAGAAAATATTTAATGTTATTCCACTCATTATTTTATTAATTAAGATTTATGAAAATAATATTATGTGTATCATTATCGTTACATTACTGTTTTTATTATCTGTAATAAATAATTTGTAATAATTTGTTTCACCTTTTTCTGTCTAAATAATTTTGTTATTTAGCCATTGAGTTGTTTATTTTCTTTTCTGCTCCTCTTTTCGGATATTGCACATTCTCTTGTACTCAACTCTATCTATTCCAACAGCTTTGCATGTTTACCTCTCCTTTCCCTCCCTGAACCTTTCCTCCGTAGGTAGAGCGGGACTTGGAAAAAACAGCGAGTTCAAAAAATGGTAGCAGTTGGCCGTGTGTAAAGCAACACATACCGTACGTCACCCCCGGTTTAATCTTGCCTCTCATTTATGCTACTGCGAAACGGCCAAACCGACGGTCATGAAACCCCATGAATGCTACGGCTCGTGGCGATTTCGCTGACGTATTTCGGCCATCCGCTCCCCCTTTTGTCTCGCCGGTTTGCGAGGATGTAAATGTCATTGGCGCCGTAGTGTCGCGCGAGGATTCGAAAGCTCGGATTAAAACCACTCGATATACGACCGTGAAAATACTCCGCGCGCGCGAAGCTATATGACAAAATAATCAATTATTGTTCGCTAGAAGAGAATCAATTGATATTTCTATGAAGTAGACACATCGTATAAATAATAAATTATATAATAGAACATAACGTATTTTAACATAATATATTTTAAATCAAAATAATATCGACGCATTAAAGTTATTGGCTGTAAATATTTTAATTGTGAATTAATTATGAAGCGGAAAAAATCAATATCGAAATAATGATGCTTGATTAATCGTAAGTACAAATCACTAATATAAGAAAATTTCTTTTTACAATATGAATAGAACAAATAAAAGAATAAAAGAACTGATAGATGAACATTAACATTTCTTTTTCACTGTATTTCACTGTGTTGAAAGCATGCAACCGCATTTTACACATTTACAAATAAATTAATTATTATTATTATTAATGTTAGCGAGATTCTTTGAAATGAAGATGCTACAGCTTTGTTAAAAACAAATGTCCTTACACGCAAGCGCCATAATTTTATAATAACTTAATCGCATCGTTGAGACCTCGAATGAACAAGGGGGAACAATCCCAAAGGAAGATATACACGTGTTATATTTCTAAAGGAAGATACTTTATGTTAGACGTGAGTTATTATTATATATACATTGCCAACCATGCGCAGGATTCTAATCTCGCTTTCCCGCCTCTATCCACCTCTATCCACCTCGTTCCAACTCCTTCTTCCAGTTCAAAGCAGGCAAACCGCTACGCTCTCTGCCCCACCATCTCCGCGGGGAGCATCTTCTGCTAATGAAACGCTGGTGAGCTACCGCTGCCTCGTGCCGCCAGCTTTTGCCATAGAGCCTCACTGGAATCACCCTCGCGACTTACTAATACCGGCCTTCTAAATCCCCCAGTTCTGTGAAAGGGTGGGTTATATTGAAACTCCTTCAGTTTGACTTATGAAACTTTGGTGGGCCTTCCATATCAATGATGTATGAATTCTTTGCTTGTATTTTTCTACGCGAGAAAAATATATAAGAATATCGATTTCTCAGTTGTAATTTGACTAAACTAATTTGTGTATGTATATATAAATTAAATAAATTAAAAAATATATTATAAAAATAACTAATCTGACAACAGTCTAACGCGAAATATAGCAATTTATTAAATTTTGTCTGTTTCAATTAAAACATATTACAAAGATATTATTTTTACATAATGTTGTAATATTTAGAATGTATAAGAATCTTATTTTTTTTAGAAAAAGCGAAAATATGATAATGATGCAACTAAAAATTTTTCTTTAAATAGATTGCCAGTATCCATTAATGAAATCTGTGATTAATGATACGTATCATATTTCACGAATTTTCTTGTAAGTGCGTGCTGAGAGAAACGAAGAGAAGTGCGGTACATAATGGCGAGCGGGAACGAGAGAGCGGTAGAGGAAACACGGTTTGTGGAAGCACGGAGACAGTAAATATATACGGAATAGCTCGGGGGTAGCTATATGCAGGACGGTAACGCGGTAAGATGGGCCTCTGCATTGCCGGCATGATTGCCTCTATGGCACATCGAGGCAATCCCCGCGGCTACGTGCCCGACATACATCCGCTTCCATCTTACTTTCTTTTTTTCCCTTCTTCTTCTCTCCACCATCTTCTATTCCGTGGTTTTCTCCCCGTAGAGAATCTTAGATATGCAAGCAGCACCTATGCAGCCAGGCATTGCATATTTAAATGGCGGACTGAATGTTCTGCTACTACATCAAGTTTAATTGAACGCGTGCCGACGGAATTAATGCTGCTCAGAAGCTACTTGAATTGTATAAAGATTAAAAAATCTAAAGTTTAGTTATTAATGTTTTATCTTATTATTGTGCTATTTTTCAATTTACTGAATAAAAATAACATAACAAAAAATATCTATGATTGACAAGATAGTTTTTTTTTAAAGATGGCCAAATAAGTAGAAGAGACTGACATATAATTATAAAATTTCAATTTACAATCAAATATAATTTATCTCTCGCAATTACACTGTCTACCATTGTTAATGCGCTCTGAAGATTGGTAGAATTTGTTTCCCCTTGTAATGAAGATTTAGTTGC
This sequence comes from Cephalotes varians, assembly GCA_037157785.1. Classification (NCBI taxonomy): domain Eukaryota; kingdom Metazoa; phylum Arthropoda; class Insecta; order Hymenoptera; family Formicidae; genus Cephalotes; species Cephalotes varians. The sequence continues at coordinate 4,132,301 of JANQDE010000002.1, read as the reverse complement.
GTATTTAGGTGCGAGTAAAGCTTTCTTAGTCGTAACCTTGATATACAACCGTCTTCGGTCGTTTTCCCTTATTGTACTTCCAACAGAAGGACATAGATACGGAACGCCATTACACAAGAAGCTATTTTTGTCATTAATCTTCTTGCATGCTCACATATCGACGTTTTTATTTATACATTTGAAATTAATTGAATACCAAGATTCAGGAATTTTTCAGGAAAATACGTGAAGATAAAAAGATAAATGGACGAGTTGACGTATACATGATGAAGGAGAGCGGTCGTAGCATATTGTAACGTATTATAACGCAAGTGTTGATGAGAGGCAGAGTACATTCGTGACCGGGACTAGGATGTACTCCGGTAGTCCCTCAGTGGCTCGTTAAGGCATTTGCATTTCATTTCGATCCTCCCTCTCTTACTTCCGATCTCGTCCTTTCGCTCTTCCGCGCAACAGCCCCTCTTTTCGCGTATAAATATTAATGCAACATCCTGCTCTCTCGGGAGGTTTTTGTTCCTCTTCTGCCCTGAAGAGCCGCGCCCTCCTTCTGCTGAGTACTTTGAATGCTGATGCGCCACGAAGGCTCTGCGTTCATATTCGCATCTCAGTCTCTTTTGCTTATTCTCTTCCTCTTTCTCTTTTGTGCGTACACATTTACGTTTCGCAATATGATTTATGAATGTTTTCCGATATTAAATTCGTACGATTCCAAAAAAAAGATGAAGACAAATACTTTCCATTTGATTAGTATCTCGTAATAAATCACGTCAAGACTAAGCAAAGAATCCTTAAAAAATACTGGTTAATTTATAATTTAAGAACACTGATTTGAAAAAATAAATTTCCGTGTTACTTATTTTATTATGTTTAATAAAAACATAAAATTGATTTAATTTTAAAATAGCATATTGAAATCTAAAACATTTTTTGTTACTTAATTATATTTTAATGATGTCAAAATTATTAAAAATTATTTTCATTTTTTTTTTATTAGTAAACGCCAAAGGAATTTTTATATCAAACTTTTATATATCAATTCACATAAAGATCAAATAAATTTTTCTGTTATTAACATAACAAGCAATTTCCTTTTTCTCGTAATATAATCATGTATCATGCCAAAGAGTGATTTTCTTAACTATCTTCTCGTTTTAGATTTCGCGTGCGTGCCAGGTGATCATCGACTACGTAAAGTCTCATTAAACTGCTCTCCGTCCTTCTATGCCTTGTATCATGGACTAATTAAGATGTTAGCCATATCGCAGTCGCAGATGCAGCAAGTGTTTCATAGAAATTTATATTCGATATTCATATAATATGTACACGCTCTTTGCTTATTACGGCCCTCAGCAATAAAAGAGTTAAATGCTGACACATTAAGCAAATATTTTTTATTTGCAATTTCACTCGTGATTATGCTCGCGAGTAAAGACGGAGAGACTGAGAAAGAAGAGTGGAAAGGGTCCTTTAGCATTAGATTATTATATAAATCATGTAGTTATTGGATTTTGCGCTATTGTTACGCTGTATTCACTGTATTCACCGAATTTTGAATGTGTCAATCAGTTAATTGATCAGTTCTTCGGACTCTTTCTCCGATTTAGCTAGCAAAGTTAGATGGGAAGCATATCTTTATAAATTTGAGTCCTCTACAATTTTCTCATTATAAATTCATCTCCGCTACTGCTGGCTTTTCGCTATAGCACGCCATAACACGGAGAATTCCCTCGATCTTCTCGCTTTCCACTTGTATTAATGACGGACCATTATATCATTCAGCTCCCACCGGAGATCAGGCCGCTGGACGGCTGAAGCGAGGAAAATAAAGAAAATACGTCGAATATATTTTTCAATTTGGATCGTCGCCAAACTGAAAACTATGCGCAAATCCAGAAATTCTTTTTCGGTTGCTTTTCATTTCTCTTTTATCTTGCTTTTATCTCTCATTTTGAATAAGACTGTCTTTATTATTAATGATTTCATGATATGTCTCACATTTATTATAAAAATAAAAATTTGTAAAGATAACATTTACAAACATATTATCTTAAATACAAGCTTTAATAAAATATAATTTATTGGAGTAATTCGAATTGCAATTAATTTTAAAATAAAAAAGCGAGCATACTAACAGAGATATATAAATTTTTATCTTTTAGTTTATATCAAACCAATTTCAGATACTTTCGATGAAATATTGAATTTCCAATGTAATTGTATTAAACAATTGAAGAAAAGATAAGAAAGTTATATGTTTTAACATGCCATAAATGTAGAACTATGCAGTGTTTAAATTAAAGACTGAAAACTAATTTGGTTCGTGCTTTCTACACTTTTCCAAATTGAAACGGCTCAAAATCATCTAATCCTACCGATCGTTCCGAGCGGAAGTGCTCTCTCGCAGATTGTTCGATGAATCAATGGAAACCCCGCGGTAACGTTTACTGGGATTGGATTACTTCACTGTAATACATATTCCTCCGTAACTTGTGAGTCGAGCTCGGTCCGAGGAAACTTTGCATCTGCGCTTTTCAATTTGGTGCATTGCCAGGAAGGTAATTGGGCTACAAAATAAATGAGAATCTACATCGCATAGCACCTTAATATCTCGGTAGAAGTGATTTAGACGTTTTTACAAGGTGTCCTTGCCGTCACTTATATAAGGAAGATGAAATGTTCGGTGGGAGAGTGTTGAAACTCGTGAGTTCGAATTCGAATTCGGTAGCGGCGCCGGATGTGCATAACGACGTCTTACGTACTCCATCCAATGTCCCGCTTGTTATTTTTCTACTACCACCCAGTAGTAGTTCAACGATGTGAAGTCCGCCCTGAGCATCGAACACGTGTTCCACCTCCACTAATCTACCCCGACCATACCATCTGAAAGCGTTGGATGTGGTCCCAGATGCTCTTACACAGCCGTCGCTCTCGTCTTGTCTTTCAAACACTGATGTTAGCACGAACGTTTTAAGAAATAGTAAATTGCATAATAAAATCTATACATAGCATTACATATAGTACTCAGTAATACGATAATACAATTCGGAGTGGGATTTGAAAATTGTGTCACCTCGAGTTGTAATATAATGGTAATTGCTTGCGACTTTATCGTTATTGTTTATTTATTCAGAAGACTGTATGTTTTGATCTTTACAACATTCAGATGTAAAAAATTCAGATTTAAAAAAATGATAAAAATGCTATTTTGTTGGATTAGCTTTTGCAACATATGCGAATGTTCACGAGGTAATACGATAGCTCTGATTGTGTGATGTTCTAATCTTGCTGCTCATCGAGGGTGACCAATTGCCCGACGGCGAGATTTTCTAGATTTCATATTTGATGTTACCTCATCTCGAACAGCCAAAGGCGAATAGACATCGATTATATCGCGCCACTAAAACCAAATGGGTCATTTGATTTAGCAGCGATGATGAGATTTCTCATGAGAGATCCGCGTGTATCTACCTCAAAGTAACATAATGCTGTAAAGCACCGTAAATATATGCATATTGTAGAATGTTATTTAGCTATCATTATTACAAGATAATGCAATCTGAAAAAAATACGTCAAATTGAAAAATGAGTTTTAATTTTGATAATTCCTGCATGAGAAAATTTATAATACGCTGTAAAAGTTTTAATATTAATGATCGTTACAAATATATTTGAATTAAAGATACAATTGAAAATTATAGATTAATTTTAGAAAGTTAGTAGAAAAGAGAAATAAATTTAGGATAGTATATAGTATTTATACATCTACATATTGCTATAAGTAATCACAATCAAATTTGATACTAGTAAATGTCTTCATTAGATCGAGCTACTCGATAGGTGACCGAGCTTACGTTCATAGGCTGTATATTGGTGCGAGAAATGCTTTCCAGTGGAGTAGTGCGGTGTTTATCGGACCGTATCCCCAACCACATCCTCTACCTGATTCGCTTGCTCAGATCCAGAGGTTACTCGTAATCTCCCAAGCTAGTTCTACCATCACGGTTACTTACTTCCAACACACTCACATTTCCATGGAAATTCTGCGATATTAAATGACTTGTCCCGCAACATACTCCGATTTAATTTATGTCAAGCGATGTTTGTAATATTACCATTATAATATTACTAGGAAACTAATTGCTACGATTGACAGTTTTATTTAAATAATTTGAATACAATTGTAATAAAAATCTGTTCTATACAAGAAATGCAATCTGTACAATTTTTAGAACACTTACGATGCAATGAAAAAAGTTATAAACGATACTTTGTTTATTTAAACATGAATCAAATTAGAACAAAAAAAATTCAAAAATTTTTTCTTTATTAAAAAATAAATTTTAATCTTAATTCTTTATCATAGAATTATATAATTTTGTATTTACGTAAATCGATTTTACATAATGTACGTAAGTTAATTTTTTTATTTCTCTCTCTCTCTCTCTCTCTCTCTCTCTCTCATTCTGCATATAAAGTTATTATATAGATTTTATCATTAAGATTTATTAAGATATTTTAAGACATAAAAAACTTTCTTATTTTAATTTAACATTTTTGTGCACATTTCTATGTGCAAAGGGACTAAAAAATTGATTTAAAGAAAAATTGATTAAAAGAATTAAAAAATTCATATAATCCTTGATTTGAAAAATTTTCAAAAGGCATCTTATCATGTCTAATTTCTTAATAAAAAACAATTTTTTATAATTTTTTTATTGTAATTTGTTGTACATTTAAAATGACAAAATTTTGTTTATAATATTTATCATATTATTTATCATGACCTCTCACGATATACATACTCTGTCTGCGACAGTGGGAACTAATTTTTACATTATACGATTTTGCTGATACCAGCAAATTTAAATAAAAAATGCTGCAATAAAACGTTTTGAATGCAATTGACTTTGCTTTTTCCGAATAGACTAGGAATCATAAAATTAGTTTCGTTATTTACCTTGAATAGCGATTAATTCTTATATTATTACTAAACTTTAGCGAAGCATAAGAAAATCGTACATCTCCATACTAATTTAATAAAATTAAATAGCTGTTTATCGTAGCGACCTGAGGATCTATGTGAAATCCGTGATCTACTTCAATGATTTAATTAATCAAAAAGATAATCAACTATTTTATCACTATACCAAATGAAAAAGCTTCTGTGTCTTCTGTTTTAGTTATTATTTACAATTTGAATCTCATCACAGCAGTAGGGATTCTTTTGGAAAAAATGAGGGTATTGGATCATAAGCGACGCAAATGACTCCCTCGAGTCTCTTTCCGAAGTTTTCTATTTTGAAAAATCAGTTTTGCCTACACGACTCCATCGCTATTTGTTTGATTCCAATTTAATTCTTCAAATATCGTCATTCGTAATATTCCAAAATTTATCAGTTTAGTTTGATTTGCGTGTTTTGATACTGAAAGGCTTCGATAAAAGACCGCATGATTACGAAAGGTATGTAAACAAGGGATCGAACACACAGATGGAAAATAGTACGCTGGCATTGGAGCGAATTCCCATGCGGTAGTAAGATATTGGTTTTCATCCCGCTCGTTCCGGTGCTCGTAACGTTTGATAAAAATGCGTGTTACGCGTTCCAGGCCAGACCCACCTCGGACTGAAAGGGTGCCTGGGGAGTCATACACGAAGAGATCACGAAAATTTTCCCTCCGTCTAGTTTCACTCCAGGTATTTGCGCATAAGAGGGTGCCGACCAGACCTATGCCTATAAATACCTATATGCAATGATATCGTCTCTCCGTCGGCAGATTTTTTCGAATATGATATGAACTGATAAAATCCATGATTTCTAATCCGCGTTAATTCTTTTCGATCGCGACGAAAAATATTTAGAAGAAATTCTAATTTTATAAAATAATTTGTTTAATATTGATTTTATTACTTTTCTTCGGTTAAATTGCTTTTATACAACTTTGAAATATCCACTGACAAACAGCAATAGAAAAGTGAGTTTTCTACTGCTACAGATATATGTATAGCATTCCCAACACGGTTACACGTAAGCCCGCGCCAACGCCGGGATTTAAACTCAAGCGTGGAAAGCTTATACAAAGCTCCAAATTTATTGGATGGAAATCCTCTCGGCATGAGCGTGCAAGTTCCCTACAGCAAAGTTGCTCGGTAGGATTAACACTTTCCTATCTCCTCCTCAATGCACCACTATTCCCGGTAAACTCTTCTGTTTCCATAGCCTTTCAGTATCTTGGATTTACTAAAGCTCTTAATGAGCATGTTTATATGCTTATATTTTTCACGAAAAGCGTTATTTTTTAAACTTTTTTTTTTAATTAGATATTTCTTTCATTAAAGAATCGATTCATATTTCAACATTGCAATTTAAAAATACAGAAATACGCGAAAGAAATACGTGGGGACAAAAGTTTTATCTGAGGACAAGTTCACGACTTCATTTTTTTTTAAATTTATCATTTTTTAAAAATTATTTATATCAAATGTTCTTTTCGCTCATTCTTTTAAGATTCTAGTTTAACATTTTAGTTTAGCATTTTTTTCAGACAATAAACTCCTTATCGATAGCAAAAATACTTGTTGAGTTTGTCTCTTATACGAAAAAAGAAAACAGAAGACTATAGAAATAGTGCTGGATAAACGGCAAGCCAGTATCATGTATGTAATCCTGGATAAGCGTGGCTCGATGGGCTATCGTGGCGCAATCACTATATGTCCAGACAGAGAATTAGATCTCAATTTCTTCAACTTTATTGCCAACTGAGACAAACAACGCTCGATGTACTTTTTGAAATGTATCCCTTAACAGTGCATTTTCTTGATAGTTTAAATAGCTTTTTTTATATGTTATACTAATAATAATTGAAAGAAGACATATCGTGCGACACTTTGCGTTCATTGCAAAATATTTGCGTTACAATTAACTAATACAACTTCTTGCATGAAACTTCGTATTTCTCGTTACTATATGAGTAAAACCGCGCCAATTGCACTATATCCTGTGCTTCATTTGGATCTGGCAATGTTACGATCATCAGTGCCTAAGTGCATAACTGAAGAATAAACAAGATATACAATCGCGCGATACTCGGTAGATATAATTATCGTTATAATCGTATTTTTCGAAAAGCTTGCACAACCAGCACGTACTCTCCGGACTATCCCTCGCTTTCTACTTCAACATCCATTCAAACACACAGTCGGCGAAAACTTTCCTGGCGGGATTTGGGAAGCGAGGCGAAAACGCGAGCTTTCCTGCCAAGGAAATACGGTTCCAAGGGGGTTCCCAGGGCAACGCCAACGGCAGCCAGTCGGCATCTCCCGGAGGATATCAGACGAAAGGCGAAAGAGGTATCTTGTGCGGAGAATATTTCTCCGAAATGTTAAAAAAAGATTTTGCGACATCTACGTAAGGTTACATGTTCTAATTATTTCTGGAAAACGTAGAAATAATTTTGCAGGAACTTTTTGATAGAAAGAAAAAGATTATAAACCTTGTCATTCCCTTGAAATGGATAAGTTCAGAAGTAAGAGATCTTAAAGAAAAATCTAGAAGAGTCTAAAGGGCCTGGAGGGATAACTGGATGGTTGGAGATAATGGGAATTTTGAAATTGGATTATCAATCTTCGGGCTTCGGGACCTCGGACTTAGAATTGCCTTTTTTCATATCCAGTATTAAAATTCAGAATGAATTTTTCCAAGCCCCGGTTCTTTTTTATATTAAAAAAAAGTAAATTGTAATTAGCTTTCTCCTCCTCTTTCTTTTCGAATGTAATTATTAGTTTTGAAAGTTAAAACACAATTACTGAAAAAAATGTAAAACGAAGTTAACGCAAAAACTAATATGGTGAGTTTGAACGACTCAGCGTTTATCCGAGAAGCAGTTAATTCCCGCGAATAATGTCTTCTATTTGCCATAAGCGAGATTGTACATCAGACCGCCTACCTACCTGCCTTTTCTTTTCTCGAAAAAAAAGGAATGGCGTGACATTTATGGAGTTAACATTTCTAAAACTCGTCGGTCCTCATACAACGACCGGGGAGAAGAGAGAGAGGGGGCGAAGGAGAAGAAGCGGGCAAGAGAAACGCAGAAGCAAAAAAGATAGAAGCGCCGAAGCGAGTTGGGTGGACGGGGATAATGGCAGTCTTGGAATTGCATTATCAATCTTCGGTCCCCTTGGCCCCTCGGCACCACCTCATCCTACGAGCACTACGCTCGACTCCATTCCATTCCATTCCACCCCTTTTCCACCCCCTTGGACTACCCTGGAAACTCTCGCGGTACCATACCCCTCTTCTCATACCAGGGAAAACCCCCCCGTCAAACACGGCGCTTCCCAAGCTACGTTGCCGCGCAAGCCCTGTCCCCACTTTCTTGGCGCATGACGCTCCATTCCCTTGGATGTATATGCATGGTATCCTCCCTTTCAGACTACCACCTTCCCGGATTCACCTCAGTGAACATTTGTATTGCATTTTGTATAATGTGCATGCATTTTCATACCAAATGAAATTATTTTGATGAGCAGCGAGACTCACTTTAACGGACCATCTATGATACCAAACGTCTAAAAACACTCTAAAAAAAATATCCTGTTATATTGAAAGCTAAAAATAAAATACTAATAACAAAAGATAAATGGTAATTTTCTTAAATTATCTCTTTTTGAATTTCAAATAAATATCAAATATATATTATAAGTTTCATTTATGAGTTTATTATTATTTATATTTGTTATTAAAACTTTTATTAAATTATAATTGAATTTCTTATAAAGCTCTTATGAGTCAATATCAATCTAAAATATATTTCGTTCCGTTTTCATAATAGACTCAAGAATATATATATCGTATGTATATATTATCAGAATATCATATTCTATAAATAATCAAAGTAAAAAATCTAACCATAATATTGAAGAGATTGACGAATTGACAAAAGATCAGCTCAATGTGTACGATATGACTGAAAAGCGAGAATAGATAAAATCTTCTGTCTAGGAACGGTAGCAGTCAACCTTATTGGCACCTTCATCCGTAGATGAAGACGAAATGACGACGGGTGAAAGGACGAACCGACAGGGGGAAAGAGCGCCTCCCTTATCCGTTCACAAAATGCCGCGGCCAAGCTACGAAATCGATAGCGTATCGCTTTCCACGGACCCAAAGGTTACCGAATCGTTCTGAGACTATCTTAATGGCAGGATAGATCGTTTGATACTATGGCCGAGTCGTAAAGGCTATTGCTCTGCTCTCCATCCCTTCTTCCATACCTCTTTCCACCCCGCGCCGCTTCTGCGTTCCAGCTGAGAAAGCTGGCTTAGCGCCACCCGAATGCTTCTATCCTCATGCCTCTATACGCACCTCGTTCGTACCCTCAGAAATGTCGACATAGAATATTAGTATACTCAATCTAATCCTATTCAGTAAGACATAATTATCACCGATCCTGGATTATTCTCTAAATCCAACTAAGTAATGAGTAAGTATTTTCTAAGAGAAATATAATTCTCAAGAAAATATTATTTTGTTGCTCTTACAATCTATATTTTTTTCCTATCATAATAAAAAAAAAAAAATATATATATATATATATATAATATGCTACATTGTCTTAATTTTATATTACTTTTAAATATAATTTATATTTTATCTTTGATTTGAATGCATTATTTCTATAATATTTAGAAGTTATAATTTACATAAATATAATGAGATATGTTATGTATGTATTACAAATTTTGATATTATATTTATTTTCGTATATTGTTGGTCTATCATTATTTTGAAAAAATTATTACTCAATATATAGCACTAATAAGTGATTTTTATTGTATTATTTTTCGACGTAGGTTATGTGAAATATGAAAATCTAATAGAATTGAAAATCTAATAAAATATCATAAAGACTCGACAAGGAAAATTACTATTAAAATTAATTAATACTTCCTTTCTACCTTATGTTCTGACATTTATATGTATATTCGGAACAATACGACCAACATGTAACTTAATTAAGGCAACGACGCAAACCCGACCGCGGGTTTGTGGCTACCGTTTCTCTATATCCGCGTAATATTATCTAGCCTGTTCCCTTGTTCCCTTCGCAAAATGCTGCAATGTTAGCTCGGAATTATATTTGTATGTTGCACGTACATTTACCATATCCTTTAGTAGATGTATTTTCATCAGAAATAAAAACAGCTGACATTTATATGTATAGAAACATACATCATTTTGTGAATTAGAATTTTTCAGAGTTGTAATATGTAATAGTATAAGATTAAAGTCTAAGACAAGAAATTTCTCTGTACATCTCTATCTTTATTTCATCTTATTATGAAGATTAATTTCACCAAGTTTTTCATGAAATTATATTTTCTTCAAAAATTTGTATCTGTGAAACCGTCAAAGACAAAGTTCTTTCTTATTTTTATATTTTTGTAAAAAAATGTTTATTAATTTTACAAAAAGAAATAAATTTAATATTTTATATTTTATATTTTATAAATAAGAAAAAGTACTAAATGTTCAATTTTGTAATAATAAAGCGTATAGAATATTACAAATATTTATGTTTTTCTATATGCAGAATTCTGAAAAATTCAAAATGTATAAAATATTATATATTTATAGTTTGTAATTTTTCATGCTAAAAATTCGTAAATAACAAAATTATATGCAATTATATGCAAATATCTTATATAAACATCAATTATTGAAAAAAATTATAATTTTATATTGTACAAGTCAAATTTTCTAAATGTTTAACATCTGTCACTCTAAATATTATCACATATATTATATGTGAATAATTAATGCCTGCAAACATTAATATTCAAAAAATAATAGCAAAAGAAAAATTAATGTATTATACAAACATTAAAATAGTATAGTAAATCTATTGTTATACATTTATGTCAATATATCTCATATAAATATATTAACATATAAATATATTAATATATAACATATTAATATAGCATAGCAAATCTATTATCACGCATTTATGTTTTTCTATCTATGAGGATCGTTAAACAGTAAACATATAATAAGAAGCGTTAAAATGTCAGAACAGTTGATAGATAGATCCGCAGAATAGTGAATCACATAACTGTCCAATTAAGAATAACGATTCGCGCGTAAATAAAATTTATGGACAATCTTATCGTTGCTATTTAGTTGACGTTCAGAGAGTTCGGCACGGAGATGCTGAAGGGCGCCGACGACAGTGTTCTTTCTTAACCCGCCCCTGTCATTCAAAAAGGTGTCAACGGCAATAGCTTTTACGAGATACTTATTAATTGTTACTGCGCTTTTACGACGGCATAAAAGCGCGGGCTACGACCATTTGAGTGGGCACAGTGCTGTAAGGGAGAATCCTCCGATGGATTATTACCTTCGAGACTGTATTACGAGACTGTACGACATATATACTTACACATACTCGCGCGCGTGCCGGTTTTCTTTATCGATTTGAAGACAGGTGGAGATGAAATCTTACAGAAATAGATGCATAGATAAAGAATCAAAACATTGTAGAACCATTTTCTAAAATAAAAAAGCTTGGTAATGAAAAATTTTTTATTACTTTTAAACCTTTCACTTTATTTTCTATAGAGCTTCTTTGTATTTCTTTCAAAACATCTCGCATTTCTCTTATTTCTTATACAGAAAATTTTTTTTATTTAAACAAATGATGATTTTATGTCATATACAAATGAATAGGTAGACATATTCGTTAAAAATAAACCAGCATTAGAACGGAAAAAATGAAATCAAATTTTCAAATTTATTTTTTTTATTAAAATGGGAAACTTATTTTTTATTGATATATTTCTATGGCAGAAAATCTTCTCTCTCCTTTGAGTATATATATATATATATATAATGTTCAATTGTATATACTCTCTTTTTTAAAATAATAATTTTTTTCCAAGTGTTTAAACAATATAATATGTTATTCAGGTAGAAAATATTTTTAAATATATTAATAAAAATAATATTTTTATAAAGTACAGCTTGCATACGTATTCTCTCAGTTTTAATTTCTTTGTAAGTGGATTTCACAAATAACGAGCATCTGGTCTTACGTTATAGCACGTTGTGCTGCATCCTACTCAGGGGTCAATGAAAAATCTGTGGAACTTGTGGCACGATTTTAAAGTCACTAACAAAACGTCTAATGCACACAAATCGCAAAATAATTTCTGAAATATATTCTGAAAAACAGTTGGATTTATTCTTATTCTATACACAAATGGAAATTATTTTTTTATTAGAAAACTGTAATAAAAAAACATGAACCTTTCTGTATTTACTACTGAAAAGTTCATGTAAAAATTTACATTTGTAAAATCTTCGATTTTATAATAGTAATTTTTTTTTATGAACTATATTTGGATCATATCCATAAGACGCAATATTTTTATTTTAAAATTGGACTTGTCTTTTGCATTAATATGTTATTTTCAGTCAGTATTACTATGTGTTACTCAATTCTTTCTTCGTCATTGTTACTATCTTTTGTATTTTCTTTATTAACATACGTTACTAATTGAACTGTTAATAATTTATTATATTCAAAATATCAATTAGATTTAAGTAAAAACCAAAATCTTTGTTATTTATGTCAAGCTTCGCAAACGGTAACGGACTTATATTTTCATCGAATTATTTCAGGACGGAAACGTGGGAAATACACAAAGCCGTGCACAATAAAGAAGAAAAGAATGAGCAAGCGGAAGTGTGCATAGCAAACTTAAATGATGCGAATGTTAGGAGTTGAATTCTTGAGGACCATGCGAGAGTCCGGGTAACATCGTCGGATAGCAATGTTGGTGAATGGTGACGTAGTCTAGGCTTTGAGCTTTGGATAACGACTGCGGAAAGACAACGGCAATGCTAGGGTGCAAGTAAAAGAGAGTTTTTCTTTTCCCCTGGACCCGCACCCTTACCTCCGCAGTCTCACCGCCGCGGCTTATCTCCCTACTAAATCCAACGATTTTAATACGCGTTTCTTGGCAATTTCCGCGCTACACATTCCACCGCCGACTTAGCACCCCTCCATGACCCGGAACCCAAGGTGTGCTCTCGCCTTCTTTCTTCCGCCTAGCTTCAAGCCTTGCTTCCCGTCCGAGGTTCCCCTTCTTTAAACGAACTTTATTTTTACGGTGCTATTTAAAGCAATTTCTGATTTCCCTTAATTCATTACGGCGCCGTTCCCTACAGCCCTCTTAATGCGCGTGGGCATTGCTAGCATTTCTCATTCTTCTCCGCGCGCGATATGGCGTATTTAAAATTGCTAAGTTGAAATTTTTTATGATTCGAGTCTTCAGAGTGGTAATGCTGGACGATTCTGATCAAGAATTACATGTCTTAATTATTATTTGCATTATATATTCTTGTGCGTGTAATAATGATAATTAACGATAATAATAACAATTATAATATTATTATTCTCACAGATTTATATAAATTGCAAAATTTTTGATTAAATTTACACTTAACTGTACTATACAATAAAATTGTATGGCATTACGATGAATTCAAAAAGTCAATAAACTATCAGTTGTCTGTATTGAGAATAGTAGAGAACAATCTGCGCAAACTTTCTTCCCGCAAAATTGAGTTGGATTTGAGTTATTGAATGGCGTTCATCCCTTGGGAAGAAATGGCCCTAGTCTAACAGGACCTCCGGTGCTTTCCTACATCTATTCTACACACCCTTCTCACAATACATTTAGTGCCATTATATGAGAAACAAGGAGGGAAAAGTTATAAATAAAGAGGACTAACTGAATAAGTCGTAATGATCGATTAAAATTTTCGAGCCAGCATCTTCGTTTTGATTTGACTAAGAGACAATCGATTATTTTATAATTTTATTCCATTACCTTACTGTTTGTTGTTGTAATGTTATGTTTTTTTTTTTTAGATTTAATTATAGAATATACCGATGGTCTTACAAATAGATTCTATAAAAATTTACAAAATTCTTGGTTAAATGTATACAAAAGATTACACATGCAATAAATTATATTGTATAAATTGATATATATAAAAGTTATTTCTATATTTTCATTTGAAAAAATATTTTAAAGTATGATCAAAATAATTTCTGTAATATATAATCTTGTAATAAAACAGATATCTGTCTATTTTAACATTCTTATATTATACTAGAATACATATAATTACATATAATTACACAAAATTATATAAAAGAAGAATATACATTCATTATACATTCATTTCTATTCCATTATGATTAAGAGTTTTTTTATCATATAAATATAATATTTAACCACATATAGTAATTACTCGTGCAGACTATAACGAATAGTTCAAGATCAAAAATAAAAACAAATCTCCGTCGACTGTAAAGGTGAAGAAGGAGCGGTACAGGTAGGTAACGATAAATATGATTTTTGTGTGAACCCGAACTGAAAGATTCGGGATTTGATCATCAGGGGTGGTCTCCGTGTCCGTACATCACGCGAAGAGAGTTCTCTGCCGGTCGCGTTTGGCTCCTCCCTCGAGCTAAAAAGATCCACGACAAGGTCAGCGATACCCAGTCAAAGACATTCAAAGTCCCATGATGTCGTTCATCACTTCAACCTAAAAAGGGGACCGACTCTCTCCTTTCGTCTCTTTTGTCCAATCTCGATTCTTTTTCTTCGCGATGCATCTTAATCTAGATGTTCCCTGACCATCGTGCCATCTCAACTAACAACTAATCCTGTCTTGCTCGAATCTTTCTGCGCCCTTCTTTAACACTTCCCCTTTCCTGTCTCATCTCTCGCATCTTCACAGGGACCGACAGATTTCTACGATGTGCTCGTTATTTCGTCATTGTGAGTTAGTTGTCTTTCTCTTTTTTTTACACTGCCGCTCTATTTATGGCAAACGAGCGGACAAAGCGTGACGGTAAGCTAAGTAATCTCCGTGACTATCGCTGATATAGTTGCTTGTTCAACCGCGCTTAACTTCGACTGGTCATCAAGGCTGTCTACTCATCTAATTTGCTATTTGTCTGCCTACAGCCACATTCAATTCTAGACTAGTCTCACAGATACATATGCACGATACAGATTTAGAAACAATTCTATGACATATATATGACTATAAATTACTTTTGTACATTTTATAAATTATGTTTTTATCGCTGAAATTTAAAATTACATATTAATCCATATCTATAAATATTACAATATTATAAAAATATATAAATAACCAGAGCAGTAATATGCATATGCATGTTTATTTCAATTAATCACATACTCATAAATAAACAACTAAAATATTAAACTATAAATTCATGAATTTAAATTTCATTACAAAGAGCTCTCTACTTATATTTATATACGATATTTATTTTCAGAAATTATTTTATCATCTGTATATAATGATTTGAGAGGAATTTAATCAGCTTAAAAAGAGGAAACCACCCAATAATGTCAGTATTGTAAATCTCGAGAGTTTATATTATCTATTGTCCCTTTCCCGGGCCGTACAGCGATAACACCACCGAGATTCGCTTAGATTTACGAATCAAGTATAAACATTGAGGAGATTACGGTAGAGCTCGTTTTAAGTTTTAACGAGATCCCCTCAGCGCGGTGTCGGCGGCATTATCAAATAATTGAGAGATGTAACTCAGCGCTATCTCGCTGTTCCCTGTGCTCTGTTCTTCTCGTTCCTTCCAATCTCTCCTTCCTCTCTATGTTCGCCAACTAGACCAAGTTTCGATTTATATCGATTTCATGATATTATCTATTTGCTAATTACATCTTATTACATGAAAAGATGCTTGTTATGCATATGTTATTATTGTATGAAAAACAAATTATATATTCTAAGAAATTGCTAAAACAATTAAAGATTTTGTTTCTAGATTTTACTTTTATCTGTTATAAACAGACAGTTTTCTAAATAACTTTATTTTTTTGTATAATATTAAATATAAATGATATGTATAAATTTATCAAATTCTTATTAGTCGTGCTTCTAAATAAATAAAAAATTTCCTAAATATTTTTTAGGTATAACATTTTTTTTTAATCAAATAATCTTTGTGTTTCTCTAATAATATATAAGTCCCAAAAAAGAACAATATCATTCAAGATGATATCATGAATATATCGAACCCAGCGTAACGAAGGTATCACATCTTTGCGGTGAAATATAAACAAGCCCGGCGGGCGGTAATGCGTCTCGTATGTCACGCGGAAAGATTAAACAGTTAATAAGAATAAGAGTCTCTTCGGCGGACTCTCCCCCTTTATTCCTCGAACGGGGTTCCTTTCGTAGGTCGCGGTATCAAAGGAGGAAGAGAGAGAATAAATGGTAGGAGGAGGAACACTTCCACGGGTGGTTGGAGGGAAATGGCGGCCATCTTTCCCGCGAGCTCTTCTCGAGAACCAATCGCCTCTCTCCAACGAGCATTAAGGCGGCAACTCCGGCTGAAGAATTGCCTTTGCCACGTTAGACACATTTTTCTCGCTTTTCCTTTATTCTCTCCTCTGGCTCCAGAAGTCCCGGGACTCTTCCTCTTCTCCTTCACTCGCTCGCGCTCTCTCTCTTTCCTTCCCTCTTTTCTTCACGCCAAAAGGAAGCTGCTCTCCTACTATCTTTCTTACCCACCACCATCCACGACGCGCCGTTTCGCATCTCTTATTTTCTTTGTTCAGTCCAAACCCCGTTGCACCCCTAAAGTTTTTTCTTATATATAGGTATGGGAAGGGTGTAATAGTGTTCATCCCTGAAGTGAGCTCCATCGAGCGGCAGGTGGCTGACCTTAATAACGCACCAAGAAACGTTCCGTAAGATCCTTCGATAAAAAAAAGAGAAACGCCGTACAGGTACTATATTTGAAATGTCAGTTGCGGGATTTACGCGCGAAACTTTCGTCGCGGTTCATTGAGATAGATAGGTTGAAAGAAGCAGAAGAAAGACTTTCGAACTTTCTTCTGTGGGAAAGTTCGAACAATCGATACATTTCACTGAAGGCTATAATAGACATGAGTGGTATTTAGGTCATATGTGAATAATAGAGTATCTATAAATGCATCCCTGCAAGCTTTTAGTAAGATCGAATTCGTCGCGTCTCTAGGAAGTATACAACATACATATACGATACACATATGTTAATACACAATAATAGCTTCATTCTTCAGCTTTATTATATTTTGACAGAGAATGAAGGCTATAATACCTTTGAAAACTATAAAAGTTACAAAGAAGCAGATGTTATGTATAGTATTATTTTGTAGAATATATATATATATATATAGATATATAACGTTAAAATCGTTAACTTTAAGATTAAGTCATGAATATTCCTGATTGAAACATGGGATTCGTATAAAACGCATTTAATTTAATTGCATTATATTTAATCAAATATATTCAATATAATTCAATATAATTTCCGAAGTGATAATTTAAATATCTCTTCATAAACCTAATAAACCAAGAATTATGTATTACAGGAAGATTTATAAATTTCTGTATTAGGTGCAGATTTTCGATGCGCAAATATAAATAATATAGATTATTGCCAACAGCCGCAGTAATCGTACGACGCTGTACCGATATAGAGCGGTTTATTCGTCGTATAGGTTGTTTTGTCGTCACCGTGGGATATTTCCAATTCATGAACGACCCAGCTGAACTCACAACGAATACTCGCTTACTTCAAGTACCTAAAGTCCCTTACTTCGTGAAACGTGAATAAAGCACCACATTGAAAACAATGTTTTATTCATTTAGACAACGACAATCTCTCTGTGGAATATAAGTCACAAATAATTTTAGAATACAACACAGTTTATATCTTCATAATATTCATATACTTAATAACACTACAAATAAATAAAAATAATAATAATATTCTCAGATATTATCTTCAGATAATGTCTTCAGAGATATTATTATAAATAATTTACATGGAAAGAACGATTTTGATGAGGGACCTAAAATTTTATATAATATATGATGAATGGATATAAATCAGAAAATAATTTTATAGGATCATTAAAATAATTTTATTGGAATTAAAAAAATAATGAGTAATGCTGCAAAAAATTTTAATGTTCTAGCAACTAGTATGAGCGTTCTACATAATTATTTTAATAGTTCAACGAAATTACTTTTCTGGTTTGTATCCAGCTAATATTTTAGATCTTCCAGCAAGATCGTTGTATAAAATATATTTTTTAAAGTGCGTTAAAAAAATATAAAAGTATTTTCCAATATTATTTATTGATGCAAAGATTGAAAAATTGTCATAGATATCATGTTCAAAATTTAATTTTTTTCTATAAAACGTAAAATATTATACGATAGCGGTATAATTGTATCGCATGCATTGTGTAAGTTTGTTAAGGATAACGACCAAAGATTATCGACAAGTAGGTAAATAAACACTAAGCCCTTTTCCGTCATGGCTAAGGGTACATAGACAGAAGAGGGAAAACCTCTTTCTTGATTTTATGGCAGGCAACTCGCTCGTGCTATACCGGCAGCACTCCGGCAAAGTCGTCAAAGACTTTTACGAGCGGGCAAACGGGATTTAAAGTGACGATGATGCAACCTCAAGGTGCTCACTTTATCCTTCACGGCCTCATAAATGTAACTGATGACATTGCCAGATACGTTTGACTTCGCATCTTGTCTTTTCAACTCTGCCGCCCGCAGTGAGAATGGATTTATCGATAGAAGCACTATGAAACGTTCTCTGTTGATGTTAGTAGCTATAAAAATTTAAGGACCCATTCAGACTAATTCTTCAGTATATTTGCTACCTGTTCCACTGAATCAATATTGTCTCTTTTATGTTTGATTTATTATTTTATATATTATTTCTCTGAGATGATAACAAAATATTATATAATAATAATTGCTTAAAATAAAAATAATTTTAACTAAATAAAAAACATATGAGAAATGAAGCACAGTTGTAAAATATTATTAATAAAGAATATAATAAGATTGAATTATGACATAATTTATTATTAATAAACATTTCTGACTACGCTTAACGTTTTAAAAAATATAAAGATTATTTTTCATTAAATTTTATAAACTTAGAATTAAATAAAATGATTTGAATCACGTAACGATTTATATGCATAATAGTGCAGCAGAAAACTAATATATGGTATATAGTGGCGCCATCTCACAACAGAAATCCTAAATATTAGAATCACCGGTCGAAAAGTAAGCGGCTGTAAGTAAATATATTATCTTGTAGAATAACTTATATAATTAATATTTATTATACACATTAATAAAAATTTATAATTGATATAAAATATACATGATTAAATTACTGAAAGTATATGCTTGAATAATTTTAAAAATTCGGTTGCAATTTTACAAAATACAAAATTATATTAAAATTATATAAAAAATTAATTATTTTTTATTAATTTCTATTTTCTTAATATATATTTAAACATAAAAAACTTTTGTTAAAATAACGTATAACATAAATAATATAACATATGAAAAAGTTTAATAAGATAAAAGATAAAATAACGAATTAGCAACTGCTGACTATAAAAGATGAACTTGATCCTAAATAAAACTTATGATTATTACTAACTCCATCTATAACCAGCCAATGTTACCTACAAGCGAAAGTTGTAGTTACATATGGGGATTTTCATGAGCGAAAAGCATTTCATTAATGTGACGACAGATGGCCAGATTTCGTCCAATGTGCTTCCTCTCTCTTTTTGCATGCGATTATATACATATACTTAAAATGAAACAAAAATTTAATTTTCATTGATTCACAATTAGAATAAAATTAACAATTACTGTTACTATAACAATATATAAGAAGGTAACAGATAATAAATTTGGTCATAAAACTTTAACTATGATTATGTTTTGTAAAGCTATAGTGCTGAGTCGCATGCAATGGCCCTCGTTAAAAATAGCAATAAACCATATAATGCCCGCGAACTAACCTATTTTATATGTATTATTTCACGGATTTATATGTTCAAATCAAATATACAGAAGAATATACAGAAGAACATTTTTATATCTATTGCTTATATATATATATATATATATATATATATATATATATATATATATATATATATTTAATTCATAATTTACACTACATAATTTTTATCTGTCATTGATATATACGCAAGCATATTAACATTTATTTTTAATTATTTCTGTTTAATTAAATTTTATATAAAGCAATTAATATATGTATAATCTAAAACTTTGCAGAAATTGTAATATTTGAAATATAGTAGTATTATGGTAATATATAACTTTATAGTTTAGTTACATACGTTACAACGTTACAAGTTGTTCATCTGCTTATAATAATTTATCATATGTTGATGTAGAAGAAAATTTTTAAAACTATTTATTGACAATTGACCGCGTTTATTAACGTTCCACTGGTGATAAGTTGGATTCTGAAACTCTGCAGGCATTGCAGGAAAATTATCCTTTAAGTATTCTAATATCTCGATATAGTTTAAAATTTGGCCGTAAGAGTGACATTACTAATTCCATAAAAATTATAGCAGTTAGTTACTATAAACACTGTAGTTTAAGTAATAAGAAATAATAAATAACAAACTCCATAAAATTTTTTATTTTTTATCTGTATGATATATTTTAATAATAAATATTTTAATTTTAAGCAATTTAAACCATTGTAGAATTTATCTAATGTAATAATTTTTTTGTAATAATATGTATAATTCAAAATTCGAAGTAATTCAAAATAAAAATTAAAATAAAAATTTTTAGCACTATCATTATTAATATTATAAGTGTACATGTATGAACATGACACAGTATTTAAAACATTCTGTTATCTGATAGTTGAAATGTATATTTAAAAATGCATAATAACATATGTAGCAGTTTTAATAGAACATAAAAAACAAAAAATTATTACTAAAAAAATATTTACCTCTTTATTTGCCAACAATAATAAAAAGGTTTAGTATGCCAATGAAGTGTCAATGAAGAATTAACATGATTGCAAATTAGATTAATATGATATTTTTATATTTATTTGCCTGTAACATATAAATGATGGATTAGAATATATAAATTGATATTCCATATATGTATTTATTCTTTCTAAATATACTTAAAATACAATTCTACACACTTAAATTTATTTATAAAGTTCAAAATTCTCTTGCTAATTACATTATGAAGTATACATATGACCAGGTATTATTAATAAAAAAAAAGCTTTTATTAATAATTTATAAAAGAAGAACATATCACATTTTACCCCATTCGCGTCTCTTCTCTCGATTAAGCAAATATAGATTTACCACAGAAAACAAGCGCGCATCCGAAATTATCATTAATATTACGAATTGGTTGTTCCTGACATCTATCAATAATCAATCTCGATTTATGCGAATCTCTTGTCGCGGTTTTGTGGCTGATGAAAAAAAAATCCATATTTAAAGCATCATATGATTCGCGTTGTGCCACGATTCTGACCAATCGTGAACGTATAATGGCTACCATGGAACTGCCTAACTTTGCTTGACTAACACTAGATGTCGGTGGCGTAGTTGATCGTAAATCGTAGCGAGATTCCCGCCCATTGCATACCGGTAGGCGGTGCCACGGCATTTCGTGACGTCATAGCGTTCTCCCCTCCAAATCCCCACTGGCTGCCCTTCCCACTCCACCGATTCTCTATGGTGATTCCCCTTTTTTCCTCTGCCACATTCTCGGCCGTCGTACGAAGAACACTCGGGTGGGCCACCATCCCCGGTCATCTTCATAAATGCGAGATGGCCATTTGAAATGGTATTGAGGCTAATTTGAGCAATGCTTATGTGATACAGTGTTTGTTTATTGCTTACTAAAGCGGTCCGGATTAAATATAAAACAGTTGACAGAGAGTAGACATCGGGCTAGACGGAGTGGCGCTCATCGGGCGAGCAGCGCTGTTCGCCCAGTGAGCGCTGCTCCGACGGGCACGGGTTTGTACGCTCCGAAAAGCATATGCAATGTTTATTATTTCCCCCTTTTTACTACTTCCTTTTAACTTCCTACACTGCCTATTTGTGAATCGTTATTGTCTCCCACAAGCTCCGTGTTTGCATCTTTGAACTATCGTTATCAACGGCGCGCGATTTTCTGCATTTTTTATGAAACATCGAATGCATCGCCAATTGTCACCGATCTGAATCATTCGGCTATCTATACATTGGATTATTTCTTATGATTTTTTAACGTTTCTTCGAGAAGTTTCAACACGAGAAGAAAATTTCGTTGTCTATAAAATGTTGCATGGTACACTCGCATTCTTAATCCAAAAATATATTTCATCTCGACACGTTTGTGTCGTACATCTTCGACAAAAGAGCGTACGGACATTTTAATCTTCCTCCTCTTCGACATTATGCTTTTATACATATATTCGCAGTACGATATTCCTGGCAAATTGTGTTTATAGGAATAGTGAAACATATTTGTCCCAGAGGAAATATAGACCTTTAGTCCGCGTCAAAGAGAAAAGTGGGAGGGAGTTGGATTGTGTCTGTAGAGACGCTATGTCACTAAAAAGATCAATACGCCATAGCGACTCAGTGTTCGCTAGAATCTAGATGGTGCGAGTGGTACGTACTTACCTGTTTACACACCGAATGCCGTGTATCTAAACATCTTTCTGTCTCTATATCCTTCGATAGCAATGTATTTCATACACTATTATTTAACATACACTATTATTTATCGATAACTTATCGATAATTAACGTTAAGTTGCAGAAAAAAAATGTGATAAGTAGTAAACGGTTTTAATATTTTATGACCATCTGTATATTATTTATGAAATTTTATTTCAAAATAAAACAACAAGATAAATCATACAATGAATCCCAGCTCTACTTGTATATGGAACAAAAAAGCGAATTCGAGCGACGGTACTTTTTATAGTGAAACATATTTATGTGTTTACACTATGCGTGTGATATTCTTTCAGAACATGTGTTTGTTTTTATAGAAAAAAGGTATTCTTCCATGCTTCCAACTATGCAATAATTTACTACGCAAATTATATACATATATTCATCCAATGCAATTTTATTTATCATATTTTAGCTCATAAACACAAATGAGTTACTGACTCTTGTAAGAATTATTGATTTATAAAAATTACCTTAAAAGCTATTAAATTATAAAAACTGTATAATAAATGTATAATAATTAGGAATGAGACAAAAATGTATAATAATTATGTGTTTAAAAACTACTACTCAAAATAATTTTCATAACTGTAGCTGTAAAGATTTATGCTTATTCAAATTGAGTCTTATTTATATAAATACATTAATTCACGTCTATGGAAATTAAAATTAAATCGCATATTATTTTGATCATGATACATTGTTTTTTTAGTTGTAATAGGAGATATATATATGTAGAAAAAAATATAATTTTGATTATGAAATTATTAAAGAATATATTAATAGCATAATCAAAAAGTTCATTATGCTAAAAAGAAATAATAAATCATACGAAGCAAATTTATTTCATGAATAATGAATGAAACGATTGAAACGAGCGAAACACATTAGTAACGATATATTTAGCATTCTTTCTTGAAATTTTATTCTGTTAATATATTACATCTAAAAATAAGTAAGAGTATCCGATTTACACAATCATTCGATTGATATCAAAAACTGAATCGAATTAACAAACGAAATATGGATATATTTTGACAAGAAGTGCATCTTAATTTCAATTATTTTTACAAGCAATAGGTTATATAAAACGGCTGAATAATTTCGAGTAGGTGCTAGAGCACGTTTGGAGTTTTAAATCTGCGTGCGTGCGTATATGATATTAACGTTAACATAGTTACTCGTGCGTGCCGGTACGACGTCCGTGTGACCATTTTACACGTGTAATGCCATACAATAGCCGTAAATGGTATCAACAAGTGGATGCTCAAGTACCATTATGAAACGTTGATTATGGATATAAACCATAATATTCGTTAAACTATAGTAAGTACATCAAGATACTGTGCATTTCTTTCTACAATTACCACATATTATCATTTCTTATATAATATAATAAGCGTTATATCGCATAATATCGAATAAGACCCATAGAAGCTAATGTATGCGGCTCTTTTTCACAAAATCATTTCTTAGACTCTCTTTATACAAAATCATCAACGAACGACGAGCGATATTAATTCACGGAATTCTAGCATATAAATTGTCACATTAAATACTTTGAACGAACGAGTGTCCTGTATGGCTATGTACAAGCCTATAAGCTGCGACACACATAAACAATTGTGCTCAAATCGATCGATTAATAGTGGCAATAAATATTTATGAAACGTGAATCATTCGATTGGGTTTATTGGGTTTATAGAGCTCGAACGTTTTATTCTTTCCATATCGCCCTTATCGTGTATTCAATATAAAGATGTCTTTAACGTTCAAGAAATACATAGAATTCCAGCAATACTTAATGGCATCTGCCGTTTCATTTGTGTAGTTATATGCTCTGATACACAGATCGAAAAAGATTAATTTGGTTGATGATTCGCCTCTGTATTTGATTTTATAATACAACCAATGAACTTTCTAATTTCATTTTCGTTAATTACTCCAATACTTGAGCATAAATAAATTTTTAGTAATAAACGGTAAGTGATAATCTCATAAATAATTTTCAATATTTTATAAACCTAATATAAAATTACACATAAAATATATATAACCTACTTATATCATTGAATAAATTCATGTTTTGTTTAAAAAAAAGTTTGTATTTTTTTCTCACAGTTTCTCTTTATGGATAAATTAGAGATTTTTAATTGAAATTATTTGTTTACAATTAATATTAATTAAAAAAGAAGAACAAAAGATATCTAAGTTATTCTGAAGAGTGCAAATAAAATGTGCAAATAAAAATAAAAATCAATTTTTAAATAATTTTAAAATATTTTTTAAATATGTGTCAAATTTAAGTTCTTAGACTATATTTCTTCCTTAATCTCTACACTCCATAGAACTATAGAATCATGATCCAAAACAGATTAGAAGAATTTTATCACGAGTATTCAAAAAAATAGAACGATACAGATATATTCGAAATCTATTTTCTCAAAACGGATAAAATCGATCATTGTCCTAAAAATTAATGATTTACCCGAGAATACATAGGCAATGTTCGGCCCTCGAAACGTGTCCCTTCTAATCTGCAAGCCAGCAATTTACTCCGACCGAGCCGACCAATTATATGGAAAACGGCGAAGAATTTGCGATTGCCGCACATGCAATGCACGCATATGCGACCGCGCATGATACGCGGTAAGGGTAGTTGTTAAAGACAATCTGAGCTTTCCATCTCCCGATATCGGCTGCCCAGACGCAAGAATCAGACGGAGTGCAAGAAAATTGAACAAAAAACACCGGTATAATGAGCACGTATCGGTTAAATTGTCGACTACGATAACTATGACGACCTTACTATTAATATTTTCGAAGTTGTCTAACGCTTTCACGTAGTAGGGTGTGAAATGTTGCATAAAACTTACCAGTATTCTGGTGTCTACTATTTCGTTAATTTCACTGATTGTCAAGTTTGATAAAGTTTCTCTTCTTTGCTTCCTATACAATATAATGGCAAAGAATCGGAGCTCTAATTTATCTCGAACAATAAACATCCATTTCTATCACGTTGCCACGCTGAGATAAGCAATAATTTAAATTAAAATTGTAGTAATTATTTGCTATGACATACAAAAGCGATAAACCTTGAATAAAACTCCGAATAAAGCTTTTAAACATATTCAATTATATGTTTAAAACGCATACATTAACCTTCTATTGGGTTCTTTGATTTCGGGGTCTTTAAAGATCCTATGGATATTTAGATTGTGAATTTTCTCACTCCGATTTAAATCTGTGTAAAAATTAAGTAAAATACAATCCAACTTCTGTTATGGTAAAAACTCGTTAAAGCTTTTAGAAAAATATACAAGAACTTTTTCAGATTTTTATACTATCCAGAACAATAAAAAAAATTTATTCTAAATCTCATAGTTTCACAGATCAGATTGCTGACGAAAAGTGCAAAATTATACATTGCCGATGTTAATTTTCCTTAATACAATGCAATACAAATTTTTTTCCGGATTTGTATCAATTTTTATTATATAAAAGAATGTACTTATTGTATATGATATTTATTATTATATAGAATTATTATATAGAATAGAATAGAATTTTATTTCCTTCAGCATACATATTATTATATGTGTTATATAAAACGTATAATTTTGTACTTACCAATATTAACATTTATATCCATTATTCCTCTTCATAAAGGATTTATGAAAACTATCTTTAACTCTATATATATATATATATATATATAACACAATTTTATATATATAATATATATATAAACACAATTTTAACTTTTTTTTGTCACACATTTTGAAACACTCACACTTCACATAAATTATAATATTTCTAAATATAATTATAATATACTATAGGCTGCTAAAACTAATTTTATTAATTTATGTTACGCGGAATGACTGCGGAAATATTTAGAAAGCAATAGATGCTATTGGACGAGCGAGAAGAAACTGACAGAAGAAAATTTGTACTTTGATATATCCCTTCTAAGCCAGGCAAAGATTCTCGCTATTGGTCACAATGTACCCTCGCACAATTTCGTTTGTTTCGAGAAAAAATTCCCGGTACGGACCAAAGGCTTCCCTTCAACTTTATTTCCTTAAAAAAAAAAAAGAAATCTTTATGATCGTCCTAACGACAATGGTCTCAGCGAAAGTATCGTTGGCGAGAATTTCTTAATACTGTTTATTGCAGTATGTTAATCATAATATTTCGAATCTGTAGTGCATATAATTATCAATTATAATTTCTCGCCAAAATTAAATAAGTTGTACATATTTGCGGCGAAATCACTTTATTCGTTGACTAAAACAAAAATTTTATAAAGAACAAACGATCGCGGATGTTTAACCAGCAATGATCACTACAATTTATTGCGCGATTGTAATCTATCGAATCGCTTGTGAACAATTGATAAAGAAGTGTTTCCTTTGCAGGATATTGGAGTTTTTCAGTCTGATGTGTGCAAGCAATTTCTTTACTTAATGTTAGTTTCTAACACCAACGATCTACATTGTTGCGCATGGGAGGAGCGAAGCCTCATAAAGAGCAAAGAGATATGATCTCAATTAGCTCGGGCCAAAAGTACGGGTACGGAATGAAACAGCCGATAAGAACCCGACGACGTGTTCTATTTACGGTATGCAGCTTTTGAGGTGTGAGTTACGTCTTCTCTTACCATTTGAGTAATTTCTCAACCATATTTATCACACCGTTATTTTACTTTTCTTACAAAAATGATACAATATTTGCTATTGCAATTGAAGAGCGTATACATATTTATAACTATCGTTATTTCTAAAAAAATTAATATAACGTGCTGAGCTGTAATAGCGATAGATCATTAATTAATTTTAGTTATGAGACATCTTGGAGAATACTCGAGGGAAATTCAAGCAGTAAAATAAGAAAAGGTTTTCATCAGCAGCTCCCTGTATCATAACTTTCATGTACTACAACGTAAGAAAATTTTTGCAAGAAAACAATATATACAGAGAGAGATATAAAATAATATAAAAAAATACACAGACACAAAGATGACGCAATAAATATTAAAATATTTGACATTAAGATATTTGAAGAAATGTTTTAATATAATAAAAAGAAGACCTATGATTTTTGTGGATTTTAAACTATCGCTTTGTAATGGGCAAACTTTCGTCAACAATTCCATGGTGGTAGGAACCGGAAAGCGATGGAATCTAGAACGATAAAAAATAATTCGCGGAAGGCATTGCTGTCTCTTGGACGTAATACAGAAGAGGCTGATCTGATCCTGGCGCACACCAATGTCTCTCTGCAAGACTCGGAAAGTATAACGTGGCTGTAATGTTACAAGCACGGGGAGATAAGAGACCGTGAGACTGTGGACCGAGACTGGGGCAATAAAGTTAGCGGCGTATAACGACTGAGATGTGAACAGCATGGTATATGTCCCCTGTTGTTTTCGTCATCCGCAATGTTTAATGTAACCGGCTGATTCGTCACTGCCAAACGTTTCTCGGTATTTCATCTCCGCTTTAACAATTTTGATATATGCAAAACATAATAAAAAGTTGATATAATATTAAAGAAAAAAATATTTTTTTAAGATGATAAATAAATAATTATTTACTAAATTTATTACGTTGAAAAATTGCGTTTTTCAAGAAACGATCATATAAAATTTTTTTTGTTCTTACGTTATTTTTTCCTTTTTTGTGAAATTTTATCCATGTCTTACATCACACGCAAATTGCATCACGTACGAGGAACACGAAGCGCGCCATTAACGATACGTCTTTGGGATATTTAGTTGTGATCTACGGAGAACAATGGCGTCGTTGTATTCAGACGAGAGGGTCACAGCTTCCGCGCCTTCATCCATTTATACGTTTCAGTTAAAGTCCCCGAGGGACATCGCCCTTTACCCGTTTCTTCCTTCGCGTAGGCAGTACGATCCTTCGGATCTCATACCGGATCGTCCACACCACTTTCCTACCTCCCGTGCGCCAGGGGCCAACGAAACCAATAAGGGCAGAGAAACGGAATGGAGGATGGTGTGCCGGCGAGAAGACATACATTCAAAGCGACACAGATATATGTGCGCGACGTGCGGATATACATGACCGTTCGTATGTACGCAATGCCGTTGGTAACCTTAACCCCGCGAATTAATATTCCATATGCGCGTACGAAGCTTCGCGGATTCTCAATGGCGCGTCGCGCGCGGGCAAACCTCCTGGACCCTCCGGAAACACCAGGCAAGGACAAAGAGACCAGGACAGGTTTCGCCACGGGATCTATTTCATTCGTCAATCAGACAATAGGATCCTAGCTCTCCGCCTACCATGGAGAATAAGATTCTATAAAGCGGATCAGGGCGATTCTACGTAACATTAAAGGAACATGCTGCGAACAACTGGTTTCGTACATTAACGGAAATACTTGTGACACCATTTTGGATTTGTATATTTGTGTAGAAAATGAATAACACAATATTAAATAAAAATTTTTTTTAATTGATCCGTGTTACGAATGGTTACGAAGTTATTCAATCGATCGTTACTTTTTAATTAGTCGTTTATTGAATCATGATTGTATTTTTCAAGTTATTGTTGAAAAAAATGTTACCAGCCATATCGTTTAAATAAATTTTCGTTAGGAATAAATATAATAAATTCTCTTTTTTTACGTTGAACATTTCTTAAAAAGTTATGTCACGTTACTTCTAGTATATATTGTGTTGTTTGTGACTTCCTTTTATCTTAGAATACTTCAAGATATGAAAACGATCATTTTTGAGACGAAAAATGCACAATACAAAACAAAATAGTGCACCAAATACAACGGATTGCAAGCGAAATGGGTAATCGGCAAATAGGAAGAGAGCCTAGGGGACCGTGACGCATAAACCGATATGGTTATTTCCGAATATCCGCAGCCATACGCGACCACTCGATACCTCCATTTCAATGTTCCACCCTTGCAAGCGTAAAAGTGGCGAAAATTCGATGAGATGTAGAGATAGAAATTTAGAAGATAGAAACAAAAGTTTGTCATCCTCACATGCCGATTTATTATCAAAATGTAAATTTTTGCAAGTAAGAGAATTAACTGGTAATTTTTTTTTATATTACTTTTGTTTCTTTCCCTTTTTTATTTGATAATTAGGATAAAAAACTATACAAAACTCGAATGCTCCATTTTGCACAAGAACTTATAAATTAAGTTTTCACAATAGAAAAGTGATGCTGCGTCTATTTTGAATATGATGATATTCCGCTATCCAATGTTCCACTTCCAATATCCAATAATGTTGAGTAATAAAGATAAAATTAGCATAAAAGAAGCACAATAAGAGAAATTAAAGCATTCAAAAATATCATTGTCTCATTATCATATCTCTATTTTCCTTCATTATGAATATACATCTACGTTATTCTTGTATTTATTCGTCAATTCAATCAATTCGTCATAAATCAAAATTATCCCAATTTCGTCCATTTCTGCAAAATGGTGCTACTTTGTAATGTTTTATACATGAATTGGTTTAAGTTACTTACGATTATATGTACGGTGAAAAGAAAGTAATAATAGAATGATAAGAATTTCATTACAGGAATAAAATAAGCATCCATAATTTACTATATGTTTTTATTTCGTTTATATCATAGATAGCTTACGAATATAATTCTACATCAAGTTTTGAAAATGGATACATTTACATTCATTGTCAATGAATCACCACCTCACTCGCCATCATCATCGTTATCATCATCGTCGTCAATCTCGTCACCAATTCTCTTCGTACGGTATAATACTAATCATTAATAGTCAAAAGACATGAGACTCCAGTATTCCGTTACTCCTATTACTTAACGTGGTAGGTAAATATTGAAGGACAGCTACGCTCGCTTATCGTTACATTATTACGTTAATTGGGTATCATCGATACGTTAAGACCCGCCGATTCATTCGTCTTAATTAATTTTCTCTTACGGCGCTTCATTCATTGGGTGATGTTATGGTGGTATTTCATATTTACATCAAGAATTGTTGAAATAATATATGGCTTTCCATTCATTCGATAGATACAAAATTAATGATTAAAAGATTAAATTCTGCACTTAAATTATTTCAGAGAAAAATATGAGAGAATATAAGCGAGAAAAGACTCAAGTTAAATTAAAATTAACAATTAACTTTTCTCGCTTACGAAGTTCCGCAGTATTATTGCGTGACATCACGAAAGAACAGAAAGAGACTATCGAACAGGTTTTAACTTTGAGCAAAAAAATTGCAGGATATCGGAAATGAATATTTCTATAATTCAACCTCCATCTATATTAATAAAAATGCACAGGCCCGGTCTTGTTGCTTGTTGTACAAAGTACAACATCGCCATCATATTTAAACAATAAACAATATTCAATCAAACGATCAGAGCAGAACAAATATCTGTTAAACATAACTCTTGAATTTATTGTCAACAACTTCGAAGAATTTTTCTTTAATCAAAATGTTTAGTGACAGAAAACGCAACGAAATGTCATCGTGACACACGTTCCTGCGTAAACTTTTCACGCTTGGCTTTCAATAAAAAGCGAGAAGATCCTTTGCTCTGTCAAGACAAATAACGAAGAGGATTTTGGATTTCTCCAAGTTTCACCAGGTTATTTCGCGGTTATAAGCGCGAAAGATTAAAAAAACTATATTATATATGCGGGATGCGCTGCCATAGGAAGATTATCAAAAAAAATTCGAGACGTAAGAAAGCTGCCACAACAAAAAAATAACATTTAATGTGTATATAAAACTGTTTAGCTTATCACTTTACGGAATCAATTGTGAGCAACATCAACGGCAAACAATTACCAAAAATAACAACAAAGACAATCAACACATTCTTGCGAACAAACAGAAACATTTTAAATATGTTTAACATTGTTTGATGTTATTCATATCCCAAATAGCAATCAGTTCAACAGTTAAGTTTTTGCATACTCACAGTCGATTCCAACCTCAAGTGCCCAGATTTGTGTTCACGCTAGCCGGACACACGTTACACTAGTAGGTACACACAGGTCGAATAGACAAATGCAATAAGTATAATACAACCAATTGCGCGAAGAACGAGATTGTTCCGTATCAATCATCAGTGTTCTGTTGCCAAAGAAAAAGACTAGGATTAGTTTCTTTTTTCAGCATTCGCGAAATATTTAAACAAAGTCGTTAGTGCCTGTAAGCATAAAAATTGCGATACGCAACGACATCATCTTCGAGTACAGAATATTAAAAATCTACATAATATATCTATATAAAAAAATACACATCGAAACAATAGAGATGATAAGCAAATATTCACACTATGCTATCATTAAAAAAAAAATTCGTCAGTATCTTTCTTTTCACATTAACAAAAACAAATATACGAAAAAAATACGTAAAATAAACAGCTCATAAATAAACAATGACATCTATAGATAAAGAAAATATAACAAACAATTTTTTTTCATATCAATCCTACGTTCCGCCAGACGGATTCAGCTACTTGTTTCATAAATATCTTTTTTTAACCAATACGCGACGCTTATCGCAAAAAATAGATATAATTAATTTCATTTTTGCCAATAGATTCACATTTGCTTAAAATAACACAATGTGAGTTACGCTGAATATTTCACGCTCTCAGTTTCCCTCTCACACATACACATACGCGCGCGCGCGACACACACACACACACACACACACACACACACACACACACACACACACACACACAAACTCTCTCTCTCTTTCTCTCTCTCTCTCTCTCTCTCTCACATCTTGTTCAATCATTATTTTTGCATCCATGTCTGCAATTCTTTTTATTCAAGCAAAATCTCTTTCACTATTCATACACGCACATTAAATGTTACTACACCGTTTAACCAATGTTTGAGCCACACTCTAGTGTTCGTTTTATATTTATTAATTCGGATAAGAGAAGTCCTCGCGCGGGAGTTGGGAAATGGAGATAAGAGGAGATTTGCTTCAATAAATATTTTTGCTTTAACGTCGAAGAATCGGCCGTGGCCACGCGAATTCAAGAAAGACATGTACGCGAGTTTGGCAAGTCGGGCAATGTTGTACTACTAACATATTATGTGTTTCCTTTTTTAACGTTTCATGTAACTATACTAATCAGTACTATCAATTCGATATAGTACACATCTATGATAATGGTAAGATTAGAGCGAGTATACAAATGACAGAGAGGTAGAAGCGGAAGGGAAAAGGAAAAAGGAAAAGGATAGATCGAAGGAATAAGGAGAAAAGAGAAAAATATGGGGAAGCATTATGAACGTTATATGATATGATTACGCGTCAGTTATTTGGAATAATATTCTATAACCATATAGAGAGTTGCTGCAGCTAGCTTAGATATAAGCCAAGAGAAAGCTTCATACGTGGACGGCGCCCGCACAATTTTTACTCTAAAATTTCCGCCTTATATCTCTACACTCTTCCAACCAATGCGAAAGATTCAAGAAAGGATCTCATTGATTAGGATACATCGGATGCAGACTATTTCGTAATTTAGAAAATCATGAATTAGATCTGCGATAGTATACTTTCTATCTCTTATGTAATGCCTGTAATGCCAATTTTTAAACAAGTCGATCGTTTTTTTTTTTTWAAGTTATTTGTACCCCCATTGTAAAAGTACAAAAAGTCAGTAGCTATAACTTTTAAAAATTCCACATCAATAATATTTATAATCGATCCACGGTTCGAACAACAAATTTTCTTGAAATTTTTTCTCAATTAAAGTAATGCAGTCGCACAATAACTAATTAACATGAGTTAAGACAAGATTTTTTTATTCAAGACTTTTTGAAAGAAATGCATAATGACGTATAGAATCCTGATCATTGATTCATTTCTCAAATCCAACACTATGATCGATGTCTAACGTATGCGCGCAAAAATCAACGCGACTCCATACGCCGATGTTATCTCCTTTATTCCGTACATCACTTCGCTAGAATTAAGGACTTAATATATATCGTTAATAGAAACTAACACGGCCGCCATAAATCTCATCGCCCCATACTGTACAAATTCTTCGGACTAAGTTTAATAATAATTATTATTACGCATTACGTATATCTCTAATTTGTCGGACGTATCGGCGCCGCCATCGTCGCAGTACTTGCTGCTGCCATGTCACTTAATAATTAATGGTGTCTGTAGCAATAACATCAAAACATAACTAAGCAATAATAATGATAATAACTCATATTTAATAATAATATAATAAAACTAATGCTCGCATGTTCACCTTGTAGATCCGAAAACTACATGGTGGACCTGACGGGTAAATTTTTAAAACAAAATAAAAATAAAAATTAATAATGATGATGATGATAATGATAATAATAATATAATAATAATAATAGTTCGTAAATAGAGTCATGTGTCTATAAAACTTTTCTATAAATAGATACACCGATTCTCGGGGCTAACCGCGTCACGTGCGTCCCTCTCACTTTTCGATTCGATATTACTTCCTCTTTTTGTTCCGTATACAATGAGCCGGAGTATGTTTAGGCGCGACTTCGTACTTCTCTTTCTTTTGACATTCCAACAGAACAACCGAAAGATCCTCGGACTACAGCCACGAAATATACAATAATTACGTTATGTATTCTTAACATGATAACAGATACGTGGAGTGGAAACGATATACAAATAGGTGTTGTATTGTTCTATAATTTTTGTATATTTATATCCATAAATTGAGCACAAGCACGAAATATGGTTTGACATGTTGTCATATTGATGTACAACAAAAAGATTAAGAATTTTTTCAGAATAAAAGAATAGAAGAAAAATATTTGTTTTTACTAGAATAAAAATATTTCAAAAATTAAAATGCAACTTTACTTTTGCAACTATGAATTAAATATTGAATGTTGTGAAATCATTCCAATATTTTCGTGATCTACTAATAATGTTGCAGTTCTAATGGAAAGATATAATTAACAAATTCTCAGTGATTTATATATATATAATGCATCACTTTACATAAATTTATAAATTTAATTAATTAAATTTGGTTAACAGTTACATTAGTCATTGACTATTATCTTCAGCATCATACACATCATATCACTATTATAATTATGAATCGTACAATTATAATGCTATAAAGGTTATTTTTGAATAATTAAAAATATATCCCGTGAATATTTTAATAGCTATGCTTATATCATTCGTAAATGCGATGAAAAACCATACTTCTGCGAGTGCTCTCACTATCTTAGTGAAACCTAATTTCTGCAAAATTGTTTAATTTTACACATTCATATATTATGTTCTACTTCATTCTTTTTCATTTTGCACATTACATGTTAAAACACTATTACGAATACGGTATGTAAGTAGGTACTTCACTATGTGAGGAGATACGTGAGTACATCGTACGTGCGGACTCATACGCGCAGCTTAATCATTACATTACGTATGGGAATATTATTTATAGCATTACTTTTTTAGTTAGGTAAAATTAACGGTAGAGTATTATACGTTTTTCGTTTATTTCCATTTATTTAGGTATGCTTTTTTGCTTTGATTACGGACGTCTATTTGGAGCTGCTCGCCGTTATAATGCTATTCTCATTCAATTAGATTAACAAAGTATTTTTTACGTACTTGTTTAAATGTATCCTAAGATCTTACCGCATCAGAAAAAATTCTACCTTGCGCGATACAATAGATTTTCATTTTCTTTTCCATATATATATATATATATATAATATATATTTATTACTTTTAATAATATATAATATGGTATTGTGTACAATATGCTTTTACGTAGTTATTAGGCGATCCATGCAATAGGTCCTGATTTTAAGTTAAAAATGTATGACTATTGTCAGATTTTATATATTTTCCATTCTATGAATATACAAGGGATGGACAAAATAATGTGAACATCTGGAAAATACACTACTTGTTTTATTAATAAAGGATTAATCACCATTTGCCTTTAATATAAATTCTCTTCTTATTGGAATAATCATACAATGCTTGAAAAATCATCAATAGAATGTGACTATTCAAGCATTGAATACATTATTCTTTTATACTTATATATACTATACTTATTCTTTTTAACGGAATATCTTTCAATTGGTTTTATAAGAGTTGAAGCAAATGTGTTTTTCATTTTATTTTCCAAAATTGCCTTCCATTTTTCAAAACTTCAATATATTTCCTGGTCAGCGCGGTCGCTTGATTTAAATATCATTGAATTATTGTGAGCAATTCTGAAAAGTAGAATCAGAAGTAGATTTCCTCTTTCAATTAGCAATTGAAAGATATTTTGCTAGAAAAAAGAATAGCAATGCAATGGTGATTCAAACATTGTATGACTTTATTCCAACAAAGATTTTATACTAAAATGGTAAGCCGACCTTTTATTAATACAACTAGTATTAATATAACTAGTAATAATATAACTAGTAATAATTTTCCCAGTTGGTTCATATTATTTTGTTTGTTCTTTGTATATGTGTATTAAAATTCAATTTAAAAATATTTGTATATAAATATATATATCTTCAAATTAAAAGCTTATCCTTTTAATAAATAAAATAAATATAATACATTTTTGTTCTGCCCCTTTAATAATAATTATAAAATAAATAAAAAATAAACATTTTATTGGATTGCTCAGCATTAAACAACAGTATATTTATTTTCAATTTTACAGCTTTTATTATATAGATCTATTAAATTAAGAATGGCGCTATACATTATATTTTGAATAAAATTTGATCAAGATTTCTACAATAAGGAATCAAGACCTATGCATCAATCACGCTAACATGGAGGAGAAAAAAATAATTAGCCAATAATTTATATATCGGTTATTTCTTTCATGTTTATCTTTTCCTTTTTTCCTTTTTTTGAATTCTAAGTAAGTAATACCAACAATGGGTTCTATATCTATGGAAAAGTCTACCCTGACACCAAATTACGTATTTAATGTACTAAGAATGAGATACTCGTCCGGTAATGTGGTTCGTGTTTCTCGTAGGTATATACGAGCATGTAATCATGTGTAGCTTATTTTCTCCCGCATTTGTTGTTCGTTTTCATCAAAATTAATGTGTACTCGCGAATATTTATATCTAATCTTTAATATGGCTTAAAAAAATTATTTAAAAATGTGCAAATTATAAGTCTCAAACAATCTTGATTAAGCGTTATACAGAAATCATGTTATGAAATTTAGCATGTGAAACATTTTATCCCAACTTTAAATTAATGAAGCATTCTCTCAAAATGATAAATAGATTTACTGTATGTTATGTGTACATGTATTTTTCATGTTTATCGGCAGGATAATCGAGACAATTACTATTTGTCAGAATCTTGACAAAGTGTCAAGCATGTTATATAATTTATTTATCATCTATATCACGCTTTCAAGAAACAACGTTCAAAAAGATATATTTTTGAGAAAATCAATATTTATATACTCACGGCACGTTACTTCGTTCTTCTGAATGTTTGAATATCGTTTATGTCTTACAACATTAATATTTCTTAAATTCTTCGACAAAATTCGCGAATTCAACAATATCTTATTGCTCACGATAAGTACTACTTTTATTCGTTGGTTTACACGTTGATAAAAAAATAAATATCCTAAATTTTTATTGTGTCTAAAATAATTTACTATATTATTAACGGAAACTTTTATTTGTTGCGATCTCTAAATTGACGTATCGGAATGATTGAAAAACATAAACAATATGTTTTCCCTATATCCGTGAGCATAGGTTTTTTGTGCAAAATCGAGCGTATGGAAAAAGCTGTTTCCAAAGAAAAAATGATTTTATAGCACATATTATATGTATATGCATTACTATATAATTTGTAAAATCAGATCTTAATCTCCAAGCAAGATATAATTTCTTTTATAAAATCCATATATAGATAAAACTTGATTAATTTATTTGTTAGATACATAATTAAAAGTTTCAATATACAAAATCAGGATAGATAATATTTAACTAATTCGTTTAAAAATGTAAACACGCAAATATTGAATTTTTTCACTGGTGAACGCCTGTTGTTTACAGTTGTAAATTGAGTTGTAAATTGATATTTAAAAGAAGTATCGCAGTTATCCGAAATCCACAATAATGCGAGAGATACATTCGTTGTTCCAACAAAAACGTCGTGAATTTTACGCCTCTTTTAATTTTGCTTAGTGTTCGTACGAAGAAAGCATTCGCGTTTTGAAATTGAAGATTCATTTCAAAAATATTTCAACGTCGAAATTGATAAAATCGCGTCACTTTATTTCTTCCTGCAGAATGATGCATCCTATAAAGGAAATCTAGCTAATCAACAAAAATTCGCACGTACAAGGTAAGTGATGAATCGAATATTAGCTAAATTCTTATCTCGCTCGTTAGTTTCTTGCAATTGAATGCCGATTCGTTTATGCAGTTTGATTTAATTACTTCTTTTTTTCGGGTTTCGATCAATTAATCGAAATATCTTTGTTAATGTTTCTGTCGGCCCATACGACCATTAATTTCGGCCCATTTAACTAATCTACTCACCGCGTTGACGTAATTATTGGCTCTCCATGGCAGTATCGCGCCAATTCGTACGTTCATCGCTTGATAATCACGATGGCTCATTGTGTAGCACCCGATTAACAATATACATTATACGTTCTAGGAATCAGTCACAGGCTGAGCCCCGTGTGAGGCGGTTTCGCATATCGCCTTTCAGGGACTAGCCAAGTAAGTACGTAGCTGGGGTGGGGTGCGTTCATTCTCTATGCTTCGAGTTTTTACTATTGTAACATCTACTTATTTTTCTTTCTTGCTTAAACAAACAAAAAAGAGAACCGACTCAGAAAGGCATTCGTCGTACCTTTTTTTGGTCGTCCAGAGAAGATCGCGCTCTGTGTATCTTCCAGGCTTTCTAAATCCTCGCTATTTTCCCCTCTTGATAAAAAAAAAAAAGATCGATGACTGCATCCGCAAGGCCCTCTTGCGAGCCACTGGTTCACCGACTCGAGGAAGATCGCAAAAATCTTTGCATCAGATGTTTCGTACCTGTTTCTCGCGTGCGAAGATGAGGAAGAAAACTCAGGATCTTCTACGTGATCGACCTTACCAACTACTTCGCTTCGGAGTCTTCGTCCAGGCCGCTCCAGTCTCTTGTGTCTTCCTTAAAAGAAAGAGAGTCGGCTCAGTAAGGTATCCTATGTGGGTACCTTACTGACTGCCTTCAGAAGATCGTTTTGCGTTTTTTCCAGGCCGCTTACGTGATGCTGCTGCTGATGCTGAAGAGCGGCGCTCTGCTGCTCCTGCTGTAACTTGGCCTGTTTCTCCGCCTGCTGTTTCTTCATCATATCTTGCTCCTCACGCTCGCGTCTGGCTTGCTCGTTGATCTCTTTGACTGCCCTTAACTCCTTTTTCAGCTTCATTCGCCGATTCTGGAACCAGATCTTGATCTGTCGTTCCGTCAGGCAGAGTGCATGCGCGATCTCTATTCGTCGTCGTCGCGTCAGATAATGATTAAAGTGAAATTCTTTTTCTAATTCCAGTGTTTGGAACCGCGTGTACGTTTGCCGACCCCTACGCCTCGGACAACCATTTGGACCTGAAAATGTTAAGAAATCTAATTTTTGAGACCACTCGATAGTCTCTAGACGCCTCTTTTCAAAAACTGTAATGTTGATATGCAAATTTATGCAAGTAAATTAAAAAAATTTAAGAGAAATTTAAAAATTTAAAAATTATTTTTATAATCTAAAAACTTTTTTCTCTTTGTGTTATTAAAATATTAAAATATGTTAATAAATTAAAAAGTACAAATATATTTAAAAATGATATAAAAAATGAGATAGTACACACACACACATACACACACACACATTTCTGTGTAAAGAATTATAAATGAAAATTTTAAATTTTAAAAAGTACAAATATATTAAAAGAATGAAATAGTATAAATATATATATTCCATATTTCTGTAATAAAGAATTACATCATATACATCTTTGATCAATTCTTTTATCAATTTCTTTATAAAGCGTGAAATCTATTTCACAGCGACAATAATTTCAAGTAAGAATACTTTTCCCTATTTCTAACTGATGATCTCAGGTGCTCTTCATACCCCATCACAAATCTTAACTCTCTCCTCACTTTCTCTCTCTCCGAAAAGAAAAAAAATGTTCTTTCAACCTACCGTTTATTGCGAGGGTTAAAACACGTAAAAAAAGGATGAATAAAAATAGAAAGTTCCTAAGAAGCTCTCACGAAAGTTCCTCACAATGAACCCTTTCTAGTACTACTTCACTTTAACTTTCTCCAGGAGTTGTTGTCATAAACAAAGATACAAGCAACTTTAAATTTTTTTACGGTTTCAAAGATACGAATCGAAATGCCGATGTACAGGTAAAAAAAGTTTGCGCGACGTTGCGGAATGTATATCTACTTCGAAACAATTTCTACGACATGAGGTGACTATAATTAAATGATAATAACAATTAAAATCAAATGTAAAATAATCAGGAAATAATTATGAAAATAAAAGCTAGTGAGGCAAATTTATAAACTATAATAATTACATATAAATGGCCCCTTTGCACTACAATATTATTGCTGAATTTCGAACATATTTTCGTAATCAATTCAAAGGTAACTTCACTTTCAGTTATGTCGCCGGGCGAGGCGCATCTCTTTTCTGCTTGAAACCGGTTCTTTAGTGTGCAAAGAGTGGACAGCCATAATACCATCATTCGCGGAGCGACGCTGAGTAGCCATATTATTGCTTCGTGATGAAGCAAATGCGTGCTACTGACCAATAAAAGATAGCAAGATTTTTCTTTCCGATTATTTTACGAGAATACGAAAATTGTATTAATACGGTATAAAAAGTGAGAAAATTAATTATTATATTTAATTAGAAATCAAAGGGATATACTTATAATTAGCCACAGATGCAAAAAGAGCATATACTGTGAAAAATATAGATGTGTAAATATAAATAAAAGCATTTAAATTTTTATTTAATAATCACATAAAATGTGTAGACTTTTTTTTATCAAAATTTTATGATTTAATGAACAAGATATTTTACTGTCAGAGATTAAAAAAATAAAAGTAAAAAAATATATAATTATATTTTTGTTAAAAATTAATTCTGAACTTGTTATGAATTTGTAATCGAGAAAAACATACTACTTGAGATATTGTACATTTTCATAAACAAATAAAACTAAAATATAATCATATACTTCGTAAAATACAATAATGCTATTCATGAAGCTGATTAGCAAGCGACCGCAATTTATGCTCAAGTTATGGCAATGTATAGATATAGTGATTTGCTTACATCTTACGGAATAGAATGTCAAGAAATCGGATTAACAAAAGGAGTATTACTCTGACAGATTTAAGTGAGAGCCGCCGTATTTTTTATCTTCCGTCATAATGATACTCGTACTATAGCGATCGGGAGCTCGAATGACACGCACGTGCGCAATTCCCGATGCAGGATGACCCATCAAATACGTATCGCTCCGGGCCGAGCAGAAAACTGTTGGAGAATGCAGAGAATGCTGATATTGAATTCAGCATGGCCGTTCTCGCCAATGCGGTCCACAAGCTCACGTCAGTATACGCGTGTACCTGAATCAGCGACCACACTCACGAATTCCGCTTTTTATGTGGTGGGACCAGCTGCGTTTGTATTGGTGCGAATCAACACCGTTTTTAGCGCGGCCGTGTGCGTCAGTTTGGCACACGTACGTCCGTTGCAGCCACGGGGTGGTTACTGAAGCCCGAAGGGTGGGACATAGGTTACCTTGGCAACCCAGAGGGGAGACCATTCCATCCTCCTGGCGGCATATCACGCAGGAGCACAGCCTAGCACAGCAGCCAGAAAACTCTTGGTTGCATCCTCTCTACCAACTCTAGGAGAGCCCGTCACGTCGGTCTTGGAAGACGTGAACTTGATTGCGCCCACTCCATTCACCATAAATATGGCCCATCGGCGAAATGCTGGTGTGCATTATCAATAATTTCGATAGAGAAAACTAATGCCACTGTACCAGAATTATCCGACGAGAATAAGTTGCGTATCGAGGTGGAAGCTTACCAGAGCCGCACACAGCCAGACACACACGCGTGCGCGCGCGCGCACGCGCGAACAAATAATCGTTTGATGAAACTAACAAAAATTTATTTTTCTAAAACAAAAATCTATTTTTGTAGAGTAATGCAAAATATCTTTAGAGAGTAATGGAAACGATCTAATGCAATTAACAATTTCCTTTACGAATATAAAGATATAAAACGTTTAATGCTTCTTTTTATATTGAGCTTACCGTAAAAAATAGAAATGTATGGGATATAAAAGCTAGATATCGCTTATCTCTGGAACCTTGCAAAGTGTTAATTGGCGTTCTGCCGTAAATGATTCAGAGACAAATAAATTATAGTCAATTGTCAGCGATCTATTGCCACTCTACAGAAGGGCGACGACGATGGGACGCGCGCACAGAAATACGCCATTATGAATGGCACAAGCCTGTGTCTAATTACGATCATATACTAAGTTTAATATCTGCTTTCGGTCTGCTTCAGCATGCAGCTCGTGAACTTGGAGAATAATCATGGATATTGTGGAAGTTTGTCAGGCTCTATCCGACAGTCCGTACCTCTCACTCAGATTTGATCAAATTGATTTACACCATTTTTTTATATACCTACTCAAAAATTACCTCTTACTTTGCATTAAAAAAATAAAAAAAACGTTTATATTTCATCAAATCTTTTCAATGTCGTTCTATTAGATCTATCAGGCTAAATAAAGAAAGATGTAATTATTTATAGACTTTTTAGCGATCTATGTTTTTAGATCTATTAAATTATATGTATATTAAGTTCGTCCGATATTGCCAGATGCCTCCAGATGCTTTCGCGTCTACGAAGCAACTCATTTAGCGCGATCAATATTATCATCACTATGTAAATGTGAGCTGATATTATTAAATCCTAACACTGTAGTTGTATTATTCCTTCGATCGAAGCGTCAAGTGCAAGCTAAGAATGAACATCTAACTTATTAACGCGTCACGCACTAGAATGTTCTGAAGTGTCATGCGGATCTCATCCGAAGCTGGTTTCTACCCTATTCATTAATATCACAATATAAAAAATTTCGCAAATATAGCATGTTGATAGATACGCCGACAGGATGTTAGACAGATTTCGCGATGTCGCCAACTGTCCAGTCTTAACAACACTTGCAAATCGCGTCTAGATATGTCGCGTTACGGTCTAACCCCTCTTTGTTCGACCACCGGAGGAGCCATGCGTGAACCCCTCAGCGATCCATTCATAAATATCTCAAAACGGCTTAATTTCGCGACGCTGCGGGCAAATAAAATCTCGAGCTGGTGAAAAATGTAGACAGTTTGCCAGATGAAGGAGAACAGGCAGGGAAGAGGAGTAGAGGGACGAAAGAGGAGATATGGTGTAGCCACGACCCACGATTCGCTTGATCGTCGTCTCGGGTCACTGCAGCCTCTGCCAGAACGATAGAGTTGGAGAGGACCGGGTAGGAGGCACGTTAAAGGAAAGGAAGGGAATAGAGGTGGAATGTGAAAGAAACGACTAAGAGAGAAAGAGAGGATACTGAATGAGATGTGTAAAGAAATGAGAGGGATGGAAAGAACCAAGGAGGAAAAATGCCTACGATAACTCCGTCGACCGTTCCGTCGCGATTCCAACTCCAGACGCGATTTATGCGGCTAATCCTCGCACTTTTCTTGTCCATGTCT
This sequence comes from Cephalotes varians, assembly GCA_037157785.1. Classification (NCBI taxonomy): domain Eukaryota; kingdom Metazoa; phylum Arthropoda; class Insecta; order Hymenoptera; family Formicidae; genus Cephalotes; species Cephalotes varians. The sequence goes on along the minus strand of JANQDE010000002.1, from coordinate 4,088,754 downwards.
CGCCCAGTCCCCAGGTATCCGGTTAGACTGTATCTCAAGGCCGTTCGCCGATTATTCAGCTATGCCAGACACACAGTAGATACACCGTTGTTCTATCTGACATTCATTAAATCGAACTTCCCTACGCTCGATTTGCAAACCCTGGCGATGCTATTGCCGATGGTCGCAGTTATCGGAGACGTAAGTCGCGTGAAAAATTCGAAATGGCTGGAATCTGGACGATCGGGAGACTAAAGAAGTTCGCGTTAACGTTCGCGAAATCTTACATACAGAGAATTCACAGACTATGTTATAATTTCTATTCCGTAACCGATAACACAAGATTTTTTCTGCCATGCAGCTACGAGAAAGGTTGTATTCCCAATGCTTATTGCCAGACGGCCAGTACGTATCCGATACCACCGCGGAAAGTGCGCTATGTAAATTTTATGCGGGCTGCTGTTCGCAGGTAATTATTGTAAGCGGTACACGAAAGAGGTCTCGATTAAATCTACTCTAATTTAAAGACCAATTTAAATAAAACGCGAGCTTTGATTACACTACCTTTGATACTTGTAATTGGATAATTTTACAATTTAAATATATTCCTTGTAAATTGTCAAGAGAGATTGCTTATTCGAGTATATCAATAACACGTTGCTTTTCCACTCGAAATGTTAATCTCTATCGCCAAATATCATATTATTACAAAACAAGGAGTGATTATCTACCGACTAAACCAATCTCGGATTCAAATTAGTCGGTCATTAAAGAATATTATTTCTACACTATAAATTCCCTCTTGACATCTCGAGAAAAAGCTATTAGAAATCTATATTTCGTAAGAAAGATTCTAACATATTTCCGATTTATAAATCAGATAAACTGTGTTATATATTTGTTTATTACCTACATGTTATCTTATGAAGGAATGTTAAGTGAGTCTTCGATTGAAGAAGCTAATAATAAGATAAACTGTAGAATACCAATTTTTTTAAGATTATGCTATCATGTAATCGATCTTAATTAAAATACGATATATATATATTTTCTAATATATATATATAAATATATAATATAAATTATTTTAGTTCATGTCATAATGTTTCTAAGTAAGAATTAAAACTGATTAAAAAAATATCTTCATATGTTAAAGTTAATATTTACAATCTAATTTAATGTAATTTTTTCATGTAAGGAAAAATTCTTTATAGATGTTATATTATATGGATTGTTTTGATAATTTTTCTTTTTTATGTGAATGAAGACCGAATGACCGAACCAAACGTCGAAAAGGGGTTATTGTTTTCGACCGCATGTCGCTGCTTGGCGAGAAGAACCAAAATCGTATGGAGGCGCGCACGAGGCGCGCGGTTGACATTTAATCGCCTCTTTAGATTTACGACGACCTGGCCCTATTGCCGCTATTACGGCGTAGCAGTCTCTACCAGCTATTTTGTTCCAGTCGGAATGAATGACTGTCCGGTCTACTTAAAATGACTGCCACTTCTCAATCCTAGAATCTTTACGTAGCCTTATCGGATAGCCTGTTTTTGCAAGTAATTTTTGCGATAGTTTTTTTACACTATTAATAACTTTCTTATGTAATATGACTAATTACAAATTAGAAAGACCATCTCCTCCCCTATCTAACTATATAAAATTAAAATCTATGATAATTACATACACATAGACATGATTCAAGAACATAATTTAACATTATAGATTTATTTAACGTAAAAATAAATCTATGTTATCAATAGTCCCTAATTGCCAGTTATAATCATAAAGTAAATATACGCAAGTCTTTAAAATGGCTTGTTAAAAAATTATTATTTACGCATTATTAATTAACAAAGAAAAAAGTAAAAGATTTTTCACTTCCAAGAATACAACTTTCTCTTAAAATAAAGTTTTCGTAAAAATTTATGTATTACAATTTTTTTGTATATTCTGCATCGCGTCAAATTAATTGTACTATCTTTGTCGCAATTGCAGATTATGAATTGTTTCTCTAGTTTACAAAAAAAAATTCTATGTCATTTAAATATCAAAATTGGTACAAGGATGAAATGCTGATATGATGAGACAATCCGAAGAGTTTTCACTGATTTAGAAACTGGAGCGTCTTCGTGCTCCGATTGGTGACTGCAGTGCGACCGACCTGACACTGACATTAACCACCGCGAAAGCGATTTATCGCTTCCCCAGTTATCATTATGGAGGAGAGTGGAATACGAGCCCTCCCAGAATACTTTACGACGAAGTTACATAGCAAACTTTCTCAATATGTATTTAGTAACCTCAACTTACAGTGTTTCCAAAATAACTTATTAGGAGAGGTGAAAAATGAAAGATGAAAAATGTTATCATTATTATTTTGTATCTAAGCTTGATAAATTACAAATTGATTAATATTGCGCAAATAATTAAATAAATTTTTATTTTAGCAAACTTAACTTCAGAAAACTGTTTTCTAATTAATTATTAAGCTGTTAATAAATAAGAACATTTATGATCAACAATTACTAATACACAAATTTTTGCTAAAAAAAACAAGTTTTTTTTGTCAAACAGTCTAGGTTTATTAAACAGCTAAATTCATGTAAAAAAGCATATAAATGTATGTATATGTAAAATGACATGAACCACAAAGATGATACACCAACCATCGCGGCTGCAAGTTGGATACACAGGTGCCCGCGCACGCGTAGCGTCCGTCACGGTTGGCAATAGACTTAAATCCTGATTGGTTGGACAGCTAGTTGGAGACTGTGTGTGAAGCATACAGGTATGCTGAGAGGGAGCATTTTTGGTAGGATGAGGCAGATATATATATATATATATATAGGATATGTGTTCGTATATACACCAGGCGGCAATAAAGGATTCCGACAAGGATGGATGATGAGAAGGGGAAGTTCGCTCCATTGTTCCCAGTGGAACCCAAACGCCATCCATAAGGGTGCTTCCCATTATTCGGCACATATCTACCCCACACGCGCGCGCGCGCGCGCGCGCGCGCGCGCACACACACACACACACACACACACACACACATCTACGCGCTCGTGCTCATACATACGGAGAATACCTAGAAACTTGCCCGCCCTAAGATCGAGTAAACGCTCAGATGCATGACATCGCGGCACCTTTCACGGTGTGCAGAGTTGTATCTATATGGCGGCCAACTGTGCCGCCACGACAATAAGAACTCTAATCTCCTACGAAATTGTAAAGTCGAGAGGAAAATTTATAAGAGAAGTCCGAAATCGAAACAATCGCACTACGCACGGAAAGCGTCTTGGAAATTGGAGAACTGTGCAAAACAGCTTCACATATTTCCTGCATATTTCCGAAAATTCGGAAAAGATAAAGTTAAATAATAACAATTGAAACAATTTGACAAAACGTTGGAGACTGGCGTCTGTTTAACTAAAATTAATGTATCGCTTCGATATTCATTTCTTTTTAATTATTATTTTAATTTATTAATATTATTAAGATTGTGTTATAGATATATTTAAATCAAATGAAATATTCGTATGATTCTTTTTTCACGAGAATGTTGAAAAATGTGTCAGTATTACTTTTTTTCATTTGAGTTGATAGTTAATGCTATTCTTCATTAATTATTATACCTGTTATGAAATTACTAAGCGTGCTAAATTTCGTATGATACGTACTGTCGCGTGTATAATACGAGCATGCGAGATAGCACGTAAATATAATTGAGTGCTCGTGAACGAGGTATGTAAATGTCACAATAACTTCTATAAAATCGTTAACTCATCCGTGCCGAAGGAATGTTGATAACTATCTATTCCTCGTATATAGAATGTTACACAGCTAATACAGCGTATTTAAAATTGTTGCTGAATTTATTCAAATAAAATATATAATCTGTGTTTCAAGAATTTATTGCAATTGATCGCATAATTTTTATTATTCGAGTAAGTATGGACTCGTGTGCTAATTGCGCTACACGCATATGAATTTACCTTACCAAAGAATTTCAATGAATAGTTAAAAGCAGCAGACTTAAAATAAACTTATTGATAAAGCGCCAGGCTCGAAATACGTGCAATCTCATCTGGAAGGTAAGGATCGATACAAAACAAGATTAAATTTTAATTTTGAAATAAAGAATAAAGTATTAGAATGCCGTTGGCAAACATTCCTTCCCCTCTTAAAGCTCATAACGGAGGCTTGCTACCCTCTATATTCTGACTAACGGTCCCCACTCCTGTCTCCGACAGGGCAACAGCGCGAACAGCTACCCCCTAAGACTCTAATTACGGCCTTTACATCCCTACCATTTCCTCTCTCTTTCTGTCTCTCTCACGCCCTGCAGCGCCCTTTCCGACCATTCTCATATTTTCCGACACTCCCTGTGCTACCACACTTCACTACAATCCACCCCCTATGCCATTACATGCAAATGCCACGGTTGTCTCTTTCCGCTAATAAAAGTCGTGCCCGTGCAATTTAGAACATCCGATGTTGGGCCACTATGGCTTCCGAAAGATACAAAACGAGACACGGAATAAGTCTGGAAAGACAGTGACGTCGAGGATTATTACTCATTAGTAAAGTTGAAACGCAAAATAGAGACACAGAGCTGACTGTGTGATATTTGAATTCAATAAAAAAATGAATAGATTTTTAAAGTATAAATAGTAAGTATAATTGCATTTAATATTATTTCATATCAAAATACATTAAAAGTAATTAAAAATTAAAACTCAAGAGAAAAAATAATTTAAAATTATTTACAAATTTTATATTATTTCTGTTTATTTTTTTGACTAATATAAGTTAGCATTTCAAAATATTAAACAAGATATATATTACAATAAAATTCAACATATACATTATTGATCGATCATCGAACTAAATATCAATAAATTATAAGTTTATATCTTATAGACAAAGGCATCACCCACAAGGAATATTCTTATGCGTGTCGTTGTAGTCAGAAATGTTAAGATCCACATAATGTTTAATCAGAGCACGTTGCGGCTTTACGACATTAGTCGGTGTTACCCTCTTTCACCCTTTTCCGACCGTTTCTACTGACGTCACGATCACTAGATACTTATCATTAGATAAAATATTGAGGAATTGTCCAAATTTTCCGATCATTTTGATCTTTATAGATCTGAGGTGGTTACCTTCCACAAAAGTCGTGATTGAATGTATTTTCTTTTTATATATATTCTTTTTCAGAATTCTTTTAGAGGAATCTTCACAGTAATAAGTAGAAATTAACACATTATTAAATTCATTAAATTGTAATAAAAGAATAATAATCATTAAATTGTGATTTTTTTTTAACACAAAACCTATAGATTAATAAAGCGTTATCCTACTCGTCCTATTCAAATTTGATAAATCTATTAATGAGAAATCTGTAAACACACCGGACTTGTTACTGGTTTTACGAACTTTAATCGATGACAACTCAATCAACAAATACTTCTCGCTAACCTTCTCTTTTATTAAGATAAATTTAACTAACAGCAGCAGAAATCCTTGACTTTATTGAGTCTGATGGCTCATAATACTTCTATTGAGACAAAGGCAAACGTCATGTATAATCAAAGCACATAACGTATAGAAATAATGCTCTCTTTTATGTCGAAAAAAAGCATTCGCCTTAACGGTCATATCAAATGTATCCAGGTGGCAGGTGATAGCAGATATATCTTCGTGGTTCGTCTCGAGACATTAGTGTAATTACCAATAATTTTTGCAAAACAAGAATTTCGCATTGCGTCTAATAAATCGTAAAAATCGTAAAAAATTATTTTTTGGGTTCTGCTCGTTGGATGTTGAGAAAATTACCGTATCGTCAATGTATGAATACTCTTTCTTCATACGAACTAATTTTGTTTACTATATATGCGTTTTAATTTATCATTTCGATTCAATAAATAAGTCAAAGATATCACGTGATCTCTGGCTCATATGATCTCGATTGATCTCCAATCTTATCCTTTTTTTTTAGCAAATTTCTTTATTAAAGATTTTTATAAGATGAAAGTTTACTCAAAATCGGATACTTGGTTACGTCTGAGTAATCTATAGCTTAGGAAAGCCATTACTAGACAAATATACGTATAATACCTAATAGCTGTAAGATAAAAGGGAGAATCGAGGATTCCTCCTGCTGCTCGACGCATGCACTCTCTCATTTTCCTACGCGCTTTGTCGCTACCTCTTGAGCTCACCGCTTCAGCTTGAACATATCACACGACAAAGGAGATTCCGCGCACATGCGCACTCGATTCCTAGCACCGGTAACGATTCTAGCTTCTGTTATAGCCTAGCGCACCCTCCGGTTCTCTCTCCCTATCTCCTCCTTTCTCTTCTTCTCTCTTACCAGCCACCGACTCGGAACAAGGTACAGAAGTAACTTCTATACACGGTGGAAAAGCAGTGCGCGAATGTGTGAATGTGTACACGAACGGAGGTAGGATACTCGTTGCAATATTTGGGAATCATATCGAAAAGCGCATACCACGTGCGTACAGAAAAAGAAAATGTGTATGCGCTTTCGAATATATATCATTAAGGAATGTACTATAAATGCGGAAATAAAGACATATATATGTGCACATGTCAATACATATATTGATAACAAATAGATAACGCATATGGGTGTTTCAAGGCGAGATGAGAATAAGAATGAGAAGGAATGGTAGATACGCGCCGACACAAAAGAAGTTGAAAATGGAGCCTTTAGTTTTTATCGGGAAATAACAGACGTGCTAAGCTATATCAGAGGCGCACTGTGAAACAGCATGCTGAAGTACTCCGTATGATATCTAAACCAAATCGTTCTATGATACTATTCCAACTATTCCTCCTATCGTGGAATCTCTGGAAACTGTTATCGTCGGAATTTTTAAAAGAATAGATACGGTCTATTAAGTATTGCCATGTTATTAAAAACATAACGATCGCTATCTTCAATAAAAACTTAATTACACAGAAAATAAAGATTTGCATCTCAGAAGAAAAATAAGAAGCAACAAGTGCATATATTTATTTATCTACTAATGCAATTGATTTATGTCAAAATTGGCGATTACAAAAGATATATTCAATACCTTATAGAAATTGTATCACAAAATTACGAGTAACTACAATAAGAAATATTTTATCTGTCTACACCAGAAGATAACTGTTCCCGCATTCATGAACGTGAATAGCTCAAAGCATAGATTATATACAACTTAGGATAATGGATCGTCTTACGAACGATTGAACTCTAGCGCCTCGTAACAGTAACTCTATCCTCCTGTCGGATGAAACATACAATCCCCCTCAAAGGTCTCTCTCAAATCCCCCTTATACGTTGTATAAATAATACATTCGACAAACAAGTATCCGACTTACTATACGCATTTAGCCGCATGTTAAAATGCAAATTTGCGGATGCTGATTTCTAGCAATTACAACATCGCGCCAGTGACATTAGAGGAAAGACGTATATCATTTGCCACTGGCTATTTCGTAGCATAGATTACACAAAAGTCCCTTGGGACGTCGTGTCGAATCCCTACGTTTCGCCCCTGTACCAATTGCTAGTCCCGCTTTTCCCCCATCCCTATGTCTGCGAACTCGCCGGTCCTTCCCCTGAATATCCGTGGCTAAAGGTCTATATCGCGCACCGTCAAACCTGCCCGAATTGCTCGTCGTCATGTTATGCAAACGGCCGCATTTTGTTACGATAGCGCCTGCCAGGGGCCGTTCTCCACTGCCGTGTTGTGCTTCAGTGCAGCGCGGAGAAGCTGAAGAGCACGCTCTCTCGGTGGAGAGCCCGCCGGTATGTAGCTGTACGGCTTACGCCGCGTTCGGAGACCGTCGAGCACGTTTTCTCGTCCGGACAAGATCGTTCCGTATGTCAGCGCCATACATTTCCGTAACTACGCAGACGACGTTCCTCCTAACGTTAGGCTCGTACGAGTTTTTTCCGCGAAAATATGAAACATCTTAAGAAATCCGCTAACTTTTTTATCCTCCGCTTCCCCGCGTCGTTTAAATGAAACACTTCGAGGATAGTAATGCGAATAATGGCATTGGAACAACGTTGTTTTAATTTTTGTATTGAATATCGCACACATTATAAATATATTGTCAAATTCGTCGTGTATGAAATATAAAACTTTGTGAAAATTTGAGTCAAATTCACGCGGCTTCTGGATTAATTCGAAAAAGGTCGACGCTGTCGAGCGATAAGTGTGCATCGAGCACTGTTTGTTTAAAATAATTTAATGAGATTACAATGGCATTCAAGCAGATAATGATATCATTGTTTAGAATTTCATTTGACGCCATAGCACTCCATTAAAGCGATAGATCATTGTTTAATGATCAATGATTCAGAAAAAGTTGTGATTCTCTTCGATTTTATTATTAAATACGTTTTTTTTTTCAAATTATTCAAATGAAACATAATACAAAATAAAAATGATTTTAGCTTATTTAAATAATATCTCACAATCTTTTGATTTTTGTACAGTTATAATTTTTATATATTTTTTTGCTTATTTACTTTTTTACATAATTTCAACAAATATTTTTACAAAGTTTTACATCAATATTATAAATAATAGTGTCTTGTTTTATTAATACTTGATTTGATTGAACAAATTAATCACTTTTCAAGAAATACAACTTTGGCGTAATGATCTAAAAATGTATTCATCGATTCGAATACATTTGCAGTTAATAATAGCCTCGTTGTATATAAATCAGTCTACAAAATGTCACTTTAATAAACTTGATTTACCGCGATAAAATGAAAGCATATTGTAGATATCAGATTTCGATAACGTTTAAAAAATCTTTAATAAGATGTAGAAATATACATATTTTATTTTAATCACAAATACTATAGAAATAATTTTTATATTGTGAAAATGATTGCTTACTAAATAACGTTCATTTGAAATATCTATTATATATTATATATTAAATGCAAAGAACCAACAAAACTATATTTTTAACTAGCCAATCATATTATTCATGTGGATTTACAAATGATATGCAAAAATTTTATGTAAAAAATATATAATGTTGAACACTCCTCTGTCGTACATATTTTCGCTATAAAGTCCATGACACAAAAATTCCAATTTCACATACGGATTAGTGCAGATAAACATACTCGTCGTAATTCACGAGAAACAGAGAGATAATAGTCTTGTCATAAATTTTTTTTTTCAAATAATTGTCATCATGATAACGGGACGCATCGGGTAATATCCCCACACGGTCATGGCCGCACAAATCTCGATTTTTCAGACCTTTGCAGTTATAAATGGTAATCGCGAACGCCCACTATGATATATGGGATGTCCTAAATTTAACCATTTTATCTATGTTTTCTTTGTCCAATTTAAAAGGTCATCTTTTTCTTAATAACAAAAAGGATCATCGTTTATTGCGAGTTTTGTATTTTCGATATCAATATCTTAACAATTTATATTCAAATAAGTTTATTTAACATTAAATCTATTTAAAATTAAACAAGAAATAAGGTTTTATTATTTAAAAATTAACTTTTACTATCTATTATATTTCTGAAACTTATGTTTTACAAAATGTTTTTTATTTGCAATCGTTCATAATTTGTAAATTGTCGGCCCTTCGATGTCTTTGCTAAAGGAACAACTCCAAATCTCTAAATCTGTCAAAAAATCCGTAGATAAAAATTAAATCGAATAGTTTATAACATCGGACAGTTTTTAAATAATTCATCCGTTGAACTATATAAAGTCAAAAGCGAACAATATCTCTGCTGAAAATGCACGTGACTGCGTGCCGCCGGAGAGAACAAAGGTACATACAACATCCTTTATAACCCGCATGTACATTTTATTGGAATTTAACTTTCACATGAAGGATAAACGTTTATCTTCGAACACAGCAACCGTTTCTTACGTATAGTCATGAGAAACAAAACTTAGTTCTGAGACATTGTAAATGTCAAACATGTCCATGTAATAAAGTATTAGTGTATTAGTATCACGTGATACTAATAAAGACTATCTATTGCAGCAAGTAAACTAAGCGATGATATATCTCTATCTGGTATATCAGTAGTCTTAATTGCAGATTTATGTGAAGAGTAACATATAAAATAAATTGTGCATTAATAATTGTCTAAAATAATAGCAAGATTCTTTTCTCTATATTGAACCACAACCTCATTCATTTCATAATGATATTTATATTAATATTAATATTAAGTGTCAATTTATCTAACGCAGTCTTAAAATCATATAAAAACAATTACTTAAAACAAGAAAGAGAAAAAACTTAATTAAATTTATAGCTATTCAAAATTCTAATTTTTATTTAAAATGTGATTTAATTATTCGTACGTAGCGCTAGGTTAAATCAATCCAACATAAAAAAAAATACACCAATGAAAAAGGGGTGTAAATGCGCGTGACGACCTTTACCGTAAACGTGACGTAGTTGATTTTTGTGTAAAGATATGATCATCAAAGCCTTTACTTTCACTTGACTCAGCACGAAACAACATCGTGATTTACACGCATCAAGAAAAAAATCTTCGATTCTTGCGCTAGCTTTTCTCTTTTTGTAAATCAAGTAAAGTTTACTGCCTTTATGATAGCGAGAAAAAATGCGCGCGACAAAGGGGTGAAAGTCTGAGCGTGAAAAAAATGAATTTCTGGAAAAAGAGTTAAAGTTACAAAAAGAAAATAGAAAAGGAAATGTCACATGATTCTTCGATTCGAAACAGCAATAAAAAAAGAAATATGCTAAATTTTGTATCCAGTATCATAGTGCAAACTTACGACGGATATATTTAAAATTTAAATTCTTTCAAGAATTGAAATTTTTAGTGTGCGATAGACATCATAAATAACTAAAGAAAATTAACATATATTTAAACATAAATATATAATTATCAAGAATATTTTAAAATGTAAGAAATTGTAATATTCTATTCTAGTTCTTCTAAGATATTTTTTTCTTCTTAAGATATTTTTAAGAAATGTTTTCACAAGTACATAATGTACCTTTGCAATATTTTTATGTTGCGCCTAATAATACGAATTACCATATTATATTGACGCATCAAAAAAAAAGAATAGTAATATTAAAGTTATCTCTTCGAAAGAAAAGGGAAAATATAAATGAAGGTAAATTTCTTTCCTTCCTAGTTGAATGTCAATCAAATCCTCGATGAGCCGATTTCAAATACCTTACATTGTAAAATATCGCTTCAGGATGGCCATCGCGTAAATGTACGCCAATATTCGGAATCGACTGGCCTGCATAAGGATTTGACTGGTATGATGGCTTCGGCACGCGACATAACGGGGTACGCGCCGCCGCCGTATGACCATAAAATAAACGTTTGGGGTGGCGCAGGCGGAGGCCAAACCTGGCAGCGTATAAACACTTATATAACGGCAATTAAACTGCTTTTAAGGCCCATAAAACCGCAGTTTCAATAATCTCTGTGACAACACGATTCTGACCTGTCTCTGGAAATGTGGCTTCCCTCGGTAAATGTCAAAAGCGGTCACGCCGTACCGACGGATGTAAAATTTCGATCGTCGTTTCCCCCCGCGCTCTTAAATTTTTCGATCGACTACGTCCCCCCGAATGTCTAGTTTTTACGATCCGCTTTGTATCCATTCTCCAATTTCGCACGCCTCAAGATACAAATGTTATATTTTTCCTCGCATCAAGACTTTACTTTTCTCCTAACGTCTTCCACGGAGTTTAGAGTTCGGCAAGAAACATATATTAATGGTGTATCGAGAAGGCAATAAGTAAAATAGAAAAGTGGAAAGTGCGCGCAGGATCATGGCATAAAGCAGAATTCTGGATGAAATTTTCCGGATAAAATTTCGATGAGGGCTATTCTTTTTCTAATCAATGCCGGATACCTGCTGGATGCTGATGCGACCCAGGCGAGGGAGGAAACGTTTACGTATGAGAGACGGGAAGAATCGTCGAGATTGGAGGCGGGGGAATACGAAGAGAGGTCCAGGTAGGGAAGGCGGGGGCGATGAAATAGGATAATACCGACGCTGCAGGACGCGGCAGCCATCATCGAATGCTAATGAGGGGTTGGCGGCTTTTGGGGCAGTGGACTCTACCGTAGAGTGGTGCGCCGTTGTCGGCGGATCGGCCTGATTATAAATTATACATTATCTCCTGCTAGTCCCCATGTACACACCGTAATCCAGCTAGACATTCGCAGGCCTCTGAACTCCCAATGTCAAAAATATGTTCGCATATTCGCGTACAAGAGACAGATCAGAAATTCGTACGTCGTTCACGCCAACAATTCGCTTAGTTACCACATTCGATACCACGTTAGTCGGTGTAATTTTAATTTCAACCGAACGTGAACGAAATTCCCGAAAATTTTCGTGTTTTTGAGATTTCAAACGCAAAGTATGGCTCTCGAGAGGATTTTGCATTAGTTAGTAAAGTAAAAATGTAAAGTCATTTTATCCCTGATACGTTATGAATAAAGTAAATAAAAAAGAACTCGTTACAATCAAATCTGCTCTTTAGCTAGTAAAGTATTCGAAAATACACATTATGGTATTACATTCGTGATTTACGCGCATCGTATAAAAGAAACAAAAATTATGGTTAAATTTATCATTTATAATTTTCAATACACATTATAACGTAATGACGAGGGAACGATTTCTTTCGTGGAAAAAAGATCGAATATAATTTTTTATGTGCTTTTTGAGAAAAATAATATAGAATAATAAACAAGACAATGTAAATTTATTTAACCGTATTTTCTTTTTCTATCACGGTTTACAAGATACTCGTATTTTCGAATGTATTAACAAATTTTAATGAGATACATGGACGATCTCGAAGGATAAGAAAAAAGACCGAAAAAAAAACCGATTCTAAATCTCAGCATAGCACATTCATGTATTAATCATATATTGAAAACAACGGAGACTAAGACTGTGAGAAGAAAAAGGAGCATGAACACATGAATTGAATTTAAAACAAATGCCATAAATATAACAGTGTTACAAAGCGTCTATATACTACTCATAAATTTCTTTCCTCTCACGAGAAACGAGAAGACGATATATATATATCAATGTGTTATTACAATAAAAAAATTCAATTAAAGTTAATTAAAGTTAGAAAATTAAAATTTAATTTTGTTTAAGGAAATTATAAATACCTGGATTATTTTCCACAAAAAGTAGCACGTTCTTTTTCTGTGATTAAAGTAGCCTAATTAATTTATGATATCTATAATGGTTAATTTTTAATATTCCATTTTACTGCTCTTTATTATTTTGCATATATTATTATTAAATTATTTCAAAATTATTATTATTTCGCATTATTAAGTGTGCAAATTAATTCAATGCTTTTATCTTCGCAAATTATTTTTGCGTGAATCTTGAATTTCGCAGCCAATGATTGACCAGAGTTAATCCATGATTTTCTTTTAGGATTGTCGTACAAAAATCACTTTTCATCGCCAGTAATGAATTTGCAGAAATTTAATTAAAGATAAAGGCACTAAATTAATTTGCGTATCTAATTTTATTTGTGTTAATATAATTATTAATTTAAAATGTAATATAATAAATTTGTTAACTGATTTTATTAAAATATTACAGTTTCAATTTATAGTGGCGTAACTTGAAATACATGCAGGTTGCCAACGCGTGCGATTAGTAAGAAATAGCTGAATGTGTAAATGTATAACGGTCTGATTCATCGACCGATTACATGTATGTAGAAATAGATGTATATTCTGTTTGAGTATAATGTAATTTCCTACTGAAGTAAGCATTCCCTCTGCACAGTTGGAAACTTCGTACAGTGATTGCCAATGCCGATTTGAAATTATGATCTGCTTGATGTAAACAAACCATCGCGATAAAAGCCGTCGGCTGAAGTTTTAATTTTATCTAATCGGTATTTACTGCGCTATTGTGGGCTCGTAAGTGGCCATATAAAAGATAGTCATGGAGATTATTCGCGGTTAACATTATCACGGTGACGACAGGTGTAGTTGCCCATATACATGTCCTTCTTGCATGCGCAACTAACATAAATGAATAGGGTAAGGACTTAGCGTGTGCCGTCCGGTAGCGCGATTCACGTAAATGATCTGAACGATGACCTTGACATCTCGACATGGATTACATCATTTTTTATCGTAGACTGATGACCATTCATTAAACCTATGATTAATCGACAGCATGATAATTGCATAATCAAACAGGAAAGAAATTTTTTGGAAACGCTATTTGTGCTTTCAATTTTGAAAATACAATACGAGATGTATCTGGATAACATCAATGATGAAACTTAGAGAAAGGACAAGTCATTGCTTTCAGAAGAAAGAAAATAGTCATAATGTTCCATTCAACTACAAGTACCTCCTCTATATATTAAACTGAAGAAAGAAATATGACTAGCATATGGACCGTAACTTTGTATTTGGGAAAAGTCGTTCCCTCGCATTTCAGCATTCTTCAGACCTCGAGACATATAGATCTCGTATTAAAAACTTATCTTTCGCGATTATCATTCGCATAGTAATGTTTTACGTATGATGTAAAATAGATCACTTTTTTCAAAGAATTTTTAATTCATAATATAAACATGATCAATCTAAGTAATAATTTCTTAATCATGTTGATGTAATATCGTTTATCATACTTAAATTAACTTTTCCATTCAAAAGAAAATATTTCGAACGCATATAAAATTTATTTTTAAGTATTCGCAGAAATATTTACAGAAATATGGAATATATTATATGATGTATATATATATATATATATATATATATATATATATATATATATGCATGGCAGTAATAGTATAAAAGCATTCCAATTAGCAATAATTCGTACTCACCGCACACCACTCTGTCAAATGGACTCATCCAATCTGGAAAATAAAAAAGTTTATTAGAGTATCCGTACAAAACTGTCGAACGCTTCCATTATTTATTGCCTTCTTTTATATGTCAAGTGAAATAATAGAACACAGTATGCGCATTTATGCGCAGTTTCGTGCTATTTACGCATGCATTTGAGATAAGCTTACATAACATGACACAGAACACGATTCCTTACGTACAGTGAATTAGCAAGATATTATGATTCGAATGCATGTATTAATATTAAAAATTATATATACAAAACATGTGAAAAACATTAAAATAACAGGAAATGAAAAATCCGAAGGAAGAAATTATACGCAACTCTTACAAGACTCTCAGTTACAAGAAAACATCAAACAATGGTTGGTAAAGATTAGGTAGATATATACATAAAGTTAGTTCTATTAATAATTTGCAAAAATCTTCGAAGTTGCTGTTGACCTTTTAGATTAAAAATCAAAATATAAAAAAAAAAATATCTCTGTCAAGATAAGTGTTGACGCATTTGAATCAGTTAAAGTTACGTGATTGACGTATGCACTACGTACAAACGTGTATAAAATAATTTATTAAAGAACTACTTGTTATTGCATATTATTACTCCACAATATAGAAATTAATATACAAATATGACGTTTTCGCATATAACCGTTATTTACATACAATTAAGATTCAATAAGTTCAATTTCAATCGATATTCAAATAATATTGATTGTTGAAAAGAAAAAACAGATTTATAAATTTGATTTTGATTCAACGTGATTTTGATTTAACTGCAGCCTCGCGAATTAAAATCATCATGCTATATGTCAGCTGAATCATTCACCTCTCTTCACACAAGAGACATAAAGCTATTCTTACATACTCATAAAATAGATAAGGAACTTATTGACGCATGAATAGATATACGATTGTAAGAGTGTTCAAAAAACTGTAAATCTTTTAGAAAAACTAGAAATATATCAAGAGTGTAAAAGTAGGAATAAATAAAATTAGAAGCTTTATTCACACATCGCGAGAGTAAAAATAATGTCAAATTGGTTTGCTGCTTATTTAGAATAGGTGAGAATATTATCGAAGTAAAAAATAATGCTATAAATATTATAAGAAGTTTAAATATAAAGTGACAACATTAGATATCAATTGAATTTAATTAGCATTACAGAATTGAACGAAATAACACATTGAAATAACGTAAAATTAGATTATCATATAAGTCATGATCGATAAAATCAATTATACCAAAAAGATGGTCGCCATATAATTTATGAAAACGATTTAGCTTTCTAGATAACATTCCTAATACAGGAATTGATATTGCGAAGCCCGATGATCAGTAGCCAATTCGATCATCATTTATTCTTCGCAGAGACGCGTAACAATAATAATAATAAGTAAGTAGAAAATATGTAAAATTGAATCATGTCACTAATCAGCGCTATTGCTACGCGCATTAGAAATTACACGAGCGTGATCATGATTCGCGGCGGGCATAACGCGGGACCTCACGAGTTGGCAAAATGGAAAGTTAACACGTTAACGTCAAGTATTATTATAACGTGTTGATAGCAAAACGGGCTTCGGAAAATAATTTGCATATTCAAAGATTACAACTTAATCGCAATATATTCCGCGATCCCTCGCCCAGTGTGAGTGTATGCCTTGTATTATATTACTACATGCTAACAAGTACATTGATATAAAGAAAGAAAGAGACAGAGATCATGCAACCAATTTCCGAGAAATTTTATTGTAAATACGTGGTAAATAACTTAGAGCTTGCTCGAAAAGTATGTAGTAAGTACGCGTTTAATTTGTTCGCGTGAATTTCAACTAAGTCGGCGTTGCATCTGGACAAATACAGGGATTGTTGCAATT
Source organism: Cephalotes varians (assembly GCA_037157785.1). NCBI lineage: Eukaryota > Metazoa > Arthropoda > Insecta > Hymenoptera > Formicidae > Cephalotes > Cephalotes varians. The sequence continues at coordinate 4,071,944 of JANQDE010000002.1, read as the reverse complement.
GAAGTTTATACCTAAAGTCTCGATGAAGTATCTAGGAGGATAAATCTAACTGTGACTGTAGAATCGCCATTTGTGCACAAGGGAAACTGCGAATCGACAAGTTAGCCGGCTTCTACCGCACTTCCAACGAAGTAAACGCGGCCCCTTTTCACGCATACTTCTCGGAGTTATTTCGCGCGCCATTGGTACAATGTCACAACAATATCAAACGCGAAAAAAACAACTTGTCACGTTTCATGTTACCGCAAAAATGTACAGTTTTCGCATCAGCAAGTCAGCGTCAAGAACGCAACAACAGGCCCGCAGCCGCTGCGTTATTTGCCGCAAATATACATGATAAATACCGTCGGCGCTTTGTCCTAGCTAACACCTTTCAGCAGACAAAGACTCTCTTCGACAAGGCACACGTACGATGTATTATGCACGACATCGGAATAACTTCGTGTGGTAACAACAGCGCTTCTAACAGGGACTCTAATCTAACCGTGTATAGTGCAGTCTTTAAGTTGCCGTTACGTTCGTGTATTCTTCGAAGATTACTTGTTACATTTCAAATTACAATGCAAATTATTTTCGTCAGCGCTACATTTGCAATTACAATACATAGCAAAGTTGATATGGAATCATGTAATCTCAAAATATAGATATTATCTCAAAATATGGATATTAGAAATAAAAGGATTTCTTTATATTAAATCTTCTCTTTCTCTCATGTATTAAATATTAATATTAAAGAAAGTTAGTTCTATATGATCCTTTATCATTTTTATAATCATAAAATATGCTTTTAAAGCCACCCTAATTTCAGAAACATTCTACATATTTCTAATACGTGTAAAATTATAAAACAGGTATATAATTCTCTAATATTATTGATTTTCGTTCAAAAACGCGTATAAGGAAAAAAAATATAAAACAGTGTACAGTATTAATGCATATAGCTATTTTCAGAGAAGCATGTCACACTTATTACTTATATTCATGCCTATAATGTTTGTATAAACAAATTATCTATGCTTTTCAAAATTATAGTAAGGCTTACAGAAACTCTAAAAAGAAACACGTTTCTACCATTTCCTTCATCGGCAAATAAAACCGTATAAATATAAAATATTTATACTTTAATATAATTTATGAATTTATAATTTGAGAAAAGAGACACGGATAATAAATTCAATTTCTCAAATAAATTTAAAATAAAAATAAAAATAGTTAATCGATAATTATGTATATAATTTCCCATCATTTTTATGTTTTGCAATGTAATTTCATAAATTGAAATTGGATAATTTATATGTTAATATTACTATTTAAAATAAGTATAATAATAATTCAATAATGCTAATTTATAATATTTTTAATTCTTCCTCTATTTATATTTCTTGTTATACATTCTTCATATTATATATATTAATTATACTCGATTAAAATTAGGATGGACAAATCTAATATTTCTTGTCAACATCATGCTAATGTTTCAATCATTCTTCAAATACTCTTTCTCTCAATCATGCAACATAAAAAATACAACATTCAATTTATATATTATCAAAATGCAGAAATAGACGTATGCATTATTTTCACATTTAAATAATTAATTAAAATAAATATTTGACAATAAGATATAAATTAAATATAACAATTATATTTAGCTTCATATGTAACTGCGGTAATTCTTTATAACACGGTTAACAAAGGGGTTAACACGGGTAACAAAGAGATGCACAAAAAACTAATTTAAAGTCAATTAAGTAAAAAAAGTAAATCTAAACATGTTTTATAAAACATTAATTTTTCATAAGTCTACTTCTAAAAACCATTCGTATCACTCGCAACAAAGACAAGCAAATGTGACAATAAAACCATGATTCTCACCATGACGCGTTACCATCGCTCACGCGCACTGTCATTCTACAGTAGTCAATAATAACAAACAGGTAAGAAATGTAAAAAAAAAAAAAAACGTAAAAACGACCAATTCAACAACATCCATGAAAGACTCACCGGTAATAGACATCCATGGATATCGAGGTATATCCGAAATCCCAGGTTGACCGGTGGTGGGCTGTTGGCAGGACGTCAAAGGATCGACAACGGCCGATGCGGCAGCCGCTTGATGGTAGAATTGTGCCGCCGCTGCCATGGATGCCGAAGCGGCCGACACGGCCGAGGATGCGGACGCGGACGAAACGAGGCTACCGGGCGTAGCGCCGTTCTGATGATGGTGGCCTAGAGTATAGTTAACCATAGGGTCGGCCGACGTAGGTGCCACATTGCCGGTCAGACTAGCCGTGTAACGGCAGGATTTGTCACCGGCGGTCGCGGCATCCACGGCAGCGGCGGCGGCCAGAGCAGCGCTGGATGCCGCCGTGGAGCCGAAACCGGGTACCATGCTAGACGTGGCACCGAACGCGGCGGCCGCAACCGCTTGCTGCTGCTGATGATGATGATGCGCCGCTGCGGCGGATACGTACGGATACATGCTGGATGTGGTACGTGCCGCTGGTGACGTAGAAGCGGAACTTCCCGAGTGCTGGGGACTCGAACCCGTCGGGCTCGGTGAATTGTGCTGCTGTGCGTAATTGACTGCCGCGGCCGCTACTGCAGCCGCGGATAAACTCGATTCTAGGCTCGCGGTGGCCGGACTCGTGCACGCCTGAATGGTACCTGGAGTCGCGCTGGAGAACAACTGTTGAGGGTGGAATTGTTGGTACTTAGCAGGTAGCATACTATCAATTATGAATTTCGTACTCATATCGCCTGTCGGTGCCGATGTGGACCCGATGCCGAAGACACGCCCGGGCCGGACGACCGGGACGAGTGTCTCAACACCGACACCGTGGCGACCACACGTCCACCGGCTGCTGCCTCATCTCGCGCGTAATCCGTTTCGCACGGATCGCGACAACACTCGGATCTCTCTCGGATAAGCAGGAGAACGGCTTCTCGCTTGGAGAACGCGCGCACTTTCCTTCCCGCTCGCCTAAAAATTCTTTTCGTTTGGTTTATTGCTTTCCGGGTCCACTATCGCTTTCCCTATCAGCCATCAATGTCCACTTTTACTGCCACTTACGCAACTCGGCACATTATCACAACAACAATACCGAACGCGGCGGGATGCGGTCACCGGGAACGACTGACCACGAATCACCGACCATCCGCGACGGTAAATGACATGTCCCTCCTCTCGATCACGGGATTCGGTGCCACGCGGAATCGCGGGATCTTGGCGTTCGCAAATTTGAATCTTGTGCTCGACGTAATCGCGCCTTCCGATTACGAATCCATTCGTATCTGAATAAGAATCGCCGATAAAGCGGCGGGTCCTTCTTCTCGCCGGGCCCACCCAATCGTGGTCCCAGCTCCGAAATTGGGCGACGGTGAACCCGGCGACGGCACGAGGAGAGAGAAGAGAAGAGCGTGGCCCCTGTCAGGTGTTAGAAGCCGTTTCTTGCGTACTTCTCGGATAGTCGACGAATCCTTTATGGGCCATGCATGAAGGTACTATAGCCCCCTATCCCGAACGCCGCGTACTACAACCCACGGCCAGCTAAATGTAACCCCCTTACAATAATGGCGCCGCTTGTCTCTCCGTTCTGTTCCCCCCTCTCCTTCCACGAGTCTGGAGCGCGCCGGGGTACCAGCTGGTAAACAGAGCCGTCCAATCGTGGCGCGGCCTTACCAGAGGTGGACCAATCACAGGCGTGCTAGGCGCGCCAAGATGAATGGGTCTCTTTCTCCGTCGGTTCTCCTCTCGCTTCGATCTTCGCTTTCGACTATATCTCCGACTCTCTTCCCTCACTTAGACTATCCAGACACCTCTCGCTTCCACGCTCGTTGTATACCCGGCGTACTCCGTTCGTTCGCTTCTTGTCAGTGCAGTCGTGCTCGCCACGTTGCCTTATACCCTGCAACGTTTCAACGTCTCACACGGTATTTTCTGTCCTTCTCTAGGTTTCTTCGCTTGTATCTCTCTTCCTCGATCTCTCTCTTTCTTTTTCTCTCTTTTTTTCTCTTTCTTTTTTCTCTCTCTCTATCTCTCGTTTAAGCGCAATCTTTTTATCTCGTTTTTACTCTACCTCCATCCTTCTCTCCGAAATTTTTTCCTTTTTTTTTTGGATCTCGTCAAGGCAGCACTTTTTCGAATTTCTGCTTCGTTACTTGTTTTCTATTTGGTCTGTATTAGTCCTAAGACAGACTATCCTTTAATACACAGAGGATTCCACCCATTAAAACTATTAATCTTGAAATATATTCTAACATATTTCTATCACTTACAACTTTTTTTATTACTTTTTCTATTCTTGCAATAGGATTATTTTTACTTGAACAAAATATTTTTAAGTTGTTTTGGTCAAATTTCTTCTTGTTCTTTTTTATTTAATATATTAATTATAATTTTTCAAGCAGTAGATTTTCACAGAGATAGTTTTCATTTATATTTGTTAGTCAGCTGTAAATTTTATTCAAGGGCAGACCATGTATTAGATAAAATAATTCTATCCATTTATCTAAATAATTAAATGAAATCTGAAGACTTGTTATTTTCTTTGTTCACATCAGCTTTTGTCAATCCAGGTATTTCTATTTTATATTTGTTTCTCAGTCGAAACGTACAACATTATTATTCCTTCAAGAGTAAATATATTACATTTATAACGTCTTTATGCTCGTTATTACACCCATATTCCTTTCTATTGCATTGCAAGAATACAGTTTTGCGTTTATTGATTTATATTTGATTTCAGGCACTTTACATGTATGTGTAACGAGCAAGTGTATTATTAATAAAGAATTCAATTTTAAGATTTTTTTGTCGCGCTAAATACAATTATGAGTCATCATCGAGATTTATAAAAACAGCATATGTCATGAAGAAATTTTCATCATATTTTTCATTCTTCGTTTTATGTTTCCTCGTAAAAGAACAAAATTATGAAGTCTTTGCATAGTTCACTAATGCAACATAAGAAAAGACACTTTAAATAATTGCCTCTCTTAAATTATAACGTATGTACAACTTCAAATCTCTGTCAAAAACACTCGATTCGCACCTTTCTTTTGCTTCTTTTCTCTTCCCTCTCTCTCTTTCTCTTTCTCTCTCGCGACTGCTTTTGCCAAGTATTGCAGAAACTGGCGCGATTCGACCACCGTCAACTCGTCGACTTTTGGAAACCACTGAACTCGTCCCGGTTGGGATATCGCGACGGCATTTCTATGTGAAAATGGTTGCGCGGGCGAGGGGGTGATGCGGCTTGCGAGAGGGAGCGGCTTACGTCGATGGCGAATACCATGATAGAAGGTGTACCAGGAATATCGCACGCGAAGGTAGTAAGGTGCAGAGAGCGGGTAAAACTTACAGCCCGGATTCTGGCATTTCTTGCGATGGACAACTTATTTCATACACTCCATTTTATTAGTAAACTTCATATACTTAAAATACTTTAATAGAGAGCATACTTATTTATGACATAATTATCACATATTACTTTAATTATTATTCCTTCTGATCAATTTGTTTAAAAAGATTAAGATTAAAATTAGGAAGTTTTGCTTTTTATCGAGGATTGTATCTCAAGATACAAAATATTTATTTCTAGAATTTGTAAAAATATTCTTTCGGCGTTACGCCATGTAAATAAAAGAGACAATAATTTATGATTAAGAATTTAAAAAATTTTATATACATGTAGTAGTCAGAAATTTGAACTACTAAAATTATCTTTCATTATAATATATAAGATATAAATAAAAATTTTCTCGCAATCTTTTTCATATTCGTTAATCACAAACATAGAAAATTATTATACACATCTACTTAAATTACTAAAAGAGAACTTACCTGTCACATAATTTACACGAATTTGCGCAACTTGCATAAACATTGTATTAAATAATGTGAGTTTAATTGTATTTATGAAAAACTAGGAAACAATACAACACTAAGTACTTACCATACGGAGTGTTGACGGGTGATCATATGAATTTCGCTGTCTGAAATCAAATTTAAAAAAAAACATTAATTCTGATACGTCGAAAAAATAAAAAAAATAGAACAGACAGACAAAAAATAGACAGTCTGATATAAAATGAATTGGGATACGAATTTTGAATTTAATATACGAAAATAAATATATTCGTCATTACGCCCTTCCTCGTTTAAAATATCGTCTGTCGGCTGTTCAATACGGCTTTCATACATAGAAATGAATGTCTGCAGTTCTTTGTATCTGCGCGGTACGATCAATAGCAGAAACCACAAAAAATATTTATGTGAATATACCTAAGCTAAATAATTAATTATATGATCAATATCATTATAAAAAGAAATAAATTATTTGTGTACTTAGTAACTTATTTGTGTCGCACATAAAATTAATAACATAATGTCTACATTAGTAATAAATTTCATAATTTTTAACATAATGTCCATTTTATTTCTGTATATCGTACTTGATGTATTTGATTTTCTAACGTATATTTTGATTTGAAATGACACAAATATATGGAAGTATGAAATTTAAAGAATTTATTGTGAAATAAAAAAATATAATACGATTTAATAATTGTGATAAGGCATGTGACCTCATGTTAATGGGTTTATGTTAAACAGATTACAGATTACTGATTTCATTCATTAACTTTAAAGAATATTAAACAATTTTTATTATCTTTATTGATATTCGGATATTTGTTATTAATAAATAATTTCTTAAAATTATCAAATTCACGGAACAGATGTAATCTCGTAAAGCGCAACTGATATATTCTTCAGCTGATAGTACAATCGGGTGATGAGTTGAGACAAAGAGATTTCAAGAATGTAATTCCAGAAAACTGACCAATACAGTCCGACCGGTTCAATTATATCAACGATCGCTTGTCGGATCTCAACGTCTTTGCTCGACTGGATAAGGCGAACACAAGACCTGTCAGAGTAACACGCACGTACAAATACAGATATAACACCCACACGAGAGTTAACGTGGACATGTGCGATGTCATCTTCGACGAAGACACGCATGTACCTGTCTCAAACACCATGGAACATAAATTGCAACCATGTCAAGCACGCGAAGCTACAAGAGAAATGAAGAAAGGTAAAAATCTATAAGTGTGTATGTGGGTGTGTTCACGGAAAGGTGGATAGAGAATAAAAAGAGATGATCTGCGTCGCCGCCTGAAACATGGAACGTATGCCAGAGACTCATTGGACATGTTGAGACTTTTAGCGAATTTGCTCAAAACACTTTTTGGCAAACGAAGGAGAAGGATAGCAGATCAGGTTGCAAAAAAGAGAAATTGGGCGGCGGTCAGTGGGTGCTGAACCCATTCGGGGAGACGCCCTAGTGATTGGGGAAGAGTGCACCTAGTGCGCCATCTTCGAGAAGATAAAAGCAATTCGCAAACCCTCTATGTATCGATATCTACTGTGTATCGACATCTTTTGCTTTGACAAACAATGTTAGGACTCAGAAATATCTGCTAGAAATCATTTAAATCGATGTATAAATCAAGATATACAGAGATTTATATTAGAAATAAATTTATACAGAAGAGAAATTAAGATCTCAAATGATGGCCTATTATTACGTAATCATAATTTTTGCATAAAAATTATATAATTTCACTTTTTATAATCATTCGATAAAATATTATGCATTCATTATCTGTTCATCATGTTATTATTTGTTTTATAGTTTTAATAACTAACTTCGCTAATATATATAATTTTTCATATTTCAATTTTTTATTTTATTTAAATACAGATTACAAATAGTTCTTAAATTTTTATGATTTATAAAAATAAAATACAAAACATATGTATTACACGTATATGTATTATACGTATTTAGTGTGAAATTGTTGTAAATTTTTAATGGATGTTACATAAAAAATAAAATGTTTCATAAAATGTTTCATAAAAAATTATCATGTGTATTTAAACAAAATATGTATTTAAATAGTAATTTGCTAAAAAAAAAAAATTACTTTAATAAACTATTAATATTAAATTGGTAACGAGATAAATCTACTAATACATTAATATTGGCTAATTTAAACTTCGGGACCCTTGGATATTTAAGAAACTCCTCTGACAGGCAGATATAATTAATGCACAAATATGTAATAATGTATTGACAACTGAATAAAAAAATAATGAAGAGAATAATGAAGAAAAGTTAATAGTTTGATTAATTCTATAACTTCATAGAAGAAAGTTATACTACGAAATTCCAAGGTCAAGGTTTTCTTATCTGTCTTATCGACTGAGCTTGTTCAAGTAAAAAATCACAATTTAGTGAAAAATTTACAAACTTATTAAATAGTTTTTACTTACAGAAATGTATACATATAAATAAATATAAAAAAATAAATTATAGTATTAAATAGTAATTGCATATGATAATTTATAATGAATAACACTTAATACAATTTAATTTTACTTTTTATATCAAGATATATAAAATTTGGATCATAGTTATATTTTATTTTACACATAAATAGGTACAATATAATATAATATAAATGATATTATAATATTGCTGATAGGATACTCATTGGTTTATGCAAATAAAGTTCTTTAGCTCCTCGCTCTGATTGCGATTCGTGATTTCAATGGCTAAAAAATAATTCTGAATGAATAAGTTAGACGATAATTTAACATTTTTAATAAAATAAATAAATAATCTCAAAAATGTAGATTTGTAGTCACTTAGTTACATATGACTATAATAGTTTTATTCGATTAAGACACTTCTTTTTCTTTGTTCACTCTTTCTCTCTCCCCTCTCCCTCTCCCTCTCTCTCTCTCTCTCTCTCTCTCTCTCTCTCTCCCTCTGCGCGCGCGCGTTTTAAGCCACAGAATGTTCTAATTATATAAAATGTATATTTAGAAGCAGATACAACTTATGAAGCTCCACAATACTGTATATCAGAAACATGAGAATTATTAGGTTATCATTAAGCTTATTGCAAACACAACACAAGTTCTTCTCAGAATATACACAATAAGCACTAAAAGTCTCCCTATCTTTAATGTTTTTCGAAGCACTAATGACTGGTTTACTTAATTAAGCCTGTATCAGCAATACATGATAAATTCTTTTACAACAAAAAATTCTTTTATAACAAAAAAATATAGACAAGTAACACTTTTTAAACAGTGACTAAAATCTTGTTAAGCAAATTGGATTGTAATAATCATACATTAATACAATTAAGTGTATATCTTAGGAAAATATTAAACCTTTGAGTCACTAGTTGATGTCAATATTAAGATATTAATAAGAATTAACATCTTGCTTGTAGAACTTACGCGTATGATGTACATATAAGTATTACACATAATTAAATAATTAATATACGTGTATAACAATATGCGCAGGCGCCAATTTTTATTTCATAAAAAATAGATTTATACTGCAACAATTATTATATATAAGCTTCTTTTTAAGAATTAAAATATATAAATGCCCAATAATTCTCAATAAATTTCAAAATTTAGTTACGTGTAATTGTCGACGATGCAATTAAAGGACAAAAATAATGAATATTGCATTTATTTATTTTCAATTGTAAATAGATTTCATATCGTTTTAATTGTTAATTATACAGTGCAATTATTGTAATAGTACAAAATGCGTATTAAAATAGTATTTAACATAATTATATGAGATGACGAGTTTTATTCTATTCTTTAATCTCGATAGATATTGTCATGTAATAATAATAATAATTTCATCTAAATCATACAAAAACCAATTATTTGATTTTCTTAAGTAATTTGGCTCGATAATGGCATGACAAAGCGCAAAGTATGAGAAAACTTCGGTTTTATAATTCTTGTCTCGCACTTCGCACGGTGAACCACACACCTTCATATACTACAAAGTACTAATCATGAGGCGGCGCACACGACGCCGAAGAGTCGACCACGAAGCACGTGACAGCCGACCGATCGTCTGACAGCCGCGACGTTAGTGACGTAATGATGTGCGGAAGGTCCGGAACGTGCGGGACGAGCGAGCGAACAGGCGTGACAGTAACAGTCCTGCGAACGGGGCAGGTCTCTTAACGACATTTGCTGAGAAAAGAACAAGGAAGCGAGAAGGAACGAGAAACAGTTGGTAGACGAAAGCGAGAGGGATTGAGAAGCGAAGCGTCGCGAAGAGAGCGGGGCAAAACGGTCGGACTTGTGACTCGATGCGTTTTACTGCTGCTTTACGACGGTTTATTGCACCATCAAAACATAAAATGCCCGGTCGGGAAGCGTGCATGCGCGTGGGTACACCCCCACTTCACTTTTACCGCCGACTGCCGGATAAACTGAGCAACATTCCCCCGATTTCTTGCTCCAGAGAACGTTCTTGTCCGGCCATCTCGAATTCCCTCCCTCTTTCTCCGTCCGCCCTAAACGCGATCACTGGCTCTCTTCTGTCGCTTCTCTTTTTCGTCTTGCCGCTAAGATCATGCTTCTTAATATCGCGAATTTTGTTCGCAACTTATATTTGTTTTCGGATCACCGAAGCGCAATATTTTCCGATATCTTTATCCGATAATCACGGCAACTTTTTCTCTCAAAAGCATTTCTGTGAATCCGTGACTATTACTGCCGTGACTATTTAAATTTATTACTATTTAAAAAATACAAATAAAAAATTCATAATCTCGATGAATATAGAATATACATATGTTATGTACATTCAGTGCGCGAATATTTAGTAAAGAATATGTTCTAATAAATATAATATTAAGGATAAAGATTTTAAGAGATCTTAGAACTATCGATACAAATACAACAAAAACATAATCAATATGAAAATACACGTACCGAAAGAAGACTTAAAAAGTTTTATCAAGATATCTTCGTTCGGTTGTTCATTAGTCGCACTGTAGTTCCATCAGAATAATCTGATGAACACCACAAGAGTGCTTTTAATGAGAGGAATACTCGCAAAAACAAATTTCGTTTCCTTATCGCACATCGCCATCCACTCGTACGGCCATTACGATGGCGACGATGGTAACGATTAAAATTCTCCATACGATGTAATTCCATCTCCAATTTTGTTCTTCAGTCGTTCAGTTATTACTCGAGGTGATAAGAATCAATAAAGAATGGATAAAGATAAAGCACGAGTTTATATAGTTTCACTTAACAATCGTGACGCCTGGCACAATGTTATCAAAGAAAACGACGCTTCTGCGAAATGTCGCAACTCATTATGAGAATTCTCATCTAACGGAATAAACACGCTCTTGTAGCGCTTCAGATGGCTTTTTGATTTTTATTTCGAGCCGCACGATAATGGATACTAATGTCGAGATGCAACAGTGCACTTTCGGTGGCTGAGAGAGGTGCGTTATGGGAAATTTATTGGGCCATGGAGTTCGTAAACCGGCCGAGCTTGTACTGCAAATTTTATTAATCGCTTCGCGTTTGGTCGTAACTGATTCCGAAAGAGAATTTTAAAGAGAATTTTAAAGTTCCGATTCGTATAATTTGATTTTTACATCTGTTTAATGTTATTTACACAATTAATAGCGATATGTTTAATATTACAGTACGCAATCATTATTGCACAAATATATATTGATATCAAATATATATTGATATCTTATCAAAATATCTTTCATATTTATTATGAAAGTTATTTAGAAAAATTATGTAAACAAATAGTCTTGTAAGAAGCAGAAGTTCCAATAATTACTTTGTTCGCGAGAAAGTATAAGATGGCACAAAGACGGAGGTGAGCGAAGTTCAGCGTTTACGTGAAAATCAATAATCCTGCGGCAATGGTCTCTCTTGCTATTTATGATGAGCTATGTGAAAATGTTCCTCTCTATTTATATTTCTTTTATAATCGAATATAATCTGCAAAATAATGCAATACAAATAAATTGCCGTATTAACAGAATAAACAGGGACTTTGATCAAATAAATCTCAATCAAGTAATTAATTTAATGTAATTAATTAACAATATTTGTAAGAATATAATGAATATAATATAAATATATCTTTGATTATAATTCTAGAATTTAAGTTTGATGCTAAATATCGTGTACTTATGTATATAATTTTATTTTAAATAAAAAGGGTAAGAATAGCCAATAAGAGTCAACACGGATATTGATGCGTAATATTACTACATTTATTGTTAAATGATAATATAAGTATATCGCAATCTTAAACGTTTTGACTATAATTTTAATCCGTTTCAGTAAAAAAAATGTATATAAAATTAATTAAGATGTAATAAAACATATTAATATTATTAATATTAATATTATGTACCGTGTTAGCTCTTATTGGCTATTATTCTTTTTATTTGATTTATTCTCAGAGTTTTTTACCTTCATTTTTGTTTAATTTTATTTTATGAGCACACATTCTTTTTAAATATTTTAAATATTCTTAACGTGTAAATGGAAAATTATATAAACAGTTCTATTTCTAATTAAGATAAAAATCAAAAAAGAAAGGAGGTGAAAAATATATTTCTATTGAGCAGTGAAAGATTACGAAAACATTGTGTTACATTGGCGTCATCTGACGTGGGGTAGAGAAACTATTCTCACTATGCACCCTTCTCTGCCGTGTTCAAACTGCTCCAGGACCGGCCGATCAAACAGGATTCGATTGGCAAAATCCTCCCTTACTCCTGTACCCCATAGTTTTCGTGAAAATCTAAGGTGTACCCTCAGAGATAAATAGTTCTCCCAAATGTCGCCAGGGTGATGTTAGAAAAAAAACTATCCATAGAATATATTTTGTTTAGTTTTTTACTGTCATAACATACAAATAAACAAATTTGAATAAAAAAAAAGAAATATGTGTGTGTATAAAAGATTCGCTCTTCGTATCTGCGATTATCCATAAAACACAAATATAATTGGATGATAACGATATCATTATGATATAAATTTTAAATTTTATAAAAATGTATTTGTATATAAAACTGATTTGTGATAAAAAAATTCAAATATAAATACGAGAATAGTCAATGTCGGTCTTGCAGTAGTCTGCGGTGGATTTTAGTAGCCAATAATAATTTTTTGTTAATCTTCTGCTCAAAAAAAAATTCAAAGTTTATATAAATTATTTTAAAGATATATTTATCATCTTATTCAATTTCTGTTCAATTTTGATTTTTGATCGGTATGTTTGAATGTAGATAGATGTCGAAGATAAGATGCTTTTTGATATTTTTTTATTAGTCCAGTATCAAAACAATATTTAAAAACAATTTGCACATATACATTTTGACGTAGCAAAATTTTTACTTTGGTATGAATTTTAATGTATTTGTTAAGAGTTAAACATTCCTTCGCTTTGACATATTATGTTGCATTTATATAATATATAGTTAATATCTTTATAGTTAATATATATCAAGAAATTATTCATTAGATATAAATTATTAACTGTCACATATACACATAAGTATGCTCATTGTTGGTAATAAATGTCAAAGAGCCATAAACGTGTCTTCCATTCCTCGCGACTGGTATATAAGTACGATATTTAATTTCCGTTAAAAAAGTTTCTTTATCTTCAGATCGCTACTAATATTATAAAACACTGCTTTAAACTATTAATAAATATTATATTTATTCAATTTAATTTTTACAAGAAAAGATAAAAAATTTGTTAAAAGTTGATTTATTATGATTAATGTTTATAAAAGTCTTAAGATACTTATTGTTAATATTTGATTTATAAAATAGACCGTGTTTGATTACTGCGGATCAGCATGATATCTTCCGCCGTGTCATCGAAAACACGTGGCGGCAGTATCCCTCAGGAATCCAACGGTGCAAACCGCCCCGCGGTAGCTGTCCGTCGACTGACACATTCATAAAACTTTAACTGCTTAATAAAAGCGTTATACGAGCCACTGTCTCGTGTAAAAAGTCAATGGCGAAAGCCGAATCGCCGTTCATAACGCGTCGAGGCGCCGGCGTTCAAAGCGGCCGAACGATTTCTTTGTTTTGGCGCAGGACAAAAGAACGCCGGACAAAATTACATTCTTCGATACATTCTTTGAACGCTGATTTAATTTTGGCGTTAGTAAATACTTCGAATCTATAGTCTTCCCATATCGCGCGTAAAAAATTTACTTTGCTCTAATAGTACATTTTAAAATTAGGAACTTACAGAGAATTGATTGTAACAAATTAATGTACGTATTGTTAGTCTATGAAAAATTTATCTTATTTACTTTGTTTGCATTTCATTTATTAAATTTCAATGTGTAAGATGCAAATACATTTGCATAATATATTTCATATGAAAACTGAAAAATTTTGCATTGAAAACTAAGTTCTTGAATACTAGTGAAACGGTCTTTCAGGATGGCATAAAGTAAAGTGCATAGGCGCTACTCGGATCTATAGAAGGGTTGCGTAGTTGGCCTTGGAGGGTCGTTTGCACCGTTCTTGACCATACCGCACGGAGTGGCCACCGTAGAGCGCGTTTCTTCGAAGAATGCATGAATCTCTGTGGATGCATTATGCTTATTGCGTATAAATTTGATTACAAGTATAACAAATAACTTTTTCATCTATTCTCAATGTCGTTATAGATGTTAGAAATATTCAAAATTAATATATGTATATAATTTTTTGAAAAAAGTTTCCAAGAATTTCCAAACATCAGTTTTACTTGAATTTAAATTTTATATTCTATTTTTGTTCTTTTTTTTCCCTGTATCTGCGTTTATGTACATGTAAAAAGGAAATCAATGACATATAGATATTAATGTAAGCATACGTTTTGACGAAAAAGTTTGGTGTGTGAATATAATATAGAATATAACATATACAGTCTCGTCTCGGTTACATCCTGTCTCATTCTATGTTTCAATTCCAAGTTGAATGCAAACTGCTATTATTGCGACGTGATGAGAATCCTCACGGAAATCCTAGATATTGGGATGTGTGTCCGTATTGAAGCAAGTGAGTAAAAAGAAATATGATGGGGAACAACATAGAATATAAAATATCAGATGCATCAAATGTAGAAGAGATAGTACAGCATTTGTATTTGATAAAATAATGAAAGTATTCAATTATATAATTTCCAGAAGTGTTTTATAATTTATAATTAAATCCTTGTTTTTCGAATACACATTTTCTATGTAAAACGACTATGTAAGACAAATTACGAATTTTTATCCTTTATAATAAGGAACATGATAAACGTGATTAAAATTTTCTAAACTATATTGTATCGTTATATAATTTAATATATTTTAAGCGAGGTGTTAAGGAGGCCTGTCTCACATAAAAAATACGACAAACGATGTTTAACAGCATGCATTCGGCGAGACTTAACATGACAGAGTTACAGTCACTCGATAAGGTTGAGAACCCTCATCAGATTTACGATGTCGGTCGGCGGATGATCGCTCGCGATTGCACGGCCTTGTGTCGTAAAGTGACGATGACGTAGGCTTACTACGTGCATGCACGCATATGGCTTTCCTGACATCAACCAAAGTATGTACAACAAAATATATTATCTGACGCGCTAGTGACTTTGCAAAGATCGTACTCTCGTGTTATTGTATTTAAACCAATCATTTCTTCCAAATCAGTAATTAATTCCTTTAAACTTCAAATCTTGAATATCAATTAAAATTATGCAAATTCTTAAAACATAAATACTTATTGTGTACGTAAATTTTTGAAATAAAGAGTTGATTCTTCGACATCGACCATTGACGGAGAGAGGAAGAGAGAGAAAATAGGAGAGTGGACTAAGAAAAAGAGAGATGAAATTATATAAATCTACGTTTTGAAAGATTTTTAATTAAAATCAAGTGTGGACATATTTGTTTTATTATTTTGAGCAGATAAAAAAACTTGCGTTTATTTAAAATTTATTCATATTCATTGAATGCATGAATTAAATTGTATGAAAATTAAAAATTTATATTTTTAGAAAAACAAATCAAAATATAATAGAATATAATAGAAAATTCACACGTGTATCAAAGAAAATTATTGTCCTCGATTATTAGCATAATCGAGCTCTATAAATTGCATTAAAAAATTACATGTCAATATGGTGTCGACTTGTTAGAGAAAACTTAGACTTTATCAGCCCGTCGCACCACGCGCTTCTCTTATATTCACAAATGCGAGATTGTAGTAAAATTTAGCCACGACTATACTAAATTCGATAACAAACAACGGCACAAGAAAATAAGTTCTTCGCCAAAGTACATACGATAGAATCCCATTTGGATAACGTGGACGGCGTACACAGACCAGAAGTATTTAGTATGAGCGTATAATATCGTGAAAACGAAAACCGAAGGCTCATGGCAAGCAGTCTTGCAACATTCGAATGATAATTGCGTCTGGATTTCTTATCTACCTCCTTTAGTTTTCGGTTCTCGACTTAAGTGTACCAAAGAGAGAAAGGGAAATTATTTAATTTGTGTATAGTATACAAATTAAGATAATGGCAAAATTATACGAAAACTGTCGCTAACTAAATTTATTTCGTATTTTCCTTTACGATGTAAAAGAACTAATCCAATTCACTTCTATCATAGACAATTTTGATTTGCTCTTTAAAAACTACAAATATAGAAATTAATAATTTTCGTATATGTTCATCAAAATACTTAATTTTAAAATAAAGTTCTTTTACACATTTTTAACTTTTTTTTTGTTGAATAAAAATTTCTTAACTCATTAACTGGCGTTGAAATCCTTATTAAAAAAAAAGAATCAAAAATATTTTTGCTAAATTTCAATTCATCTAATTTACAAACAAACGGATTCAAGCAGCAATAATTATAATTGTTATAAGGTAACGCAAGAATTACATGATTTCGTGCTCACCATTTCGGTTCGTTGACCACCACGTTATTAGTCATCACGCCGCCATTACGCTTCAGATATAGTGGAGATAAAAATACCGCGGCGACTGTAGCCGCTAAGCCATTCGTAACGTAAGGTTTTATATGTATCTTGTACCATTGGGAGTATGTCGCGGCACATTCTATCGGTTACAAGAGTCGAGTCATTTTTATCGCGAAAGATTCGTATTTTTATATCTTGCTATAGTAAAAAATTTAAATTTATATCTGATGACGAATGAAAAATAAATTTATTAATTTACGAATATTTTCTATATCATAAACAATAAAAATATAAAAATTAATCCCGCCTACATGTTAACGTGTTGATCGGAATTGGGCATGAAAGAGAAATTTCCAAGTCGTTTAATCGAACAGAATGAGACAGTCAAATGATAGAAAATAGCCGCCACTTCGAGCTTCAACGGAGCTTTCAAAAAATTTTTTGATGACAAACTGTTTAAGCTCTATTTCTCGATAAAGTAACCAAGAAACGAGACACCGTTTCTGGTGCGAATCAAAAACAAGAATCATGGATGGCAATGGCAAACGAAGCAGAAGGGTTAGAAGTCGAAAAAGGGACAGCGATAAGTAAGAGTGCAGTTCGGGAAAGGATATAAAAGGGAAATATATGATAATGCGCCCCGGGGTGGCTAGCTGCCCGTCTCTGCGGGGGGTTGGGAAAGGGAGCTAGGGGTTCGAGATCGCTGGGGGTTGGGCGTGGTGCCTATCGCTACCCCGTAACCTTCCCACCTTCTCTTGCTCGTTCTTCCATCTCGTCCCCTCCGACCTCCTCACCATTTGATCTTCGCCGACCAACCGCTCGCACCCACGGTGGTCGATATCTTGGGGCCGCGTGTCTGACAAGCGTCGCGACGCTGGAATCCTGCGCCTGTCATGGCCGCCATTGCGTACGTACGTGTGTGCTCGCGCGCCCTCGACTCATCCCTGAATTCCGAATTTCGTTCCACTACAGCATCGGTAAGTGACACTCTTCATTAATTTCTATCGCAATAGTGTTAGAATCCGAATGGATGCATTGTTCCCAATCTCAGACGACATCGCGATCGCTTTAATTCAGCAGCTTGCTAAAAGAATTAAAAGAAAACTAATGGTTACAACATACATCTTTTTTAAAACTTTAACAATTCGAATGTTATATCATTTTGAAATGTTTCAACAAATAAGATGTAGCGTTATTTTTCACTACAAACTTCGTGACCTTTGACTTCAAATCCAGTATCGATCCGAATTTGATAATGTCTAGCTATCGTTGTTGAAGGAACACTAACGATAATGAGAGTACGTGCCCTAATCAAATTCACTTGTACGCATTTATGTTGCACGGATCAATGAAAAACAAAAATAGCCATTTTTTTTTATTGGAAATAGCACAAGTGTGGCACTATTCTCATAAAACTAAAGAGCCTAACCAATTTACAAGTGCCATCGAGTCAAAAGTCACTGGAAGATCCTAAAGAGGAAACCGTTGAGCAGAGCCTGTCGAAGCAAAGCGAAGTAGAGAAGCAAAGCAGAAGGAGTCAAGTTGTTTATTTGATGGCGCCATAAAAGGCCTCTTTATGTTTATCTCCCATTTAAAACGCTCGCATAAAACCAGTGACTGCACACACAAACCATCAGTCGGGTATAAATCATGCCGTGAAACGGAGTGTGTTTGAGAGTCACCCCGATTCTGATATGTACGAAATAAGAAAAGTATTTCATTGCGTCATGTCGTTGAGAAGAAATTGCGCTCAAGCAACATTCATTGTGTAGATATCTTATCAATCTATATCATTTGTACTAACATAATAATAATAATATAACATAATAACAATGTAACATAACAATGTAAAAACTAACTCATCATGGTATTTTAAATAATATTTAAAATTATATTATGTATTAAATGTATGTATTAACTTTTTCCTCCAGAGAAAAGAAGGGAAAGAGAGAGAGAGAGAAGAGAGAGATCGTTTCGAATATAAAACATATTGAATTAATGAAGCATAAAGATGTAAATGATAAGACAGTCGATTTACACAAAATACGATAGTCGAAAGATTGATTGATATCAAAATTATCGATCAATCTTTTTGGAATTCTTCCATTTATATTACACTGATGGAGAAACTATTTTCTCTAACCCTTTCTGTTTTTCCAGCAGGTAAAAAAACTCGGATTGACGAAAAGTCTATAGAACAAACCACGTCCTTGCCTTGTAATAAAAATCTTGCCATAATAAAAATCGATATTATTCTGAGTATTTTTCGAACTAAAAGAATAAGACTTATAAATGAAAAAAGCCGCGAAGTATCGCGTACACGCAGCTCGTAACTCGACTGTGTTTTGTTGGGATATATTAGACGCACAAAGAACGTCGACAGACGAGTCACAAAAAATCTTCGCGCAACATGTAAAGCTTTTTACGAAAAGCATCAGTTTCAACGATACATATCGATATTGCAAATTTGCTTGAAACATGCTTGAAACAAGTTTTGGCGTGGAACTGGTAAAGTTGATGGTTGTTGCGCGTTTACACTGCCGATACTGCACACGGCAGCTTATTTGTGAAAAATTTAAAGAAATATGCTTGTTCGTACTTTCTTCATACACAAGTCAGTTTAGGTTGTAACAATCGGCTTTTACGTTAAAATTAAAGTAAATCTGTTAAAAATAAAAAGTGCTACATTCATTTGTTCATATTTCAGCAATTGCAATTACTCTACATATATGTATATTAGTTATTAATGCACATATGTAACTTTACTCTATAATTTGATGAAAAACATGTTTGCAGCATATGAAGTTTCTTTTTGGTCACGAACAATGGTATGTTGGTATAAATTCGTGAACATATAGGTACAACCGGAAAATTTTTAACAAGTCTCAGGATCACTAAAAAAGCCCAGCGGCACTATTAACCGCACTTTAGACCAAGTCAAGGCAACGAAGAAACGGTCAGCGAAAAAGGGTTGTTTTATGTGTTTTATTATCGAGGCACGTCAAGGTTAAGACACCACCGTGGCAAATAGCAACCCTTTCTTTCCGTACACGCAGTCCAAGGAGATCCCCTTCTGTCTTTCCACGAAGAATTTAACGCCCATCGACATTCAAAATTACACAGTACCCTTTTTTTATACAGGTATGAACGAAGAAAAAGAAATGATATAACGCTTCGATTTTTTTACGAGGATGCAAAGATGACGCATATCTATTGGAATGACAGAGCCTCTGTTTAGGATGTAGCGAGGCCTTGACGCGTCATAAAGGGGTAATCAGCCTTCCTTCTGCCGAACCTTGACTGTAATGTCTCTCTAGCATGTTCCATCTTGTATTGTAGCGTGCGTCAACCGGTGTGCCAGTGTTGAGTAGGTATGCGTGTCGCGTCGCTGCGCTTCTGTCATTCTATCGTTGAAGTCTGTCTAAGAAACATGGATCAACCGATGCCTTGTGACGGAATCGCGTTCCATATATTCGACCGTTTAAACGATCTTACGATATTGTGGGAAATGTGCAATTTACATCAATCCGATAATGTTCAGTGAATTGTGTAATTGGTGCATCGATCAATAGTCAATAAACTCCGTCTCCAACTGGGTTCTAATCAGCAATGTAGCTACTACATCTCAAGAAATAACGTAAGATAATCAATTGTTATCATTTCATTTTTTTTCATATCGCCACTTCAAATAGGATTAATTCACTGTTAGAATATATTTACTCCAGATCAGATAAAAACACAAAGTGTATGTGTTACATGAAAAATTTCCGTACATAAAGTTAAATATTCATTTGGTCTCATAACGCTTGTTATTTCCTACCAAATTTTTTAATGAAATTAAATAGGTATTATTATATATCTCAACGCATTGTATATTATATCGCATTAAAGAAATCTTTTTCTCATATTATACTCACAGTTATTTACAGGTGATATCATAATCAGTAAATTTCTCATCACCCGACGGCATCGTCGTACTAGATACTTACAAGTCTTCTTTAAGCACGAAAATGTTTCAATATATAAATAATTAACGTTTTAACTTAACGAGAATTAAAATTAATAATTAAAAGCATTAAAATCATTAACTAAAGCTGAAAATCATTAACTAAAAGATAATCATTAACCAAACTGATATTTTAAATTAATTTTACGAAATTTTCGCTAAAAAATGCCTATGTTAGTGATAATTTGTTTTTTCACAAATGAAAGTTACATACAAACACTCTCATTAATTATACAAATTAATTAGTACAAATTAATTGACTGGAAACAACGTACTAATTATCTAATTTTGGTCTCAATGAACTAAAAAACGAAATTCGAGATTATAATTATTTATCAACACAATAAAATAATTCATTTTCTTGATATATGCATTTCTCCTTATTAATTCTCATTCTGCAAGAATATAAAATAACAGACGAAAATTTCTACCAATTATTAATTTTACACAATTAATTTATTATAAAGAATTAATTTATCACAATCACCTTTGTAATAATAACCATCAAATTAGCTGAACAATATTTGTTCACATTAAATGTGTAAAAGCAATAACGAATTATTTTGGAAATATTTGAATCTGTGATATTATCGAAATTATTACACGACATAAAAAAATTCTAAATTATAAGGAATTAAAATATAGTTGAATCTCTTTTACTATTTGCTATTTGTCATTACACAGGATAACATAAGGAAGGTAGGCGAAAGAGAATGGTATTCGACAATCCGTTCGTACTTATAAAGTCTGTATGTATAAAATTTGTATGTAAATTCAAATTATTCTTGGCGTACGATCAAGCTAGCGAGATAGAAAAATTTATCTCGTATAAATCTTATTTTTAAATGAGGCCTGCTGAAAGTTTTCAGCTAGATTCTATTTTGCACGATATTTAGAGTCTTTTTTCTTTTAATTCAGTTGCCCTGATAACGTCACGAACTTAAGTACATCTATAGCAATAATTTCGAGTACGAAGCACACCAAGTCATATCGCAAGATTCGCTCGATATTCCATTACCTTTCTGCTTCTTCTTTCTGTGACTTGCAAAATATTATTATGAATATCCCTATTACTCTACAATCTGTTTTCTGAATATTACATGGTTTATAATTAATGGTAATAATTAGATTTGTTTGTATTTTTTCGCGCCGTACGCACTTATATTTCTATATATTTTTTCATGAAATTTTATTTAATATCGCAGCCATGATATATTATACAAAATCAGAAAGCGAATATATCCATTCTAGACAAGTTGAATAATTTGAATAATTAACAATAATTAATATAAACGATTATTTTTAACTACTATGACAAGAATTAACAATTTTTTATTTTGTACGAAATGTTGTCGATACTTAAATTTAACTTAATTTTTTTTAGATATGTTTGCAATATACGATTCCTCTCTCAATATATAAATAATTATTGAATGGAAATACAATAATTTAATATATTTTCTATCATAAATCTTGCTTAAATTTTGCATAATTATTTATTAATTAAATTAATTAAATTTATTAATTAAATTATTTATTAATTAAACTTGCTGTTAATTTAAACAGAAAACGGAGAAAAACAGTGATCCGTTAGTACAGTATAATGTACGAGATAAAATTCAGGTTATTATTTATATAAAAATGATTGTATATTTTCTTGTTATTTATGCAATTAATGCGTTTATAAATTACTATTACGAAAAATAATTCTAAACTATCTAGATCTTGATAATTCTATTTCTCAGTTAAGCAATCCGTTGATGTGATACAAAATGACAAGTATACACATTATATACTAAAATACTAAAATACTGAAATTCGTGTCGTTAATAATTTTACGATTATCATATTTCAAAGAAAAAAAAGACGGAGAAGCGACATTATATACACACACACACATATATATATGTATATATATATATATATATATATATATATACTTATATATAAAGATAAAGAAGTGAAATTGATAACGAGCAGGTAATCGACAGAAACGAGATACATAATTGGTTACATAACATCTATCAGCGGCGCCATTCCATTTTGCGATGCTGTATTCGTGAGAAATATCGCGGATAAATTTATTTAACAGATAACGTCCAGAAACTGTTCCTTCGGAAAAGCCGTAATTTCATGACTGTTATTAATAAGCGATAATGCTGGCAAACACTTCGATTATTGCATAGTAACCGAGCCGTATATTGCGCTGTTTACGCTTCTCGCGGACGTTCCTCGCTTGCGCTCAAATATCGTTCGGCGCATACTTAGCGTATGTTAGTTAGCGAGAAAGTGTAGATTGTCGCCTGCGTCGTACCTGCGTCATTCCGTGCACGGACTGACCCTAAGGATGCTCGCAGTCGCGTCCTCACATATGTAGATCGGTTAATACGCGCGCGCGCGCGCGTCACGAACGGCCATCTTAGCGCGCGCGTTCACACGCGCACAGCCTCCACGCCGAGTTACAATGATGGACTTTATAGTTTTTGATTGGCGATAGCTCCCATTTGGGGCTACCGGTTGGAAGAAGGGAGTTCGGCCATTCGTGCAAGCTTAAACCCAATCCATTGGGCCTGATGCTACCGACATCGATGTTA
This sequence comes from Cephalotes varians, assembly GCA_037157785.1. Classification (NCBI taxonomy): domain Eukaryota; kingdom Metazoa; phylum Arthropoda; class Insecta; order Hymenoptera; family Formicidae; genus Cephalotes; species Cephalotes varians. Next base: position 4,048,462 of record JANQDE010000002.1, on the reverse strand, counting down.
CAGCAAATGCTTTCGGATCGTTGGCGCGCTTCTTCGTCGATTTTTCGATATCGTGAACGAAAATCTCTTATCGGATCGTCACGGATATGCGTTGCTGACATATCACGTCGATCTTTTCGATCTTTTTTCTCGATCGTATTACGTATAAGTAGCAATCAGAGATTCGAGCAAGTATCCCTGGATTAATAAATTTTGAGATATCAGAGAAACATCATATTTATATGTAAATGAGTCTACATATCAATTTTGTACACCAATCAAACGTCCTTTACGTTCCCTTTACATATTATACGTTTTTTTTATTGTTCATGCTCAGTGTGACAATTACTTATTTAAACGTACTATATGTATATTTAGATGGAAAGACGCTTCAAATATATTTTCCGACCGGCAGATCACTCTCAGAATATTGCGAACGGATCACGCACACCTGCACGGGAGCTTTGACTTCCACAGTTAGCGGTTAGAAGAAGGGAATCGTCGGTGCGACTCAAATCAAAACACACGGACGGATTTGGGGATATTGTGAGCATGTCATGGAGGTAGATATTTTTTGGTCAGCAACGGCAATTTCGCCAAAATCGTTTGGAGTCTTTTACGGATGAACGGTAAAGAGGATACAGGATAGCTAGAGAAAAGAAGCGCAAGAGAAAGAGAGAGAGAGAGAGAAAGGAGAGAGATGAAGGGGAGAGGAAGAGAGAAAGAGACCGAGGAAAAGGAAGAGATTCGACAATTCAGGATCCGGCAAAATTAGGTGGGCGTATTCCGCCGTTGAAAGAAAAAAAAAGAACCTCGATTCTCTCGATTCATTACCCCACGTTGCCAAGTATTTTTTATTTTTCAATTTTGGAAGAACATTAAGCGAACGTTATAAATGAATTTATTTACTTGTCGATTTCGGTTCTTATATCGGGCAACAACTACAGTTGAAATTATGTAACTCCGAAATATTAAATAGATCGCTAAAATAGCGATAAACAAATTTATCTTTTATTCAATGCCTGTTTTCACTCTGATTAATCCGTATCATCATGCAATTAACAATTAACAATAATTTTAAAAGTATTTCCGTGTTATGAAAGTACCAAAATAATGATATACTGATTGGGTAGAAAAATATTAATACGTATTAATTTATTCCAACATGTTATACGCAGATAGGAAAATAAAGAATGCATCATATTCGACGCCAAATACAATTTTTAGGAACAAGTATTTTTTATAACAATGACTATCGTATTATAATTACGTACAATAATTATACATACTTATTATTAATGTTTATATGAGATATTATCGCCCCTATGTTACTCTCTTGGTAAAGCGCTAATAAAAATACGGTGGAAAACATATTACGATAAGGATCTTAAGAGTCTATACACTTTAATAATAGTTTTCTCGCATGCGATCCGCGGCATTAATTTTTTTTTTCTTCTTCATGCTGTTTCAATTAATCGGATGAGCGATCGCAGATCGAGGTAACGGATGCTAAAATGTGAAATGTTAAATAAGCGGAAAATTCAGCAAGATGCAAGCGATGTGAAAAATGCATATCGCCACGATCGCCAGACGCGCAATCCAGTCCGTGAGCGCGCGTGAATGTAGCGTGCGCGTCACGGCATAAATCAGTTGTGTCTATCTGCTTAACAATAAATACATATTACATTAAGCGAACAATGGATACGGCCTTTTCGCGTGCTCTACGTTATTCCTGTTATGTAGATTCCATCACATAACTTAGCATTTGCTTAAGCGGTGAGATCGTTTTTACGAACCGATAACATTTAAAGTACATGCAACATGAACTCCATGTTTCGGCAGTAAATTAATTTTATCTAAGCGCATTATATACAGTCGATTACAAAAATTGTACTTTTCGTAATTGCCTTTGGGTTACTCTACATTTAGTAGTCATATCCCGAACGTTCATCGTGACTGGATCTTGCAACAGTTTTAATCATATATTGTCTCGTATATTAAGATCTAATAAATCGGGACTATGCGATGTATTGTGATAACTTCGCGGTGAATCGAATGTTATTATATGTATAAATATATTAATATCATTATTATATGCGAATGTTACATCTGAGGCCGACATCGAGATTGTGATGACCTGTACCGGGATTCAACTTATGTAACTTATAATTTGGAGATTTACGTGCGACGGAGACCCGCGAATACCTCAATAAATCTCTTCTAACAACGCGTTTTACGAGGCTATTCGCATTTACGATCATGTTAATTTTCGCATTTGTGATTTCTCGCGTTGATCCTTATCGCGACTGGCATTTTGGCAATGATGGGTAATTTGCGACCCGCCGGACTTGGGCGATTACCGACGTGTGAACGGATTGATGATCTCGGTCACTTTTGTCACTCACACAAGTGCCATAAATAATATCGCTTCAACCGTCAAGCGTTTAACTATCTGTTCTCTTTACCTTTCTTCTAAAGCTGCAATTTAAGTCGAGTGTACAAGTCACAGAAGAGGCTTCTTACGTAGTTACTCGACATACAAAGTGTGATAAATTGTTTGAAGATACCCATATCTTGATCTTCGATGATACATTTAGATGATGTAATGGGAAAAATATTCGATACTTTTGTCTCATAATTGCATACGTACATATGCAATTGTAATTTATATATATATATATATATATATATATATATATATATATATATATATATATATACAATAGATTTGTCCTCTTCAGATTATTCGTATATTTAAATTATGTCATATTATCACCATCATTACAATTATATTACATTAAGCATGACACTCGACAAATCATCAAAAATACACAAATATAAGTGCTTCAGCAAATATTTCTGACATTTATAGGATAATACAATTGAAGAAGCAATGTTTTGTACAAAATAGCCTAAAGCACCAAAAATTTGTAAATTTTGCACTAGAATTATTATTAATCAATATATCATTATTTATTATTATTTATTATTATTTATAAATTATATAAATATCGTGGTAAAAACATCTACTAAAAATGTTGTATTGTATGTAATTTTCTGGATCTGCCAATATATACTAAAGAAATTTCTTCAAAGAAACAATTGGCCTTCATACAATTTCTTTTACGGTAAGTATAATTTACAGCAGTATATATATATATATATATATATATATATATATATATATATATATATATAAAACAATAATGCTTATACGTGTTGTGCAAACACTTACCTATCATTACTTATCTTCTCTCAAGCGCCTTGGCTTTTTGTATAATTTAATCTGTAATTTTCTAATGTGATTTATTTTTGCTTATAAAATATATTTTATTTAGCAAAAAAAAAAAAAAATACATTTTCTATATCTCGCTATAAAAATTTTAATGTTAAAATAAACTACCACCATTTCTATCACTAATTTATGTTTCTATGTATTATTTTTACCGTTTCTATATTATTATTACTTGCGTGTCTTGATTTCTAAAATAAATAGGCAATCAGTAGCCCGTGCCTAGTCAAATTGCAAAAATTCAAATATTATTGGATCGTTTGGTTGTCATACCTGGAACATATCGCTATTTGAATGTCAGCGGAACGACGTTATAACTGTTACTCGCAACTAGAGTACCAATGCTTGGCTCAGAACTGCGGAGAATGCACAATTTCGCATGCAAACGTAATAAACCGTGTTCGTCGCCCGGGTAACCAGCGAATCGCATTCCCATTCCAGAAACGTGCGACTTTACTAACACCACCGCGCTCAGGCATCGTAAAGAATATATAGTTAGCAATTAACGTTGAAAATTTCGTATAGGTTTTGTTTTATTTTTAGCTAATTTCATATAGGCTTGCATTATGAGAAGTTTTCTGATTTTTTCATTTAGTTCAAAAATTATAATTACTATCATGAAAAATAATTTAGATCAATAAAATAGAATTGTTAATACTATCTGCACAATATAAATACTAGATAAGCTTCATTATTTACACAATTAAAAGATTTTTTAATCATAATTTTAAATACAATAAAACGCAAAATCAAGAGCCACCATTTTATAATTATCTTGTAAACATTTAGATTAGGGATAATCGTCAAGACTAGTTTAGATTGATTGACTTTTTCATATTGGTAATGCTTCGAAAAATCAGATCATAAATTTCCTCATCAAATGATTGAACAAAATTACATTATGAAGATTATATCAAACCGATTTGTTGTACGCCTGCGTAGGGCATATTCATTGGATCGAGTCTCGCGATTTCAAGTGGAAGTGTCATAAAGTGTGTTCGACGTCTAAGGATTGGTTAACCGCATTCCCATTCTAGAAACGTGTGCGCCAGTCGAGCGTCGCGACGGTTGGAATCGTAAATAACATTTCAGCAATTAGCACACGCGACCGGGAGGGCGTTCCAATCTAGGGAGCGGCTATATCCCACGAATCGTGGCTCGAATATGGGATTCTCATAATAATAAGGATTACATCAGAATCCTCGAAGTACCTCACCCCTCGTAGAGTCAGACTCCACTGGTTATCTTTGTCGAGGCACTTAACTCAATCGTTCAGAAAGGCTCGGGTGCGAAAAAAGTACGAAGGGTCGTTGTAATTTGCTGGACCGTTCGAGAAAAATCCCCTGCAGAAATTAACTTTGACGTAACCACGAATCTTCGATGAATCTGGCTGCTCGAATTAGTGAGATAGGGGAGGACAAAATTTAGAAGCTTATTACTGAAAAAGCGTAGCTATGAAGTGCGTATATTCGACCGAGATGAGGCGATTAAATGCCCATAAGACATAGTTTAACCATTTTTGTCGGGACATTTATTCCGACCATTTGCCGTGCAATGATGGAGGTAAACGAAGAGTAGGAGTAGAAGTATTCAAGGTGAAAATCCAACAGACGAATTAGCCGCGATATATGCTTAGCACTTTGCAGTCTTTATTGACAGATATGATTACTCTATCGGAATATATCCTTGCCAATGTAAGCATAAGTCGAGCACTGGTCCTATTAGAAAGAATAATTTGATTACTTTTTAGAATCGAGCAGCGAATAATTTTTATTCGCGTATGGAGTATTATTACAGTTATGGCAAATAAATTTCTTGCCTTATAATTGAATCTATACATAAATGCAATGCTTCATATTACAAGAATTTTCTATAATGATAAAATACATACGGAGATTTGATTCTTATTGTATGTATCTTTTGCAAATTTCCTATTTCCTATATTTAAATAATCACAGTTCAATAATAGAGAAGAAATAAAAGTAATAAAAAATTTTTCTGTTGTAAATGATTGGATCAGCTATTGTAAATAGAATAAAAAAGTAATTATCCTGGAAAATGTCAATTATCAAATAAAAAAAAACACTAGAAATAATTATTAGATGCAATTTGACGTTTTTTTTTTTTTTAAATAAAAGTGACGTAATTTATTTCTTCAAAATCGTTTACATGTATGGAAAACAGTACATGTTACATTCGATTGAAAAGTTCGATTGAAAAACGCTATCGCAAAAGACAGCATGCATCTTTCAATTATTGCTTACTAAAATAGCAATATACGTCGTAAAATGATCATCTAATGAATCGCGTATTAATATAGTATTTATACAGCTCCTCGCTCGTAAAATCTCCAGATCAAACTCATAAGTATAGAAACCAGTTTTCGACATTTCCATTAATTTGATAACAACAATCTTAGAAGATTTTATAGCAAAATTAAAATTAATTAATCTCTTTATCTATTAAATCGCAATTAGTTCGACAAAATTTTAATAGATATATACATAGATAGTATATATAATATATTAATTAACTTAACAAACTTGTTATTTACATTTTAAATAATCGATTGATTTCTCACACACACACACACACATACATAGAATTTATTACAATAAAATTAAATTGTCTTTGTCAATTATAAGTTGATAATTATAAGCAAAGAACTGTCCGACCAAATATTTTTCAAAGTCTTAAGTGCATATACAAATTAATTATTTCTTGACAAGATTTCCATATTTACGCAATATAAAAATTTATATATTCAAATATTGTATAATATTTAAAAACATAACGATTTTATAAGTGCGCGTATTTCTGCAATTACGAAAATTTTTCGCATGTAGCTTAATACTGGCAAATTTGCTATTAGATAATTATAATAAAGATATCTCCGGCAAGTTTCAATTTTACATGTTGATGAACAATACAGCTTGACGCATTCATAAATTATCGAGCATATGACTTATTTCGATTGCAATCTCTTAATCTGTAAATTAAACACCTAACGATGCCACGGATTTTATCCCATAAATGAAATTGAACACTAAGACAAGAAAGAGAGGCGAGCGAAGCAGAAAGGATGGAAGCGACACAACATGAAATCATGAAAGTTTGCAAACTCGTGTGAACGGTCGCTCGAATGCCTAAAAAAGAAGTGAAAGAAAGGGAAAAAAGGAACGAGAAAAACGAGATGTTCCGAAATCAACCACGGAGTGATAGAGAAAAGAACGGCATTGGAAAAGTGGGAGCGATATAGAGGGCACGAGGAAGACAGAAAAGACGTGGCTCCGGAAAAGAGAGGAGGTAAAAGTTTCGCTCGTAAAGCGAATGGAAGCAGAAAAGGAAAATTACATTAAGAAACTCGAGCGTAGTCGGGTGTGATGGTATTCGGTTGTTGGCACGCAACATGGTGGATTTTCCGAAACATGGCCTGTCTTTCTTTCTCTCGGTTTTCCTTTCTATTCACATATTTATTTCTAAGCAAGACATAAATATTAATATTAAAATTAGTTCAAATTTGAATCATCATGATTTTTGTTATTGTAAATTACTATTGATGTTTATACATATAATTACAAAGATTATATATAATTTAATACAATTACATAAATTAATACAAAAATTTGCGATATACTATATTTAATAGTTCAACGTTAGCATATCACTTTTAATCAAAACTGCTCTCCTATTATTTAAAACATATAAACATTTAACATATAAGACAGAACGCATATGATAATCTTATTAAAATCATTAAACTAAAATTATAATTTTGTCAAAATAATATATATCTCTTCTAAAATATAAATACAAGATGGCATTAATTTATTAGAATCTGAATACAAAGCAAAAATTACAAATCTTGTGTTTTTCATGCACAAACAGAGCAACAATAAACAATAGAATTAAGCCTCAGTGACTCGAGCTAGAGACAGGAATAAGAAAATGCGACATGTCTTATCTTGCTTATAAGTTATCGTGACACGGGGGGGGGGGGAGAGTATGCAAATGATATAAGACCATAAAAGAGAAAAGAAAGAGAGAAAAGCCATCGAAAACGCAAATGATACATATCAATGAACGTAATATGCACATAATACACACACACACACACGTGGAGCAAAGAAAAAATAAAAGAAAAAACGGATGTAATATGTAACAGATGTTGCATTGGGCGATCCAGACATGTCTGAAATACCTGCAGGTTGCAATAATAACAGCATTGTAATTGCCGAACAAAGAGGAAGCGTCGACAAGAAGCCTCTAATGTTCTTGTGGAGATTCGAGCGCGAGATTAAACAAAGGAACGGGAGTTCCGTAGTAAAGGGCAAGAAGGGTGAAGATGACGACTCTAGCTTACCTTTCGCGTAGTAGTTAACTTCAAATACAAGGAAATACATACAGGCAATAGAAGAAAGAAGAGACCAAGAAGAAAGGGAAGACAGTGTAAGAGAGATAGAGGGGGGGAGGGAGAAAGAGACGGAAAGAGACAGAAGATCGTCTGCATATAAAGTGGACGGGAAATGAACCGGGTTACATCGAGTCGGTAGGTAAAAGCGTGTGTCGGGGTGCCTCTCTCTGCGAAGTTTGCCCGCCTTTTTACTTGGCGTACATTTCGTTTACATAGAGTACACGCTCGTGCTCACGCGCGCAAACGCGGATGTATCGTACGGAGAGAAGGGGATGATAGTCGCGTACGTGCACATATACACAGTATACATATACGTATACTTTCATATATATATATATATATATAAGCGGGTGGGAGCGAGTAGAAGGTCGAAGCCTGGTTAAAAGCGCGCAGGATGCTCGCAATGGCCAGCCATTTTCAACTTTTGCTATCGCGTAGCCGAGAATGGAAAATGGAGAATCTCGTCGGCGAAATATACGCCTGAACAGAGCTCATTTAGTTCGAAAGTTTCTCGAGGATCTCTACGAATCTCTTTCTCCCTCTCTTTCTCTCTCTCTCTCTCTCTCTCTCTCTCTCTCTTTCTCTTTCGTTTACTGATCTCTCTTGTCTTTTTCTCACTCGCCATCCTCGTTATTTCTATCAAGATCTTGGATAGTGGGACGCACGACATCGAACACGTCGGTGCGTAGTCTCAACTGACAGATAAACACCAGGATATGCCTGATACGCCTTCTCGAAACAATCCCCAAGATATTCCTGCATGATCTCGGAGGGCATAACGTAAACGTAATTATCCCTTTGTTTCCGAGCGGGCGTTAGATGTTTTAATTTGCAAATGAAATGACACACGGAAACGGTCCGCCCGCCACGGAGTTCAATTAGAAAGATTCGAGACACGGATGTTTCACATTCCTACAGCACACGCAGCGCAGTTTTCCCGATGGAACTTACCAGCGGCACGTTTCGCGCACGGTTCCACAAATGAGAAACATTTGTTCGCAGCTGTGACCGAAGTTCTTCCGATCGCTTAGGTACCAGATATATCGAGCATCTTTTTTTTAAATGATTTTTATACGGCGTGTTTTTAGATAAATTGCTGTATGACGCGATTCTGAATTTGCGTTAAAATATAAAAATTACTATTCATCGCATATTCGATATAAATTAAATGTGAGTAAAGTATCAGTTTTTACTAATGGAGGCTGAGATAATTAATTCGCGATTGTACATCTTCAATTGATCCATATTGGCATAGCCGAATTCAATAAAAGTCAAAAATATGATCCTGTTAAAATGACAAGCAAATAGAATACACGAAGCTGGAATGTTGAGAGGCATAGTTTAACGATTGTCAAAAGTCAGGGAGCCCAGTCATAAATTCTTCTATGACATTTACAGTTGGATACCTCACAACGGAAATTCTTGCTAGACGAGAATTTGAGACGCGCGATGATCATTAATCTGATCGACCGCGACGAGTACGAATTGGATTTTAACGTGATTTAACTCCTGTTGGAATAGGCATTTGTTTTATAATAATTTATATCATGTAGAGAGATAAAATCGACGCGTTGCCTCGAAAAGACGTTGATAATCTCGAATCTAAGGCTCCTTGGACCGTTTCCAAACGTATTTTGTAACGTATTTTCCAGTAAATTAAACTAAATTCGCTTTGATTCTCGTGAAGTTTTAATTAATGCCAAAGTTTCCTTTAAGTCGACCTATCTTATCAAACAATTTCGAAACTTTAATAGAATTCTATCAAAAGATATTGATAAATAACATGCGCATGTTATATGTATGAAATGTAGTGAAATTTTCTTAAAATTATACTACAAAATAAGTCGTATCAATGAATGTTTGTAACCTATAAAATATATAATAGTATAAAGCTACATTATTACTAAAAAAATTATCCTGCAAATAAAGTATCTTCCACTCAATACTATTGAGTAATTGAGTAATCGAAAATTTCGGAGATTTTACACAATTAGCTTCTCTCGAAATTTAATCATATTTGCGAACTATTTCCGGAACGATATCGGGTTCCGTCCATGTTTGATCCTGCTCGACGAAATCTTCTCGGCGACTGAACGCGAATAGAGATGTAGTACAAATTGCAGCAACGACGATTCACAGGAGATGGGACAAAGTGACCATAAAAATTCCCATGACATTGATAATAACGGAGGTACTCTTAGCGATGCGAATCCGTTCGTGACAAAATTGAATCGATAAGAATCCATAAAACTTTTGCGACACAATTGTGAAAATCCTACGTCTAACAGTGAAATGCATCTGCAGATTCTTGCGCGATTCTTTTTTTCCTAACTTTACCATGTAGCACACAAAGTCTCGTCGCATTATACTCCGGAAGTTTTTCAAATTATATATGTTTCTATATAATAATTATATAACCACAAAATATTACAAAACTATGTATTATATTTTTATGTTAAATCTAAATCTATTAAAATTAAAATTAATTAAAATTCTTCTAATTTATAAAGCAAAATATTTCGATCTTGTCAATTATTATTTCGTTTCTCGAAAGATTCATATAGTAATTGCTATTAATTCATAGCTTTTAATTAAAAGTCATTATTAGAATGATACACGAGCGATCGTGACGTGATCGTTCGTCATCGAACTTTCAGTTACAGAACATTGTACTGGCATGAATCTCTTTATTGTGAGATTGCTATGAACCCATTCAGCGTTTATCCAATTTCACTGGTCGTGCCATTCCGAGCCATTTTTAGATTTAACCTACCCAAATATGCAAATTGTCGAGAAGCGTAGTCGAGCTACTTTGAAGATTCTTAGAGGAGAATGGACGATTCAGTTGGCTCGTACTGGAAGAGGAATATAATCTTCGCCTATGGGTGGATTGTGGGAAACCAAATGAACGAGCAAAAAGGACATGAGGAATCCAGCCAGGCGTGCATGCGCATATATGCACGTGCGTGATCCTCTATCGGCGCCGATCAATATCTGTAGATATTATGAAAAGGACGAGCAAAGTGAGAAATAGCAATCGAAATAAATTGAAATTAGATTCTCTTTCCTCTCACAAGGATTATATATGTATATTTACATTTTTCCATCGTATTTTTATAAAAGTATAATGAACTTTCAATATTTTTAATATTTTATTAAAAATGACATATTTAAATATAAATTTAAACGAATTTTACGATTATGTTATCAGTATTGTTCTAAATGTATCTGAGAAACCAAAAATTTTAATTTTGACAAATGGAATTAAATTGTTTGAATATTTCACGAGTATACTTACTCCCAAGTATTTATGTTACGTATACAATATAGGTTTTCAGCTCGTGTTTCGATATTAATTCAATTTCATCGGGAATTCGAATCTTAATAAGCAAAATAGAGTCCACAACAAATTGTCACTCCGTAAAGATAAGCCGTTTCAGAGTTTCTCGCAAATTGAGAACAATTTGCTATAAGAACTTGTGCGCCTCGAAAAAGGTCGACGTCACTTCAGAAAATACGCATTACAGTACCTAATAATCGCACGCCAGTTGAGAGCATGATGGCGGCACAAGGCGGGGCTCTCCGCGAATATTTCTGTCTGCGTAGGTAACTTAAGAACAGGAGAGAAAGAGAAACGCAGAAGAGAAGAGAATCAAGTGAGAGCCAAGAGAAGAGGCAAAGCGGACAGGAGGGAAACGAGAGGTCGACTGTAATCGTTCCTCGATTCAACCAGAAAGGGAATTCGACGTTCCAATTCCAGTCGTTCTCCTTCCTGTTTTAATTAAAATCAAAAGTTGACGACCGGCCGCCGTGCGTCCCACCTTTTTAACAAAAACGTAAAACGTCGTATCTTAATGCGGCGGAATTGTTTTCGTTGCCACTATCGCGAGTACAACGGCGATGATTTCATTCGATATATTTTGTTCCGAGCGCAATCTGCTTCAAGTTCATGTAACGCTATTTATCGTTTACTCTGCCTATTTCAGGATACGGATAACGCCATGTACAAATAGGTAACGATGGCTCATCATCTTATAAACGTAGAATTTACCAAAGAAAATATTAATCTTTATTTCCATATATGACTTGCGATATTTTAGTTGATAAATAATGATGAAGAAATTAGTTTAGGAAATCGATGAAATAGGTAAATACAATCTATTACTAAAATTTTAAAAATTAATTAAGCAAAATTCGGTTTATAATAATTCATCCAAAGTAAAAATTACGCAAGCATAATTTTATAATTAATACAATTCTTTAAAAATGCCAATCAGTTATATTGATATTATATGTAATGGCCAATTAGCAGAAAAGAAATTAAGCGATAAATTAGGAAGTCTAACAGGAAATCAATTCAGAAATAGTTGTTTCGATAGTGGTGAATAAAATCGAAAAATAGAGAAAAGTCTCCTCAAAATAATCTATTTCTTTCTAAATTTTCCGTTTCATTTAATCAATTAACGACATAAAAATCGATATTATAGACCATATAATATATTGGTTCACAGTTGCATCACACATATTTTAATATTTTATGAAGTATTTTAAATATTTTACTAGTATTTTAAAAACTCTATCATTTCAACATAAGCAAGTTCCGTTCGTGTTTCATTTACGCATGATGTTTTTTTCGTCTCTATACTATTTTTCTACTTCTACTTTTATTATTGCTGCTTGATATTTCGAAATTCTTCTTATAGATGCGTTATTGCTCGCATCAGTTGCTTTTAAACGTCTCGATTTTCGAATTTACATCCGATAATGTTTATCAACGGTATTAATAGATCCCTATTTTTGGTCTGCATCTGAATTATGTTCTACCGTTTATGATCTACCGTAAGGGAAAACTTCGAGAGTAAGCATATGGACAATAATGTGCATTAACTGGATACAAACTTTCGTAATGTAATATTACAAGGTAATTGCAACCACATTTTCATGCATTACTATTTGTATCGTGCAAAGGGTCAGCTATAGAAAGAGAGAAAGAGAAGGTAAAATAGGGAAAGAGATGAAGGGATTCACAGAAAGCCGGCAGAAATAAAGATGAGAGTATAGGTGTCGGGGGATGGACCATTCGCCGTGACCATCCTATGAAGCCGCGTACGCAGTCCAGGGTATAGCAGATGCCCTCCCTTCTCCCCTTTCCACTTTCAGTAGGAAGTTTTATTGGAATAAAGGTTATAAGTGGAAGAGCGTGTGAAGAGAAGCGTACATTCCTTTGATGAGGAGTAGGGAAAAATAATGCGGAGGTGGGCAAAACAGACGAACAAATTGGATTCAGATATTAAAGATCAGCACGAAACTTATTGAAGCCAAGGAGCAAGAAAAAACTATTGTGACTTTCGATCATCTTTAAGTGATGATCGTTTAAAGAATTCAAACAATCTTACGTCATTCGTTTTTTCTTAAATTAGAATTTTATCCTCGTCGTTTATGTCGATGCATTTATAATAATTTATGTTTTATGAGTGACAGCAGTTATAAAGAGCTGTGTAGCGAAATATAAAAACAAAATATAATCTTAATGAAATACTATATTTTCACAGCGACTATCATACACAATCATATAGCGTGCAATGAGTGATTACGCGTTGATCGCGAAACACGCAGTGACGTTAAGTAGAGTTAAGTGGAGGTTGCTCGTTATAGAAAAAAGAAAATCTGTGAACAAATATCTGAGCGTTGCATTAGCTTTATCTCGACGTATCCGTGATTCATGTGAGCTGTAAATAACGAGCCCACTTCGAGAGCGTCTCTCTCTCTCTCTCTCTCTCTTTCACGCTCTGGTATGTGCGTGTATCTAAGTTTGCAAGCGAACGACGACGCTAGATCGTCTCGCTCGATTCTCGAATATCCCATCCTAACTCCCTGCCGATATCTTCTCCCTTCCCTTTCTCGCCTCCCTTTCTCGCTTTTCCTTTGCCGCCCTGCTGTAAACCCCTCCTTCGAATCCAGCGCGATATCAACGGATTACCTTACCGGAGGTAATAAGGAAGATAGCAATACTGTTAAATCGATACGTCCCACAGACGAGCATCGTCCTGTTCAGCGATCTCTTTGAACGTTGCACGTGCTTGCAAACGCGATGTAGTGTGGTGCGGTACGGCAGGCGGAATAACCGCGCGTAATTTGAAAAATATTTTGCGCTGGCCCACGCATGCGCGCTCTAGGAGAACCGGATACGTATCCGAGACGCGTCACGCAGAAATAAGATATTATAATCCCGCGGACGATCGTAAATATCGTTGCGGTGACGCGGGCATTACACAAAGTTGTAAAATCGTAGGACATGTTACACGGAGTCGGCCGCACTCGCGACTCGTTTGGCACGCCGGCTGACGGGATATTTCCTTTATTTTTAATATTCTTTTTTTCTTTGCCATCCGACGTGCTTGTGCGTAAATACGTCGCCCGGTCAAATCCGGCGCGATCGCGCCGGCACTAATTAAAGCGTATTGCTCGTAGATCGCGTGACATCTCATGTAAGTATGTCTATGTATATCTTATTTGATGTTGTTAACGCTTTGAAACACGCATAATTCAATAAGAAATATCTCACAACTGTAAGAACGAAGAGACTAATATTTTATATTATTTGCAAGATATTTTTCATAATATCTATTTGTGGAAGCAAGTATACACTGTTGTATGTGTAATTCTGTAATGAAAAAAATCATAAGAACGGTTAAATATTAAAATACTTGATTTGCCAAAGTAATTAGTAACTATAATTATTAAATATTTTGGAGGAAGAGAGAATCTGCAGAGAACTCATTAATTAAGCGATCTAATGTCTTATGATTAATATCATGATTACAGAAAGAGGGCAAAGAAAAGGAAAAAGAAAGATGAGAAAAATTAGAAAAAATGTATAGAGATTAAAAAATTATAATTTCGTGTTTTCGGTTTATGTAACCATTTGAGTTTCGAATACTGTTTCTTGCATTTCTTTTGTTATTTTCATTCTTACAGTCTGTTATAAAAGTATTATATTCACGAAGATATTTATCTTCAACTACTTGAATGCGACGTTTTTCTAATACGTCAATTTTACAGCATTACTTGGTTGCAAGGATTGTACGTCATGTATGTTAAATATGTATTTTTATACTATGCTTATAGGCATTTCTTGCATGTGTCACTCGCAGGTATAAGTATTCGCATGACGGACAGTTATTCAATCTTATCTTTCTTTCTATTTCCTTTTGTGTATCTGTGGGGCAAGCGAATTACGCATATCACAGTGCAGTGATATAATACGCAAACATTATAAAAATATTCGTTCAACGTCCTAAGCATCACTAACGGCACGTATCTATTTTTGGATAATCCGGGGTGCTGCTGAATTATCAACGCCACGCATTTCCAACAGTAAATGCTTTTCATGCTTTCACCGGATGTGTGGACATCGCGACACGAAGGAACAATTATATGCGCTTCGGTCATCTCCATTACGCATAGCGTACCCTCGATACCTTCTCGCCTTTTTTGCCTCTATTCCGCCGTGAAATGAAACTGCGATGCATGCACACTGCCCGCTCGTTCCTTTCTATCTTTCTCTTTCATTCGCCCTCTTTTCTCGCTTGTTCACCTCACGCTTCTCCCTCTTTTGGAACTCCATCTCTCCTCCCTCCTATTCAACCGAAGCTGAATGCCGTTCCAACCCTCTTCCCTTCCCTCCTTCTCTTTTCCGATGGTTTTTCTTTCTCTCCCTCGCCTCAAGCGCTCGAACCCCACTTCGCCTCTTCCTACCAGCTCTTTCTCATCTGCTACACTGCCATCCCTTCCCCACCTTCTGTTCTCTTACCAACCGGGCCGCACGAGAATACATATTTTACAGGCATTCATGATGGCCGCCGCACATCTGTGCGAACCTGCCTGCTGGGTTGCCTCTAGCTTGCCTCGGGCAGGCTCGTCCCCTTCGAACCAGAGCGATACCGGATCTGCCCAGGCTAAACCTGCATTGTCTCTCTTCGGCTACAATCTCGCACCATTTAGATGCATCATAGAAATAATTAATTTGTTCAATTTTCATATATTTTATGATTCGATAAAAGAACATCGAATTATTGTTTCTCACTTGATAATACGATAGACATTCTAAAAATAAATATCATGTAAAAATAAATACATAGCATGTGAAGTATTCTCTTTTCTTCGTATAAACTTAATAAAATTAAGAGTAGTGAGTGCAGTGAATATCGAGACAATTCAAAAGAGTGAGTGCGAAAAAGTGAGATATTGAACGATTACCTTATCCTAAAAAGCGATAACATCCAAGTGAAGTTTTGCAGGCAAATTTATATAGATTTATAAAATTTAAGAGTGCTCATAAAAATGTAACTCAATGATAATAAAATCATCAATCCTAATATCGATAAGTTGAGTTAATAAATAAATATATTAATTATCTCATGACATATGTCAATAATGATTTTTTTTTAATAATAACTTCTTCCAATTATCACGAATCGTATAAATCTATACACATATAAACAAACACACACACACACACAAAGAAATACCAACGAAGGTAGAATATAAATTTTGCGACACTAGGCTACATTTGGATAACAGCCGACTTCATCGTTGCGGCGTGGAAAAGAGAACAGATCTATATGAAACGCTATCAAAATTGCAATTGCAATAATCCCTCCTGTGACCATATCACGGTTGGAAGAAAAGCTATGGATAATAAGCAAACGTATATACTTTATGGGTTAACTGCTCCTTTCCACTGAACGATCTTTTGACTGGTTTACTTATGAGTGCATGCCGATGATCATTATAATTATCAAATCGTTATATATATATATACTAGTATCTATTATTCTGACGTGCTCTTATTCCATTATGCTCCAGACGACCTGTATCTTCGAATTACCTCTCGCTCGCTCTTCAGTTTTACGACGGTTTACCGTGAGATGCGTGCCAAGTTATTGCCACCGATTTTAGTGTACCTACATATGCTTATGACTACATCGGCTTTCGAAGGCGCAAATCTGGCAGGCTATGTTAAAACCTCGAGGGAGGATCGAGTTTTCTGTCGGTGGCCTCGCTCTCGTTTCTTTTTTCGTGGGATCCGGACGATTAAGTTCGAATTTTCATGGTGGCGTTCTACAACCATGCTTCTTTATGTGATATCGCTTAACTAGATACCATGGAATTCCTTTGCATATATTAGGATCTCAGTCGTGAGATACAGTGGCGTAGAATCAAGGAAAAGTATAAACTTAATGAGACCAAAAAATTATAAGAAATGATTACATTGCCCAGCTTACACGTTCTGATGATATATAATATCACTTTAATATTACGTTTGAAACATTTTTTTAAAGAGTTAACATTTTAATAAAATTTAATAATTTAATTTTTTTGAGTCGCGATAAATGTTATTTCAATAATATGTTAAATTGAAACATGAAAAAGCTATGTGTATATTGGACATATATGTATACATGAGTTATAAATACATGCATTGTAAATTGTAAAGTATCACATACGTACCTTTCTAATAATTTTAAAATACTGAAGTAAATCGACTAAAAAATTTGTTTTACATCTAATTTCGAAAAAAACAAATTAAAAATAGATGTCTCTTTACACTTGAATTTTCCTAGCATAAAATTTGCCAATTTATACAATATTTAATCATTTAACCTGCACTGTTAATAACTTGATGTTAAAATTCTAAAAAGATATAGATGATATAGAATCGAATAAGATATATTTTATAATAAAAATTCTCTCTGAAATGTCTCGATCAATTTTTTTACTTTTATAAAATATCGTAAAGGAATAAAATAGGTTCTGGGAGGCACAATTGAATATATTAATATTAGGATATTAGAAGCAAATGGTAATTTAATGAATAAAATCGATATTATTGGTCTCTATTATTCTCTTATTATGGTATTATTTTTCGGTCCTAAAACTGATTAAAAGTTTTTCATTAAAAGTTTTTCAAAAAATTTTGTCTCAACAAAAAAAAAAGAGAAACAAGAATAAAGCAATTTTAAAGGAGAGTTTAACATTATAGTTAAATAGACTATTTTAATGTATAACAATGATGAACAAGAGATTAATTAACTATGATTAAAATTTAATTTCTTCAGATAAATTCCACTTCACACATCGCATACTACTAACTTAATGTGTACACGCATATGCATGCATTACGTGTGTGATAATGGGAATCTATAAACGAATGTTTTGAATTGTGTTGTACAGATGGCAGCATCCGACAAGGTATTCCATGAAGGTCAATATTCGAAGCTATGAAACTTGTTCAGGTTTTCATAGAATAGAATTTAATTAATAAAATTAAGTCTTGAAAATTTTTTTATTAGCACTATTTTTCCATTTTCTAATTTTAATTAGTTATTTTTATTATCAAGCTTTCTTAATCTCGTTATGTAACAAATCGTCAACTATAGAATATTGAAGCTAATTCCATTTTGAAAAGAATCTGTTTCCTCTCATATTTTTAAATTTCATACTTGTTATATTTATACACGCAATCTCATATGTATTGTATTGTAAATGTTACGTAATATGTCTTAATATCTATGCAAACGTATTATAATGCCGACTCGCACATAAAAATTTGAATCACTGTTCTTTAAATGTTCACAGATTCGTGTTGGCGTACGCGACCCGTTTCTCACGATTCACGAACGAACTACTCGTCAAATTAATAATTTTCGCCACCGCGGAGTTTCTGTAGCAAACTCACGAGGTCGTAACCTTACCTGCACACTAAACAAAGAGTAAGTTGAAGAGACGGCCGTGGGTGCGAATGAGAGATGGAGAAGGAAGAAAAGTGAGATGAAACCACAGGGGCAGCTCGCAATACGCTCGTATCCTGTCTCTTTCTCTCTTTCACGTAACAGAGCGTTGCCCAATAAAAACGTCACGAATTCAGGGGCGAAGAGTTTCTGCGTGAGCACCGTCTGGTGGCGCCAGGTCACACCACGTTCCCGATCCACGAGGAGTTGTGTAAAGCTCACTGACTCGCTATCACACGCAAAGAGTCAGCGAGTGGTGGGGAAACTATAGAGACGATATCGCGCACACACAGAGACATGGCGAAATCAAATCGACGCTAGCGCGCTTCGCAAGAAGGGCGAGAAAGTGGCAGGTCTAAGCGTCGAGAAAAACAGAGAGGATGTCATGAGAAGATAGTCAAAGAGAAAAGGACGTGAACGGAAATAAAAAAAGGGAAAGAGAAACTTACTTAGAGAGAGAGAGAGAAAGAGATAGATAGAGACCGTAGGGTGGATGAAGAAAAATAGACGGAGTAAATGAGAAAGTAGCAGAGAGAACGTAACAGAGAAGGGTTGATCGCTTCTGATAAAAACGAAAAAGATGGAACAATCCCGAGAGAAGAAGAACGTGATAGAGGGAACAAAGACAATAAATACGAAAGAGAGAGACAAATGTAGAGAAAGAGAGAAATGAATAGGGTGAGAAAGAAAGAGTTGCTCGAAAGCAAGACAAAGAGCGCAAGAGGGAGGAAGATAGAGCTAGAGAAAGAGAAAGCGAGCCGGAGCGAGAGGGGTTGGTCGACCTGCGCGTTATCAAGAGCCGCCCCTCCGGTTGCCCCTATATCTACCCCGACTTTATATACCCCCTGTGCATCCAAAGAGTACATGCATTCGTGTGTGCGGTGGTGAAAACCCACACAACGTTGACGTGGCTCGTTCCTAAACGTAGCCGGGCGCAGAACGACGCCGCATGGCGTCGGCGTCGCGAAGTCGTCTCGGCGCTAACTCTCTAACGATGGCATCGTCGGCCAACCGCCGCCAGAGAAAGCCGCTTCTCCGTGGCTCGTAACACGTTCCTGGATGGATCGAGCACCCGAAGGACCGGGCACGAAGAGACGAAGAGACCCGATACCCGCGAGTGACGTGCCGGAGCGCCGCGACGCCGACAGTCGTCCGCGGGACGCGTCACGATCATCTTACGGAAGACTGGGGGCGTTTGTACCAACTGCATCAGCCTTCAGTTGGCGTCTGACGTATGAACGACACGCGTCTCTAATCATCCCGTCTCATCTTCCAGCGTTAGCTTTTTTTCTTTTTTTTTGTTCCTAACTGTGAGCATTCTTTCTCATTCTATCCGTTCCTCGTTCTTTACGCCTCCCCCATTTTCGTCTCGTCTCGACTTGCCCGTTCTTAAGTCCATCTCTCTTTCTCCTTGATTGCATCGAGCGGTCTGTCCTTCGCATCGAGCCACGAGTCAGCGAATCGGCGAACGAAACGGACGGAGCGCATTCACCGTCACTCGTAGCATGTAGACCGAACGGAGCTGTCATTCGTATGTCGCGAAGACGAGATCGAAGTGCCTTCTGTGATTAATTAATCCTAAATGCCCCCCCTTCGGATTCCTCAGTGTGCGGTGCTCGATATATATATATATATATATATAATATATATATGTATATATCAAAAAAGGATCCTACATTAGATTTCACGTATCGGTTAATTTCAGTTGGCGATGCTCAAATAGGAGATCTACGTGATGATGATGTCTTAAAAATTAATCCGACTGCAGATAGAGAGACCCAGAGAAGGGATGAAACAAATAATAATAGCAGGTCAGTATAGTTTCGAATTTCTTGTTCCATAGTTTAAAAATATTTTCGAATGTATCGTGATGCGCATAAATATATGGTAACGATGCATGCTTATCGGGTAGACGAATATTGATCGATTGTTACGCGAGGTGCCTTACATTTCAATGGAAGATTTCCGCAATAGCCCAAACAGCAGGCAACCAGTCTGACACCTCGGCACGCTGAGCTTCCAAACTCGGCTTTCGAGAATCATGGTTTCGTCATGGGTCGTGAGACGATGAGATCGTTTTATGACCAATTAGTTATCGTTTTCCTCTTTTTTTCCTTTCGCGTGGGATCCTTTCAAGAACGCGTTAAATAAATCTTCGATATATCGTTCCTTTTGAGAAACTGAAAACTTTAGAATATCTGATCTTACCATTCAATATCCATTAATAACTCGAGTATTATGTAGACTAAAACTTAAGACAGACATAACAAAACAAAATGTGCAATCATTCAAATTCGATGTTTGTCATACCAGTATAAGACTTGTGTCCTACACGAGAGAGTTTAATATTTAATAAGCATCTTGTCTTATTATCTAACTTGAATTAGACCTTGTCCACAATCGGGATTGTTTATGGTGAGAAAAATGCGTGATCACGGTACTATTACATTTTTTTACGTAACTTAATTAAAAACTAATCAAAATGTTACCTGGCTTAGGAATGGAAGATATTAATGATCAAGATCTGCCGCTTCATGCCAGCAATTCCAGAAGCTATAATGTTAGTCTATTCTACGCGATGCCGGACTGCCGTCGACCTTATCAGGTTCCGCATCCTTGCCAGCCACCGACGAGACGTTATCCGATGAGGAATGTGAAACCCCCTGTACGTATACTGAATGTATCCTGAGTGTATTCCTGTCCGGTATACCTTCAGTATACGTAACAGGAGGCTACACCGAACAACGTTGGACTTCTTCATCGGCGCAGTTTCCAATTATCAATAATCTTCATGCTATAAAACATAGAATCTTAAGAAGATAGAGAGAATAAAAGCTTAGAATAATAAGATATTTCATTTACCTAAGACGCAAATTGTACCTTGAATATAATTATTTGTTCATTTTAAATATTCTCAATGTAATAAATTTTACTAGATATGTATGCTAACGTGACTTAATTAATTCATATGTTTCGTGAATTTATTAACTGTATGAAATATATCAATAAAGAAAATATGCATATAATTTTATAGTTATAATATTAATATTAATATATTTAGCGTATTAATGTACTAAAAAAACTTTTAAACTTTTATATTAAATTAAATCATAGATTTATGATATTACATGTGCGATACATGTAATCTTTCTTTTAGTACAAAAGTATTTCAATTATTTTTCAACAATAAATATCATATTTCTTTAATCGAACTTATATATTGTAATAATTAAATTAATTTGCAAAATAGCATTTGTTTTATACCACATTTATAAAAGATAACTTTCTTTTGTACTAATATTCTTACCCTATCCTCTGTCAAATGATATTATATATTTAATAAAATTAAAATAATTATGCGCGTTATAGTTCATATTTCAGAAATGAACAATACAATATCTCGCGAATAAAACAGTAATGAATTTACTGATATTCTTTTCAAGTACCTCAGCCATAAATAAAATATAAATCTAAATATATTGCGTATACGATAATTAATATATCTTTAAAAATCACACAATTATGATAAGTAAATATATGTACATTATATATATGTGTCTTTGAAAAAATCGTAACTACAATATGTATATCTTCTAAAAATACAAAAATAAAAAATAAAATATGCGTGTAATTTATGTATATATAATTTATAACAAATTAAAGAATTAATGATTCCAAAGAGAAAAAGAATTAAGTTCTCATATCAACTGTTTTTCATTTAAATGTTTAGAATGTATATATTTCCAACGTAATTCAAAATTATTTTAGCCTAAATTAAATATTTTTATTATAACTTGTACTTTCTTCCTCTGTCTCTTTACTATAGTATACATCTAAGTTATCTATTTCTAATTATCTATAAAAATCTATTTTAAATAAAGCACAATTATTCTTTTAATATATTAATTAGAATTAAAATAATCAATGTTATTTCTTACAATTAGATTAGATTTTAAAAAACATAAAAATATCTTATTAATCTATAAATAAGAAAATCTAAGAGACCTTGAACACATGCAATTTTGTGATATTTGAAAAATATTTTTCGCGTGATTAGTAGCTATTCTATCTCTCTTAAAAAAGCGAAATGTAAAGAATTAAGAATTAGAAATTTTTAATTAATTATTTTTGTTTACATTTAATAAATGTAGCTTTGTTCCCATTTTTTTATATACATTAATTTAATTTACATACATATGTGTATGTGTGTGTGTGTGTGTGTGTGTGCGCGCGCACGCGCGCGCACACACACACACAGAGAGAGAAAACAGATATACTGTTTATTATAGATATTATTTATTCACTTGAACTTAGAAATTAAAGGCATAAAATTAACTTTGTCGCAAGAGCAGAGCATAAAATGTACTAATAAATTTTCATCGAGATGAATAAGAAATATATAATTCCATTCAAGAATGACACTTCTACAATATACCTTTCTCCGAATTTTATTGTATGAAATCAAGCTTGACAGACTTTCCCTTTTAGAGCGATCATAAAAAAGGTTAAAAGGAAAAGAATTCAGAGCGATATTGCTGCCGGTTGAAGTGTTTGCAATTGGTAAAAGGGTTAGAGAAAGCAACCGAACGAAATAAAAGTAGAAGGAATTAGAAAGCTAGGAAAGGGTTGTCTAACTAACAGTGGGGTCAAAATTTCATCTTTTTAAAGAAACAAGCCAAAAATCGCTCAGTTTACATCAGTTAACGAACAAGTTTATACATCAAACAAGAATTTTCGAAGCAAAATGCTGTTGGCACAGGTTCATTGAGTAAGTTAATCATTTTATTTGCATTTATTTAAACTTATAAAACATTTTGTAGGTTTCTTTGTTGATAATTGATTTCTCAAACTTGAAAATCATTTTAATTTTCATCTTTTTATTACAAAACATTTTTTATAAATTCATTTTGCTATGCAATAATGTAATTAAATTAAATTAACAGAGAAGAATACAGAAAATACATAAATGTTTTGAAAAATAATTTCTTCGATTTTCATAAAATATATTTCATGTAAAATTATTTGTGATATTAATAATTTTCTACATATTAAAATAATTAAGATTAAGAAAAGTTAATTTAATACATGTGTTTTGTCAAAAAATAATTAATCTAACAGATATTTTACATAGAAACTAAATATGTTAATTTAAACACATTACCTATATTTTTTAAAGTATAATTCTTAATATCCCAGTAAATCTTCTTTAAGATAAAACTAATAATTTTTTATTGAAATGCATATAACAGAAAATATATCTAAAACAGAAATAATACATTAAAAAATTTTCTGTTTATAATAAAAATTCCTATTTATATAATAAAATTATCTTAAAACTATAATCCTTAGTTATTACATCAAAATAATTAATAATATTATCGGTCAATTTTGGTTGCATGAAATCGCAAACATGAAATAGTTTTCAAGTATATTCTATAAAATAACGAAATAAAAATTATTGCTCGTTAAATCCTAAAAGATCTCTACTTTTCTATTTTTAATTTTTATAACGGATTCTAATAAAAATTTTTGTTGCAGTATTTAGGAATAAATAAAAGTTGCTCTTTTAGAAAATCTAGTCAGTGATAACATGAGATGTTTGAAAAAAAAAAGATATAAAGATTGAAAGGAATAAAATAAAATATGATCTACCTTCTTCCTCCGCCTCTGACAAATATTCAACTAATAAATAATTTCATTTCCTTTTTGAATAGAATAAATCGATATAATTATTATTTGAATAATCTATAATAAGTATATCGCAATATAATCTACTCAAAAAAATAGACGAAATTATTTATTAGTTGAATACTTATCAATCAAAAAGCAGGAATCATTAATTTTTTTACCTTCGCAACATTTATATCTTTTTTTCAGATATCCCACCTCATCGCCAATTTTCAAAAAGAACAAAAATCTTTTTACACTTAAATTATCATTTGCTGTCTAAAAATTTTGATTAGGACTCGAATTATGAAGATTTAAAATTCTCTTAGGAGACACCTATGCCCTTAATGGATTAAAACAGTTAAATAATCATCATAAGATAAAATCGCCCAGAATCTCGGCAAAAAATGTGAAATACGCAAATAGACCAGAAAAATAACTTAAACTTCCTTTTCATACAAACGAAGTATTGTGTCATCATTCGTGAATGCGACGCTTTTCCATCGCAGACGTAGCGATATCTAGAACATCGAACTCGCGAAATAAATTTCACGTGGCCCTACAGCAAGGAACGCAAAGGGTCGCATAGTCGGAGGATGACTCTGAACATGTCCGACAAACATGAGGAATAATAAAAAATAAACCTAACTTTACTTGTGGCGGAGAAATCGACGGAGCGAGATAGAAAGACGGAATCTGCGAGACGCAAGGAAAGAAGAGCGGAAGGTAAGGACAGGAACAAAATTCAAAATGAGACGGAAGACAGGAAAAAGACGTCAATTTAGAGTGAGAAAAACTGAGAGGAGGATAGAGAGAGGCGCCATTGGGAATATAGGATAAAGAGAGCATCAAGGGAAGGAGACGGAATGAGAGATACGACGAAGAAGTAAGACGGAAATTGAGGTGCTCTCACTCTTTCTCCCTCTTCTCGCGGCCAATGAGTCGCCGTCGTTTTGATGGCCCAACCCTCGGAGCAACATGGCTGCCAACAAGTGCAAAAGGGAGCTTAAGTAAGGGTTAGGCTAGGCTCGTCCTTTCTGGACCCGTTGCTTTTGTGAGAGAGCTGCGCGCAGATGGAGTGGGGTGGGTGACGGTTGTCAGCCATCATGGGATAGGAAATGCAACGCTCCGTATCTCCACGGTTCTGGCAACTTTTGAAATAATGGAAATGTAATCCGCGACTTCTGTATCTAAATAGTCGAGAGGGTCGTCGCTATTCGCTGATATTCGCAACGAGTATCGTCTTAATTACATCGTGTTTCGAACGGAGAATTTCCAATATCAAGCAAGTGCAATGTGAATTAAAGTAATTTTAAAGAGAGAAGTTATCATATTAGAATTCCTTGCAATACATTTTATTGCAAATTACAGAAATGTAGATCGCTACTATAAAATTCAACAAGCAACTTTCTGTCATGATTCTATTACGAGTGAAAAACGAATTAACTTATCAGATTTAGCAGATTTTATTTTGAAAAAAACAACGGTTTGCAGAGCTCGATCAAGTTGAATCGTGCACAGGAAAAAAGCAAACCGGTTGCTGACTTCACTGGTTAAGTACTACCAAAAGCGAATCCACTTGATTTAATATTTTTCACGTCGCTTGAATAATCAATAATTGGCTTCTAATCCGTAAATTTCTGTATGTGCTAATATTAACGTAGCATTAGCATATGATTATCTATGATACATATAGATAATTACGAAGAATTTTATGAAAATTTAAGATAAGATAATACCATTAAGATAACATTAAGAATTACATGTTTATTATCTATTTCGATTAAAAGACACTATCGCTTCTTGAAGGAAATTTTGCAAGTATTCTCCAGATAAACATTGTGAAATAATTTGAAGTAATATTTGAATTTATAAATGTGTATGTGTGTGTGTGTGTGTGTGTGTGTGTGTGTGTAGTCATATTACATTAACAAATTAAAATTATATAATTAAATTAATGTATTTGACAAAATTCTTTAGACAAAATTTTATTTAATGAATTTTACATCAATGTTTAAAATAACTATTATTCCAAGTATTCTCTCTTTCTCTCTCTCTCTCTTTATCTGATATTATTTTTATCAATTTCAACATTTTTATAAGAATACAATTTTAAAAACATTGGATTCGTTTATATTTACGACATTTTTCAAATTAGCTTAAAAATATATAACATATTTGAAGAATTCAATTTCACAATTATGAAACACATTAAATACTATAAAAAGTTTAGTTTCAAAATTGTGTTTCTATATTTAATGATTTCAATGATATTCTTGCGAAATCAAACAATTAGCTTCAATTCTTTTAACCTAATTCATACGATGCTTTTTTAGCAACTAGCGTGCGTAGTCTTCTAGCGAACTAGAAAAAACAACAGCTATACAAAAATATAATTTTATAAATATTATACATATATTATATTTTTTTAACTATTAATTTTTAAAAAATTTTATAGAATTATATTCTTTTAGCTGCTAGTTTTTCAATCCGTTAAAAGTGTAGCACATTAATTGCTAGGAAAAAAGCATCGTGTAAATCAAACTACGTGCAACAAAATATCATTATTTTAAAAAATGCATCTTTCGAATCATTCTATATCTAAAGTTTGTCAAAATCGCAGGTGAACACTTGCAAATGTTTCCTTGTTAGGTCGTAAAATCGGAAACGATGAATACTTGACAGTTATACAAAATGAAATACGTGGCGACATGCACATCATGCGGGTAGTAAAGCGTCTTAAAATGCCTTAAAACATTGCGATTCGCGCAATAAAATTGCAAAAATTCAGAGTGGAGAAGCGCAAAGGCTATGACTTAACAGCATCAATTAATTCGATATAAAAGTAAAGGCGCAATTATCTCACCCGCCTTATGATATTAAATCTGGAATTCATAGCGAATGCTGATTGCGCTTAATTAATTTCTGCCCGTCTTACAGTTGACTTACGGTGAATATGCATATGTCATTAATTTCCGCAAATACGCACATGTTTGCTCGTGCACCAAAATCTTGAGATTGTTCGTTAAATTTTCTTGAAAATCTTAGATTACATTAATTCAAACGAATTTATAACACAATATTTTGACAAATATCTTTTGCAATAGATTGAAAACTTTGTAGCAGATGATGTATAAAATATTAATGATTCATTACGATTTATATTAGAGCAGGGGAAGTGTAATCGGCGTAATCCACATTTTGAAGGGTACATTTTCTGAGGAAATTGAACAAAATCGTTAATATCAGAATGAATTCGCATTACAAGCTTTCGCCCATTAATATATGTGTATGTATGATGTATCCTATCGATATACGCGCCAGACTGTCGTGATGGGAATTTCTTTTTCGTCTGAAAAGCAGAAGGCAAGGAAGACACGCAGAGCGTAAAAGAGAAAGGAGATAAGAGTGTCGGCTCGAATACGAATGGCCATCGACGGTATCGGTTACTATAAATTGCGAAGAAAATCGTACCTATCCGCCGTAAAGGGTGAAGTAAAATAACGAATTAACGGCGCAGGGTGTGTCGCGATGTGCAAAATGCCGCGTTCCTGGTGTGCGTTTCCGAAATTGCCACATCACGGCCGCCGCCACCGACGAGATCTGGCTATCCGAACGTGAATGTGAATTTATAATGGCGTTGTACTTTACAAATTACCTCTTAGGGAAGTTGTAAATTATGTCTTTTGCGACTAATAGAATAATGCCGAAGGGATGACAGGGGTGAAATGCGAAAGAGGGTGGATTTATGAAAATGCATGCGTAAGAAAAGGAAATTTTGCTTACAACATCTTTTTGCGTTGTCTTTAAATTAAGACAAAACACGGGGAGAATAACATACATACAATTTAAAGGAAAGTTTTATCAATAATTGATATGGTTTACATTAATCAAAAAAATTTGTAAACGTGTTAATTAAATTTAAATCTAATAACAAAATAATTTGATTTTTTTTCTGTAATGTAATATCAAAAACTTATATTTCAATTCATTTGTTGAAATAATATTTTTAATAGATATGACAGTATTAAAACAAAATTGTATTATATTAGTTTTACATAAAAAAGTAAATTTTTTAACTATTTGAGCAGTGTCTATATCATTTTATTTAAATAATTCAACTAAATAGAAGCAACATAACATTTTGCATATAATTTTAAGATCTTTTCTATCTGCGTAAAATTGAGTTTATTTTCTTTTTATTCTCGGCTAACCTTTAGTTATTCATCATACAATACTTTCAAAATTTATTGGTATTAATTAAGCATAATTCTAAATTCTATAATGTTTTACCATATTTAAGTTTGACACGCACCGCTTGAAGATAAAATGTGTTAGCTATTTTCTTTGACCGACAAAAGTGAATAATGAGACTCGTAACATTATTTTCCATCAGTACGTGCCCTGACACGATGAACAACAAGAATTCCTTAAAGGCGATGCATAATTGCAACGTCTATATTTTACGTTTTCCTATGGTTACAGTCAGCGTAAAGTATAGCTAGGAGAATACTTGTAATTAAAGCTATAATAAAACACGTGCGGTTTTGTTTCAGCGGTTCTTCATCATCGTCGTTCTAGAAAGTCGGCAGCGCCGAGAAAATTACTAGAATACTTGGTCGTTACGGTTAATCTTTTGCGGATGCAACTCATTTCTTTGATACATTGTCATTTTTATCTCAACGTAATCGTCTCTGTGAATCTTTTATAGCACGGTGCACTATTTATGCATACCAGTACAAATTACTCGGCTATAAAAACTGCTATTTTCAAATTCAAATTACGTTCGAGCGAAGTAAGACGAAGTAATGCCGCTTGAACGTTCGCTACTTCGAATTATGATAAATTTCTCGTAATTTATTTCTTTAATATTCCGTTGTTTTCATAACGTTCCTTTACGTTACCGGAAAATACACACAATTACGTACAATTTCATGCACATCGTGTATCTTCAATGTTCTAAACTTACCGGTATTTAGGCGATTTTGACGACTTAGCATGTCAGTAATCTGTAATTAAAAACAAGAATAATAATTAATTATAAATTTCAGTCTTCTAGTAATGATGCGTGGAGTATAAAATGTTTAAAGTATGTACACTTTCTTTTTTTAACTACACTCTATTATTCTACAAGGTATCTCATATTGGAGCACATAGAGGGTAAAAAGATAGCCTAAGCTGGTGAAAGCAGCCTCACAGATCGCTGATGTAGCGCTTGATTTTTTGCTAAAAAAGGGTTAGGAGAAAGTTCCTTATTTATTGCGCTATAAAAATGCCAGCGAAAGGGTTCTTTTTTCGGAGCCAGGTCTTTTACCGTCCGCGTACCGCGATTTTTTCGACAGTGTCCGATGGTTTCCTCGCGAGTAATTGAACTTGGACTTTCATGACGCAGAAGACGCATCGAAAATTATTTCATCAAATATTAAGACATAGTGAGAAACGGATCTTGTAATACAAAATATCTTCGCGAAGAGAAACTTCTCCGATGTATCGGGGAATTTATATATCGAAGATTTATCTTTGTTCGATGATAAAATCTCTAATTGATCATTACCGTTGCATTCGCTGTAAATACTGGAATAATACCGGCGATGACATTCGTGCAGTGTATAATAGAAGGTTCAATTAAGGGATTGTGTGTCAATGGGGGACAATTGCGTGAAGGCTGGAGACATTTAAGTGTAATCATCAGTATCACTTTATCGTCATATATTATACCTACATCTTGGTTTGTATTTGCACCTTACGGGCGAAACTCTTTATCACAGTTTTACCATCATAAACCCTTTTCATGTAAACGAATTATGTTTGATACATTCACGATAACTTGCATTCGCAATTGGCACACAACACAACAACTCGGCGAGTTATTACAAAATAAATGAACCTCAACCGATTAAATGTAAATTGTTTTATTTAAATAAAATTTAAATAAAATCTCGGAGATATAATCAGAGAGCCGATATTGAATTTATATATATACTATTATTCAGACGACATTGCGAAATTTTTGTTTCTCTTTTTCTTTTTTAAAATATTATAATTAAAAATCGCTAATTCCAACATTTCAAACGCAAAATTAATTCACGCATTAATTTATAATCGTACTAAATATGTGGTTAATTATATGACTCAGATAAGTATTTATTGAACATTTTCTCATTTTTTTTTTCATTTAGTTTTCGCAGCAGAATGTTAGGATTGATGATTATGAGTTAATATTATTCGTTTATTAATAGTTTACTAATAAAGTGCTGCAATTAGTACAGTTGTAAACGTCGATGTCGACGTGTTATAATTCTTCTCTTTTACATTTCTCTATAAAATCTTTCGTCAAGCATCATAATAATTATTGCTCTTTTTTGTATCAATCTTTTTTATGACTGTGATAATTAAACTGCCTTAATCTATATAAAACGCATTTAAGCTACTAATGGAGCAAACTTTCTTTCTAGCTCCATAAATATTATAAGAAAATGTTTCTTTTTTTTATTGTCAAAAACTACATCATTTATGGTAAAATGCTTTAATCACTATGTAATTAAATGTGTAATCACTAAGATTAATTGTGTTAATTATGCTCCATTTAATGATATCGCTTATAATATAATGAAAATATATAATAAGTATGGTCCTTTTTTTATTTAAAAAAATAGTTTCACAATTTGTTATCTTAATTTTAATGATTGATTTTTGACAAACTTGAATTTCTCTTTAAAAAATGTTAAAAGAAGCTAAAATTTCTATGAATTATTAATAACTGAAGGAAGCATTTTTTATGAATCAAGCTTTAAGAAGAAATAAATTAACAAACAGAAATTAATTTTGAATTAATTTAAATAAAATCTTATTTATACTTATTACTTATTATTTATAAATATAAATTTTATCAATCTCATTAAAATTTATAATGTCATTCTATTATTCTGTGATTGTTATCAGACAATTTTAATAAAATACGTTAAACATTAGCGAGTCGTGAGATAAGGAGACGTCAGATGCGTATCTCCATGAAACATAATATGTAGCAAACGTAATAGCATGTAACAACATGTAACTTCAGCAATAGAGCACAGTATAAACGACAATTTCCTAGACTTAGATAACTTGTGACACAGGAGAGGGATGGGGGAGGAGAGTCCGCTACGGATTTATCACCACGTCTCGCGCATTGTTTACGTCTCAGACGGAGATATAAATTCTCATTCTAGAGCGCCACAAACTCTCTGCACCTAACAGTTTGCTCATCCCTGTATCGCGTGCTTCTGTTCTCTCTCTAAAACGGCCACATATATCCGTATTCTTTACAAGATGCATGTAAATGAGAAAAAGAGATATTGTACGTTTTTAAATAAAGATACACCTGCTGTGATATAAATTGTTACGCGTTCTTTTCAAATGCTTAGTCATTAGAAAATCGATGTTTATAAATTAACAAAGACACAATATAAAAACTTAATTTTATAGATATATATTTATAGATATATATTTATATTTTAATGGCTACGTGGATTCAAAATTTAAACATTTTTTCATAGATTTGCCACTAAGTAAATAGAGATACTCTAACAGATAAAATCAATAAAACAAATTTTTTTTTATATTTCAAATTTATTATAGATAGATATTGTACTTCCTCTAAAAACGTAATATAGATTTTTTAAAATTTAGCTTATTGCTCATAATAATATAAAAACGTTGCTTATTGTTTATGAAAAACATAAAATTACTACAAAACTACTAAAAACATTACCCTTAAATAAAACACTAAATTACATTTAAACAAGAAGAAGAGAAAATATTTAAAAGTGAATATTCATCATATACATGTTATGACTCAAAGTTATTTGAGCTCAGCAACATAATACTGCGGAAACGCGATTTATTGGCAGAAACAGAGAGAAACCTTTGTAAAAAGTTGAGCAAATAGAACGAATTACGAGGAAATTACTCGTACCGTAAATTTCCGGAGTAGCCGTACAACCACGCAGCAAACAAAAACTTTGGTCAGACTGAGCATCTTAATCGAGAATCAATATAGCTTATCGTTCGTTTCTCTGAGAAGCTCTAAATTTTTTATAAAGGGGCTTTGTGAACGGCGTTCTTCGACGAGATTTTTGCTCCGTCAACATTTACGTTCCAGACACGAATGCTGCACGCGTAAGAAATACGAATTGAGATCGGATAATTGTGGCACTTGTGTGCGTGAAGTGCTTTCTACTTTGGTAACAGAATACTATGAGATTTAGTAGAATGTGAATTTAGTAGAAACTCTGAATCCTGATGGTCTAAGTTTAAAAAGAAAAGTAGACGTTCAATGTCTCAACGTTCTTTCTTACTGTTAAATTATTAATATATTGCCAGATTTAATGAGCCATGTATATGCGACGCGTTTGTATGTAAAAAAAGTTGGAAGGTACAATTATTACAGTCCTTTTAGTTTTACTAAAAAGATGCTAATGAGATCTAACGCAAAGAATGTGCAGTGGAGATATGTAATGGAGATATGTAAGATATGTAAGATAGCCTGGAATGTCCTTCTAGAAAAGCAAAATATATGTTATATACATATAATATGGAATATTATGATATATCGTAAATATTCTATAAATATTCAGAACTCTATAGCATTGCCAATAAGAAAATTATTATTACGAGATTGGCAGCATATTGAGCAGTCTATTGGACAAAGATAAAAAGAGCAAATTCAAAAATCAAATATCAGAAAATAATAATAATAAACGTTAATGGAAAGATGTATAATTAGCTATTTTTGAACGAAAACAGCTCTAAAGATACTCAATGTTCTGCGTTAATAATTATAAAAACTTATCAAACAAGACAGAAATAATTAATATTTCATTAAAAATATTAGCAAATGTTCTTCGGATGTGTAATAAGATATTTAAATGTTGTCATAAGATAAAGTCAATGTCATAAGATAAAATCTTCATTACATTATAAAAATGTTTTGATTTCAATTAAAGACTCTAGCGAGTAATTCAGTGCGGTCATGTGGAACATGGAATGTTAAATACAGAAGTGAAATGAAAGCACCGAAGGTATTAAAAGAGAATATTTAGACAATATTGGCTCGAGTTATTAAGAATCAGATGCAAAATATTTGAGCGAAATCAGGACAGTCACGTTTCTCATCACAAGTTCAATCGCGTATTTTTATAGCATTGCTTTTCTCTCGAATAAGCCGAGATATATTTTTTTACGTAAACTCTTATATGCAAGAAATAAATCTTGCGAAAATCCTAATCTATATCTAAGATATATCTATATCTATGTATAAACAGATAAGTTTAATTTACCGTCGTATAGATCGCATTATAAAAGCGTTTATTAAAACGAGTACAATAAATAGCTAGGAGCAGAAAATAACAAGAAACTGTACCGTCGTCTAATCAGACGAAAGAAAGAACGTGGCGATCAGCCATGTTTGAATAGAACCAGCTCGATCGAATCGCTGTCGAGGGCATGCTCCCTCGAACCGGCTGTGGCGATTTAGCCAGCGCAGGCACGTAGGGAGAGGGGTTCGAGAAGGTCCGATAGGGGCAACAAACCAGGTAGATGAGGAAGAGAGAGGGTTGAAAACCGCCCTCGGTTCCCAGAATAATCCGGCGTATAAATTGGATTGTTGGTGGGACATGGTAACTGAACGCAGCGAACAGGGAAGAGAGGACAGGAGGGACTACATGTTGCAATAGCGAAACGGGAAACACGTATAGACGTGCGACGAATACCTACGCACGTACTCAGTCGCACGTGCACGCAAATACACCGTGCATATACATGCGCACGTATAAATACGCGTACGCGGACCACCATTCAAACACCCTGTGATTTCGGCGAATTCAACGCTGCAACGCCGTGGAGATGGAGTTACATGAATACGCTTGGATTTTCGCGAATAGGTATGGAATACGCGGTATACGCCCTCGTATGTGAGTTTGCACGAGTTCGTGATACGTAGGGACCCGACGAGCAAACAAAGTCGTTTCGGGCCATCGTGGTTTTGGTTACAGGCTCGATGACGCCGCTGTAGAAGAGAAAATATGAGAACGCTAGAAATCAATGTGGAAATAACTACGAATCAACGATTAAATCTAGTGCGTAGTCTTCGCTTATCATTCAATCTTATTTGTTGACGCATCTCTCGTAAATTCAATGACGTTACTAAATAATAGTAATTCTTTTCAATTCGTTTTCAATTTTTTTAAATTCAACTTCTAACGCAAAAAGAGAATCAATTAAAAAATATTCAATCAATAATAATCTATCAATTAATAATAATCTATCAAAACATACTTAACAAGAAAACTTTTCATTTTAGAATTTAAATTTGTCATTGTAAAAGGTAATAAGTTGAATAATTTAAAATATTTTAAAATTTCACTCATTTAAATTCTCTAAAATAGCTATGAGAAGAATTTCCCAAATTAGACGTAAGATAAAGAAAAATATCGAACGTATCATTTTCTGTCGAGTTGACCATAAAATATTTTGGAAATCTTTTCTTTTCGTACATTCTTTTCTCAAATGGTAGATTGTTATTTCTCTTTAATTTAGATTAATAAAATTTATATTAATTTCTAGTATAAATAAAACGCTCAATGTTATTAATTTTATTAAAAAGGCTTAATTCACGAAATTTAATTATATTATATATCTCTCTCTCTTAAAACAAGATTTAAAGGATAGTATAAGTTTACTTGTTGGATAAATTTGCACTTCAACAATGGTGAAAATTCAGAATGGCGAGTTCTGCTGCATTGCAAGGGCGACTAATTAATCTCTGCAAATAATCTCTTTGCTAACGAAACCCGCGCGCAATGTGGAAAACTCTTGAACCGTGACCGACCATCTCATTACATAGAGGCAAACATGTAATACGTGAGAGAATCGCTACGTAAACACTATAACAAATTACTTCGGTGAACTGTTTACGAGATAAGGAATAAGATGTGTCGTTTTCGTGAAGCGAATTTATTCGGCATTAATTCACTCCCTCTTGTAATCAATATTTGGAGATACATTCTTGCAAGCAAATGTTCACAAAATGTATTTGTAACGAACTAACAAAATGTCCATGTCTTCCGATCAAACACATTAATTTCTAATATAATGTATTTGA
This sequence comes from Cephalotes varians, assembly GCA_037157785.1. Classification (NCBI taxonomy): domain Eukaryota; kingdom Metazoa; phylum Arthropoda; class Insecta; order Hymenoptera; family Formicidae; genus Cephalotes; species Cephalotes varians. The sequence goes on along the minus strand of JANQDE010000002.1, from coordinate 4,013,174 downwards.
TTACTATGTCTCGTACAGACATCGAGTTAAATCAATTCTAATCTTACGAAAATTGATTATTAATAATTATACAAATAAAATTCTAATCTAATTTAAAAAATTTTCGTTGAATATATTGTCAAGTAATATATTTCAATTTCTATTACATTATAAGAGAACGATTTAAAGTTTTCTACTTTATGACTTTCAATACTAGAACTTATATAATGTAGAAAAATTTCGTAATTTTTTATGCAGTTTTCATTAATATCACTTTTTTAAATATAATTTTGAGAATATACATCTTTTATTTCTGTATTGTAATACTTCTATATTGTAGTTAATCGGGAATGGTCATATCTTAATCATTTTGCCACATTTTTTCGTTTTTTATTTATATCTCCCAATTTATTGGCATTATCATATTTTCTCTTTTACGTATATTTTCTTTAATATTTCTTTATATGTATAGTGTGGAGAATTAAACAGCACTGATATGCTTAATTCCTATGTAAACTTTAATGTATTTGTAACAATCGATCTAAATGACCATTAATGTTAGTTAAATTCATGCGCCTACTCCCGAGATGCTAATATATTTTAAAAACGATGTTTTGAAACACGTAAATTGAGAAAGTGGCGACGGATGTGTTAGCGCAGATGTGTTTTGTTCACTGAGTTTCCTTATAATAAATTCAACATGGTAGTATACCAAACCTAAGTAAGCTATTCCTTCAAAACAACAATATGCTATTTTGTCTGCGCGTTGATTACACGCATCTTCGTCCCTTCTATATTTGCCAGGAACTTGATATATGTATGTAGGGTATTCCATTTTCTCCCCTACGTTTTCGCAAGCTTGACAATGTAGCGACAAAGACACCACATTTTTCGAGAAGAACCTTCAGATGTATGTGTACATATGTATAGGTATATATAAATCGATATGCTAACATATTTCTTGCAAAATTTGCATCGCACTTTGACATTTTTCCAATCGCAAGAACTTTAATCTTAATAAATACTTTAGTATTCAAGAAATGAGTTTTAATTATGACAGTAATTATTTAATACAAAATTATCGATATATTAATAACAAAAACAAATAACTAATGATTAAACCCGATCAAACGATTGATTTTACAAAATATTATCTTCAATTTTAATCGTAGAAAATATTTCAATAATAAATTCAAGGAAATTATATTTTCGATGGATGGATTTAATTGGGATGATAACGGTTTAAAGAGCAGAATTATGGTAACTTTAACAACATCATTAAACGTTTAACTGTCGAAAGTTTGAATAGGGGTTGGAATAGAGCCAAAATACGGCTGCAAAATACATAAATATAGGATATATTTTAATCTGAAAAGTTATAATTTAAAATAACATTGACATGTTGGCAATAATAGTTAAGGCAGATAAATCTCTTCTTTACACACCTCCAGAAAAATATTATTAAGAAGCATGACAGCAAGTATTCTTTAGAAATCTGATGAATCAGTAAAATAAATTGAATGAAAGGAAAAAGTAAATTTAAACATTTAAACAAAATTAAAAACATTTTCAACATTCAAAATTCAATGGAATGTGCAATCGTTGTACCGTCTGCTTTTTTTAATATTAGAAATCTTTTATTTTTTTATAAAGATCTTCTTCAAATTCTTTTTAAGCATAATCTTGTAAACATAATCTTGTAAACATTAAAATAAATCTTATTCGGTTCATTCTATTTAGTTGCTTGTTGCGACATTATCATGATAAAAGAGATTCAATGATATTTGAATCTCTTGATCCGTACATTCTAATTTCTCGAACCGACTTTGTTTGATTCAACCATGAAAGAACGCCACACCTTCGGAATGTCAGCCCTACATGCAAACGGCTATGCGCGTCCATGTTCCTTTATCGGTCTATGTTACCATGGTGTGTACGATGCTCGTTGTTTATTCACGAGAAGACGTTGCCTCCTTCTTCGCCGTCTTTTTTTATTTGCCCGTCGATACCACCTCATCTCTCGCACCGCACAAGGACCTCCCTCCCATTCTCCTTCGCTTTTATAAAATATAAGCAATTTCATACTTTCTGCCCGACTCCCGAGCGACCCGCCGAGCATATCTTTACGACGCGGCACTCCGGATTTTGCCAACTTTCCAGCGCTCCCGCGCCTCGTCATTTTGCCGATAGTCCTTTGTAGGAAGAACGTGTAATCCCTGGTAGCTTAAAAAAAGCAGTTTTTTTTCTTATACCAGCGACTTTATCAGCCTCTATTCCTTTCAATGTCGAAGAAGATTTCGCCACGAACCAAGTTCATTATTGGGAATGAGGTAATTTGTGATCTGATGGATGTAAATACCAAAATAAATATTAGATATAATCGTAATACACCATGCTGACGTGAAGTAATGCAATCTCAAATGGAAACACCATAATTACACTGCAAAACATCGATCTCTTTTATTTCTGCTGACATTTACGTCTTCTTACTATTATTTCCCCTACATATTCGTATATCAGATCGCGATCAAATTAAATAAATTGAACACTTTCTATGATATTAAATACTCAATTGTTGCGACATGCGTACATGCTATATACAAAGCTAAAGATTGCTTTGAAGTCTGTGGTTCGTTCATGCGGTAAAAATAAATGCAAAAGAAAGTTAATTCTTGATTCGTAGTACCCCAATCGCCATCATTTCAATACCATGTTCGATAATCTCCAAGTCTAATTCGCGGCTTCCAGCTACGAACAGTCTCGTTCAGTCTAATTTTTTCCGAGAGTCCCTGATTGGAGTCTACGAGAAGCAATTTAATTCCACCTCTCGTACACCCGTCACTTACGAGTCCATTCCACTGCAATATGCATGTTGCACCTGCATCCACGCCCACGCTATTAGCAGAAGACAACTCCAGAAGTCTGTCTTTAGGTAGAGTGCTTGTCTCGGGGGAGTACAATATAATAATGATAAGAGAAAAAGAAAGATAAAAGAAGAGAAAGAGAGAGAGAGAGAGAGAGAGAAGAAGAAGAAGAGAAAGACATTTGAGCAACACACTCTGTCAACATCGTCTTGTTTGAACACATTATATATTCACATGTTGCTGTTTTGGCAATTCATACGCGAGTGAATTAGAAGTTACTTACGTTTTGCACCGAGAAGATTAGCACATATTTAGACACGCAACTGTAATATATCTTTTGTTTATCTTGTCGTATAATTACTGTTTCAATTCTTTTATTATAATTATTATAAACAATAGTATTTATTAAAAATTTCAGTATGTGACATCAAATCATAACATTCACATTTACATCATAAAATATATGTTCCTTTAAATAAAAGCTACACAAAAAGATATTTATAATAAATCTTTTAAATCTTTTAATATACGTAAATATACGTATATAGGCGACTTTAGCGAAAGATTATATTTCATACATTTTCGACAAGCTGACTTTTTCTCTTTCAAATTGATTCCGTTAAGTTTCAGCTTCAACCTATATTATTAGAAATAACTCGCGGCATTTGCACGGCGCGCAAGTTTGAAATAATGGTCCCTTTTTCTGGGAAAGCACTGAAGAGCCGACGCAGAAGCAGATAGGGAATCGTGATTCCATTCTTTCTCTCTCTTTCTCTCTCTCATTGGATTATAGGTGGTACTGCAAAATTATCTCGCCAGACGGTGAAATGGTAAAAGTTGGACCACTAGTGCGTGCCGAAGTAAGAATGGATGAGGGTTGCGAAAGTAACGAAGAGGCTTCCAGACTTTTTCTTCGGAGCCCTGCAACGACACGCCCTGTTCTTTCGCTCCCTTCCTTCTTCTTTTCCTCTCTCTCTCTCTCTCTCTCTCTCTCTCTCTCTCTCTCTCTCTCTCCCCCCTTCTCTCTCTTTTTCCTTTTCTCTCTACACGTTCATTTTGTACCCTGGCAACCAGGGTCGACAGGAACCTACGTAGGGTAGGTTTCACTACGAGGTAGGGTCGATTTGGAGGCTGGAGTCCTTGACGACAGCCTTGGTCGGAGCGGAGGGGATGATGCGGATGCCGATACTAGCTGTCGGGCTTACGTACACGTTTGGACAAACTAGCACGAGACTCGTATGTGCTTTTGCGTGATAGTTGTGTGCCGTCAGACGAGCCTGTGCTTGAGGCGCTTGTATAACTCCAAAAACGTGAAAGTCTATGTTAGCTCCTGGTGATAGTATAGCTGATTGTGTATAGGTAGTCTAGGCACTTGTGTCAGCTTTTAAGCTGGGTATGGATGCTGGTACGCAGTCGTGGTAGTGGTTTCAACGTGTCATTTACCCCTCCTAGCTCGGGTTGGTCCACAGAGTAGCGCTCAGATCGATACGCGACTCTGGCTTACTTATTCGGCTACACTTCGACATTGCAACCATTCTTCGTGTATTCTCTTCGAGTATGCAATCCATCGTCTATCAGTTTCATCTTGTCAAAACATAGTAGTAAATACTGAAACTTTCTCGGACAGTTTCACTGATCACTGATTTTCACGTCGTTATTAAAGCAAACGTTATGTAAAATCAGGCGTTTTTTATTTAATATTCTTGCTATTATTATTTACATTATTAACGTCACTATTATTGTTCGCAAGACGAGAATATCTTTATAGCAGAAAACATAATTTATCGATGTTTGGCTGCGCCGTCAACAATTGGCTATTAATATAAATGCAATGTTATTACTATTTATTTATTATCCCATATTGCGCGCCGTAATTAGCAAATAATTAACACACTTTTGTAATATGTAATTTTATAAATATTATCGCTTCCTCGTCTGCACTTGACAAAATTACTTTCGAAAGTTTGCACGTAAAAGTACGCGAGCTAATTATCAATTAGCTGATTTTTTCCGCATAATTGTGTGCCTATTTTAGATAATTCTTTCTTGCTAATCCATAAAATCATTACTGTCCGCAAAAATAACGGATGACTCAATAACGATGTTCTTTTCTTTGATTTCCCTGATGGCATATTCATATCTTAGATTGCACGAAATACATTACACAAACAAAATTGAGCCTGTGCTTTAACAAAAAATTATTTGTAAAGAACACGAAGCAAGTATCATTATCATTTCGAGGGAAGTTGTCGAAATTCACAGTCACGTGGAACGAGTCGACTGTACCAGTCAACATTGTCGGACACAAATTGGCAATTTTATTGTTCATCGCGAGTGGCTATCTCTTTTATTGGCGCGCCGATCCCTTTCATCTTCTTAATTTAACATGAAATGGATCGATAGCTTTGGAGTAAATTAGAGCGATAACTTCAGTCTGGATGTCAATGGAGTCCTAATAAGCTGCCCACATAATTAACTAATTACTATATATATATGTTGTCGGAATCGGCGTCCAAGGATGCAGAATAGTATGCATAATAAGCGCATTCGCTTCTACATCTCTTCCGTCGAAAGTATAATTTTGCCCATATCTATAGTTAAAACGAAAAGCAGAGCGTCTTAAGAGAAGGCGGAGTAAATAATTAAATAAATAATTAAGGAATCTTATCTGATAAAATTGATGCAGGAATTCGATAAGTCGTTAGTCGACGGAAGGACTTTGAGACCGGCTCATGTATAAAAATTCTCGTTACGTGATTTCTCCGACGTGATTTCTCTCATTCTATCGAATGGACACACAAATGGAAGATGAGATCAGACGACTTTATCAAAAAATCAGTTACAGTAGTAAACATCGCACAATATGAATGCAGAAAAGACTCTCGTGCGCATTTCTTTCATTATATTTTAATAATAGACGGATAAACGGAATGCGCGTCATTTATTCATAAAAAAATGAGATCTATTAAATATGTAAAATGTTGGATGCTTCGCGTGTAAGATTTGCAATATTATTCATACAACTTTGTAAATTGAGTAAGACGAAACTTATGTCTTCTTCCTCGAGATAAAGTTGCGATTATAAAAAGTAATTAACACATACTTTAGCGGCCATCGACTTTTGGTAACTAGCGGCTGAAGTATGTTATTTAAACACGTTGAGGTCGCCTATTTGCTACTTTGATCCTCTTGAAAAATAAATCAAATATTTCTTTTTTCTCTGTGGTTGTTGCAAAAATGTGCACGTATCACAACCGAAATAAATAAATAAATTAATAGGTAATAAGTTTTATCTCCCCTCTCCCTCGAAGAAATTATACAAGAATGTTAAACAGCCAGGGCCTGAGAGCTCTCGGGTATAAAAAGTACGCATTATGTGAGCTGTCCAATGGGAAGCCACCAGTGATGACGTGCAAAAAAGAGCAGCAAGAGATGCTGAGAAGCTGGGGATTATCGACCACGGAGAAAATCGTCGCTGTTCCTTATGGAACGGGTTCGAGTTTTGCCACAAGACGTTGGCGCTTGATTGCCGATATGTACCAGGCCATATGGTCCGGCGAAGGCGTGTTGCTGTGAAGAAAAGAAAGAACGAAAAGAGAATGAAAATGGCTGTGTAATGCAACGAAGGCAGCTACCCTACTCCCACCGGGTTAAGTTTAGAACGCTCTCTCGCGAACCTTTATCGATAGATTTCTCTACTTGTTCTACATATAGACACATCTTAAATGTATAGGAATCGCAAAAAAATATTACGCTTCACGTTCGATACAAGTTTAATTTCATTCAATTTTATGTGTCTTTATTTAAATTTTGTATTAAAAATTATTTGATAAAAGTATCAATTTAAACGATTATTCTTAAAATTGAATCTTTTTCATAATAACTCCGCAATAAATACTAATCTGGAGATTATATACATATATAATTATTCTTTTATTTACATACACATATATTTGTAATAGACATTAATATTATAATATAAATATCTTTGCGATAAGTTTGTATAAAAATTGTTTAGAAGTTAGTAACATCATGTCTGACGATATGCGACATAAACAAAATGAAAAACATTCTTTTCGTTCTCATATCCAAAGTTTCTCAATCCAATTTTCTCGAAGTAACGATGCCAAAAAATCAGTTTATGGTTATTACGTATTCCATGGAGTTTCGATATAAATAGCTGGAGCCGCATAATACAGCGCACCACTTTTTGACGTGCTCTCTTAAATCACACTCTTCCGCGACGGGTCCAGACCCATTTTGCGAGAGTATTACCGTAACTCTATCCGCTTGTAACGAACGTGTACGTAACGATTGCATCTTCCAGCGAGAGTTTACGAGGTTTATGAAACGATACACGTGCCGACCACCCGTGTTTTAGATGTCGAGCGAAAACTCGTCATTTTCAACAAGGATCTGTATTATGAGATTATTGATCTATCCGAATGTCTGTATGAGTAACATCAGTTGTAAAAAGATACAAGTAACTTTGTGTATTTTTGAATACACAAAACATCGAACGTGTATAAAGAATATTGAAATAATTTTCTGTTTAAATTTAAAATTGTAATATATATAAAATATTGCTTACATTATATAGTAACTACAAATAATTATTTACGGAAATAGAGAAAGAGGGACACTTTTTAAAAGCTATTGTAATGGAATTTTTTGCTCGATTGTTTCTGGTGGAAAATGTAGAATAAAACGTAGAATTTAGTTTGCTATCATCGGTTCTCACAATCACCGTCATCGATATAAATAAATTATAAGACAAACAGAAGCAAATATAAAAGAAAAGGAAACGTATTTATATTCACATTTTATTTATAAAGTTCAGTTGATGCGATAATTTAATTCAAGATGGTTGATTTGGACTAACATTATGCTATAAAATCGGAAATTTCATTAGGTGACAACACATTCTTTTACAAACATAAGTATTCAACGGAATATCCAAACATTTGCGATTTGCGCACGTGTATGCACAAAACATGCGCATTATTAGCTTCTTATCATAATTTACATTTTGAGTTTGCAAAACTAAGTTGCTAGTATTTTTTACTTAAAAAAGATAATTACAAATTACGAATCTCATTTGTCCTATATCTCTATATATTTTCAAACTTGCAGTTTTTAATAAAATACAACAACACAAATTATTTTATTCACAAACACGAAATAGTATTCAATATAGTGTACACGATTTTTTGCACTCGCGAATTTTAGTCTTCCAATATGCTAAACAGGTATCGCAACAGTTACACGGTAAAGATACGTACATGCTCGTCGTACATTAGGCGTGGAGCCAAGCAAACATCCCAGCGACCCCATCCTTACATAGGACAGATAGATAGCGACTAATTTGCATTGTCAATCCACGGGCAGTCAACCAAAAAAAAACTCGCTAATGCCCGAACACAAGCAATCCTTTCGCGATACCGCGGCCGTTTTCCAGTTCGGAGCATTAACTCAGTAATTTTATAACGTCGTAAATAAGACAAGTTTGTATTGAGTTACGTGTCAACTCCCCTTCTATCTCAGTATTCTCCGTGGTTTTACAGGAAACCGCGCAATAGAGTGGGAGTAAAAGAAAAGTGGAAATAAGCGGTTCGTTGGATCTTCAAAGCTCGACGATTCAGAGGATCCGTTCAATCTGGTTGTTTATCCCTACAGCTTACCTGGACATCTCGCGCAAGTTGTCCGACGTTCCTCTTCGTTCTTTTGCCGCCGCTCCAAATTCAACGACGGAGAAAAAGGATTGTATAGGAATGTCTGATAAAAATAAATTGGGCGCACATTTGGCATGCAATTTTATAGTGAGCATAATCGTAACGCACATCAAATGGGAATACTGCTCTTTCCATTGCTCAAACCCGAAATTAGCGATAATTTCGGATTATGTCTTACAATGCAAGGATAAGTTGACAGGAATAAGCTGTGTCATCTGGGTGCATCAATACGATATAATTATCCTTTACCATAACAGCCCTGTACATAGAGAAATCAACGCTCTGCAATATTTATCTCATACTTTTACTTTATCTCATACTTGTTATTCCTTTTTTCATATATTAGATGTGCATGTCAAATTCATTATTATTAGTTTCTAATTTAGATTAAATTATTAGTATATAAATTAATATACATATAATTATGTAATACAAAAGTTGAATTACAACAAAATATATTTCATATCCATATGATATCGCGTATAATATTCAAAATCTGACATCTGAATTTATGAGAATCAAAAGAACCGCTAAATGGTTATACACTTAAAAACAAAAGAGAGAATAGCTAAATATTAAAATTAAAAAATTTTAAATAAAGAATAATATTCGTATTCTAGAGAGAAAACTCTTAAAGTTTCGACAAAGAGATTAAGTTCTTTACTCCTAAGTAATCGCGCAATATACTTTTCAATTTAGATATTATCGAAGCAGAAAAACCCTTGCTGACAGATCCGCAAAAATTACTTCCCAAATGCTAAGATTGTACAACTGATGAAATTTACTTCCACATGTCCCGCAAATAACGACATTGTCGTTATGAAAGTATTTGAGAGTTTCACGGATATTCACGAAGTATTTAACATTCGCAATTAACGCGACTGGCATTAAAAAACGTAAAGATATAACGATGCGCCACGATATTATAATTATAATTATGTAATGCTCAGTATGTTATTACTCGCTTCTACTACTAAATATCCTCTTTAATGTCTATAATTTGAAATAGAAATTCCATAGGAGGTTCGAAGTTCCGAAAGAGATACCGGACTAGGAAGATAAGAGCTCCATCTCCCGAGGAAAGTCTCGCGCATAGATTTCACGAGGAAAGGAGAGTCGGATCGGAAATTACCAATTTAGTCTGCGGGATTTTGCAGTCCAGACGGAGGGTATCTACGCACGTAAGTACAAACGCGCGTGTATACACGAGCATGTAGCACGCACACGTAGTGCCGACGGCGCGCGCACCTCGGCCTACCTTTACGCCCAGGCTAACTGGCTTCGGAATCGACGGGAGGAAAAAGAAGATCGGCCATCATGAATTCCAGCCGTGAACTTTTCTTTGCGGAGTCGTCGTCGTCGTTGTCGTTGTCGTCGTCGTCGTGGTCGTCGTCATGGTCGTCGTCTCTGCGCGACGGCTCCGGGGGAGAGATATCTCCGGTCTACGTTTCCTTTATCCTTTTTATCCGACGAAATAAAGTCGCGGATAACCGAGCGTAATAAACACGCCGACATAATTATCCGGATCCGAGACGCGGATAAGGTTGCCCCGCTGTCCTTTAAAGTACCGCGATGCCTCTGTGGGTAGGGTTACTGTAAATTTTCGTTTCACTTTCGCATCGGGGCTTGCCTTGCGAACCATATTACGCCTGTAGGAAAGCATCGCGAATTTAATCTTCCTATACCTACCGGCGCGCACATAGTGTTGAAGATGAAAGAAGACTGCACAAATGGAAACCACGGGGAAGGTCGCGTCAATACATTGGATTTTCTTCTCATCTCGAGCCGGATTGTATAGACTCGTTTAGATTATCCTAGATTCACTGCGGCGCCATCGTAACTTTTAATCAGCTGAATCTTAATGTCATCATCATCAATCGTAAAAGTCCGTCTACATTTTTACCTGCATATTTTAATATATTTATCACGTAATTTATCACGTAGATTTCACGTGATAGATTTCTTATTCTTTTATCTTTAAAACATGTATCTTATCAGCAGTAGTATGGCTTTACCCTCCGAGCGATTCTGTAATTTAGCCGTTATGAGATGTCACTCTTTCGTGTAAAGATAATTCAAGTTACATAGCAATATAATATTAATAAATAACGTACTTTTTTTATTAATATATGTAACGTACGTACGTATATAATATACGTTACGTTGGAATTATAGATAGCGGAATTGCATATGTCATCACGTTCTAATAATGATTCATTTATTATTATGCATGTCCGGTAAGTCCAAGAAGAATTATTAATACAGAAGAATTGTTATTTTCTCCCTCATAGAATATTAAAAATTATAACATATAACGTATTAACGTTATTCTTCGTTCGCTTATCAAAATTAAATTACAAACTATTGCCACTCGATCGAAAACACTTTTTTTAGCAACATAAAATAATTTAAAATAGAGTGAAATAATTTTAAGCATTTAATTATTAAATTAGTTTATAGCTTCTTGAAAGAGATCATCAGATTAAAGAAATAGACCAAATTTGCAAATTCGGTTACTCATTATCAAATTGCCGCTAAAAAATAATAAAAGGAATACCAAAGAAACTATAAAATTCAAACTATGGTTATTGATATAATCAAATTTATAATCAAATAGCCATCTCTCTTTAAATAATCTAGAATATATACATAAATTAATGTATATTATATACTACAAATACATTTTCAATGCGTATATCGCGATTGTCATTACCGCAAATAAAAATAAGATTTATTAATTAATTAACTAAAAGAAATTTGCGCTAAAATTGCGACAAAAATTAGCACATGGTTCTAAGTGGTAGAGACATCTATCGGGTAAGCTGTGAAACTAAAAGTTGCGAAAACGACCGACAGAGTGCAGGATTGATCGTTTTTCTCATGGCCGCCGATAAGAGCGCACGGATTGGTCCGGTCGACAGCGGCCATCATGAATTCCAGGAATACAAGATTGCATAATGAGTCTCATGATGGCTGACGAAACCACCAATGACGTCAAGAGGGTGGCGCCTAATGAAAACCGGTATATCAGTAAAATGGCGCGCCCCTTGTGGCAGACATGCTGCTGCTGCTGCTGCTGCTACTGGCTATTACATGAAAATTCTTCGAGCGCCAAGAAAAAATACGCATAAAAATACACATTGCCCTATAACATTTTTGAGCGTAGCTTACAAAAAAAATCCTACAAAAAAAAGATAAATATAAAGTATAAAAATCGAGTTATTTTTATAATATAAAGAAATATATAATGTACAAAATATATATCTTTCTTGACTAAAATTCATACGAAATACAAATCTTTTGAAATGATATTATACATACAAAAGCGAGGAGGAGAGGAAGAGAATTTTGATTCTACGCGCGACACACGATCATGTTGCTTTTAAATAACACGTAAGTTTCAGCGAGATGATAATGTTTACGGTATCGGGGAATTAAAATGAGGTCAATGTACCTGTGAGTAGAAAAGTAATAAAGCAGTGCGGGAGACGTAAAACCATCCACGATACTCACCGCGATCTCAAGTGGAAGCACGCAGGAGGTCCGCGTGTAAAAACTTTTATGATCGCAGTCAATAAAATGACGTAACCTAAATGGTCTACGAGTGGTAAGGTGACGTCACACCGGAAGTTACGCATAAATGCCACGTGGACTGATAGAGAGTAGGGGCGGGATAGACGACGTCGAGGGGTAAGTGAAAGATACGACGGCAGGAAAAGAGGAATCGGGTAAGAGTTGACTGTACGAGTGACTGAAAGGAACAGAGAGGAAACGAAAAGGGAGACAGAGTTGGTTGATGGTTTACGACATTCTGTTGATGGCCGTAGTGGCGTAGTTGCGGCGTCGAGCTCATAAAAATGTAACGAGCCTGTAAACGTTCGTTTATATTGCCCTGCCTTTACACCCGTCCGGATTGGGGCAGGTCGTGGCACTTCTCTCGCGAAACCGTTGTACCATGTGACGTCACGTAAGAGAGAAACGTGAAACCTTGTACGAATACAATCTGTTTTAGGGGGAAAGGCTCGCCGTTTTGCTATGTACCGCACCTTGACTTGTTTTAGAGTCGATAAACGAGGTAGAGCATCGTAATGTTTCGAGGAAATGCATCTACCTCACGTAAGTGACGACCTGTCCGTGGCCCTGACCTTGCATGACGATCTGAAAAGCGAACTGGGACTTTTCAAACAAAGGTTAAACTCCTGAACATTTTCTATAAAATATTCTTACGATGCTTTAAGCACAACCGGAGCAATAAAAATAAGGTATCCTTTGTTACAAGAAGCATCAGTTTTTTATCGTATACCGTGATATACTTTTGTAATATTTTCTTTAGTCGCAAGTTGATCTCATAACTATTTTGCTCATATAATTAACTAATAACACATTCGTTCCGACTCTATACATTGTTCTTTTATTAAGTCATTTTTGATCTTAAAATCGCAATCACATAAAAAATGAGTTATCTAAAACAAACTTGCTTGAAACGTTCGTATCAATGATATGGAATTAACGAAAATGGCTCGGTTGGTCTATCGCTTAGGAGTGCCGAGTCCACCCGTGTACTCTATCTGTTATTCGAGTAACCTTGACACCAATAGCGCGTGTGTACTCATGATTCACGCGAATGGTCGACTCATCAGGTGTTTTGTGTACATCGGTCGACGCACGTGTGTCCACCTCCGGTCACAAAAGTCGAGAGGAACATGCGAAGACGCGCGGTTTAAAAGCCGCGGAAGAGTCGGAGTCTCCGCTCGTTTCGCTAACACTTAAAGCTTTATAGACGCTCGTAAAAACATTCGTTTGGCTTTATTTGGACAGGAAGGTGATGGAAATAGGGGAGCCCGGTACCGACCGGATGACCGGATGGAAGCTAGAGATACATTCTTATCTTATCTTACCGTCGCACGTTCGCTCATGTACTCTTGACGCGTGGCGTGCGATCAACGATTAGGAAACGAATCATTAGGAACGACTTGATAATGTCGCATGATTCCTATTTTGCATTCTCATAATACGGAAAAGAAAAAAGATAAATTATAAAATCATTTCTCAAGTCATTTAAACTGCGTTGCCATTTGGCATGCACAACATTCTTGGAGTCTTTGTTTATCACAACGTTCGCGAGAATCATTCGTCTTTAAACGGGCAGTCTAAGTGACTTGAGAAACGATTTTATAACTTATCTTTTTTCTTCTCTGTATTATAAGAATGCAAAATAGGAATCTGCGATGTAGGAATCTTGCGACATTATCAAGTCGTTCCTAATGATTCGTTTCCTAATCATTGATCGCACGTTGTAAGCACCAAGTGGAACGCAAAAAACAAATTGCACACTAAATAACATGGAATACACAAGTATTGTGTAATCATATGTAATATATGTATATTTATTTCGCGTGAGTTTTTAATAAGACTTTTTGATATAACGTATTTTTCTCAGCACAAGCTAGAGAAAAAAATTTTCGTGATGTGAGATTAATCAAACTGGTTCTGTTGATATCGTCAACAACATTAGAACACGCGTTCATTCGCGCGTCATTGTGAGCAGCGTAACCTACGTAATTGTGAGCAGCGAGAAGGATTCATTGCTGTCTGAACGCCGTCTGTCCGTGAGTTTTATTGCCTACATAACCGTCACTTTGTGCAATAACGTGCGCTGTCAACCGTATACGTGCATCGGTTTGATTATTTTAACTTCGCACGATTGGAGAATTGAATTGACTGAATAATTTATGAGTTGAAGACAAAAAGAAATTAGCTTGACCTGTGGAACATTGTACGTGATCTCTGAAACGTCATTAGAAAAATGACGTTCTAAAGATTACGTTCTAAAGTCTGATCTAGTTTATGCTGATCAAATAATTAAAAGAGAGAGGAATGTTCTATAATCATTTTGATCGTTGTTAATTATTATTATTTTGTTTATAATAGCGTACACTCATGCTATTCTAAGGAGAAAGAGAAACACATATCACATTCACTTTCTTTAATCGATTTTTACTGTTTGTTTTTTGTATCATGATAACTACGACATTATCTTTTTATTGAAAAAAAACATGTTATTAGTTATTATTATTTATTTATTTAAGCGCTAAGAGAAGGAAGAGGCGCTTATTGTTTTCTCCAACTTATTACACATTTCGTCACAGAGATCATCGTAGTTTGCATCATGCAGATCATCGCTGTTATCGTTAAGAGCTCCACGTGATCATAAGAAACGAATGAAACTCAATTAATAATTGAATATTTTATGTACATAAATCATCATTATTTCTTTATTAGAATAAATTGATTTCCCGTCGCTTCGACATCGCTATTTCGTCCTGTTACAAAATATTGCTACATGTACAAAGTATTTGTACAAAGGTCATTCTACAAAGTATTATTATTACAAATTGTTCAAATTTTATTATATTCTCGCCTAATAAACGAGTTCAATCAGTTCAATCGAACCCAATCGTACACTGAGAGAAAAATATATTTGCAACTATAATGACGTAGTAAAAAAATATAATTAGGAATATCATTTTTATAGTAAGTATTACTATAATGTAAATGATAATTAGAAGCCAAAACTATAAAATATAGTGAGATTATAATTATTCCAACCTCTTTTTGAAGGTTGTGAAGTTTCAAAGACAAATCACTCTTGTTATCGTGACTGATAGACTTGGATTTCGTCATTGAGATCATCATAATGACGTGCAGGTCATCATTCTTGTCTGGAGACTGTCTGTGTCTAAAGCCGGAGAGATACCGCTTCGTGTTTGCTCGTAAAGTCGGCCGCTTGCGTAATCGCTCGTTCTCTCGGCCGGTTGACTGGCTGCCGTTCCTCTACGACACATACCGCCTTCATTCATGCTCGCATGCCATCCGAGAGGGAATTTTATGCCACTATCGTAAACAGACGTTATGCTTCTTGTCCGCAAGCCCGTTTTTTACGAAGAGTTCGACGACGTCACACGCGTTACGTTCTCCCTATTTCGATTCGTCAAAAATAGTTTTCGTTACGAAAATGTTCAAGTAACAGCTCAATCGATATTTTTCGAGAGACTGAAGACGATAAATACGAAGATTGGTGATCTTACACATTTCAGATTTGTCGCGGGTTTGTTGTACCATCCCTTCTACTTAACTCGAAGAACTTTACTTTGACGTAGGGGGACTCGAAACAACGCGCGTATTCTCAGATACGTTTATTGTATCCCGTGAGCGAAAAAATTATTCAAACGATGGTGGATTATCGGAGAAGACGTCGCGAAATGTTGGCATTGGCCGGCACTCAAGGCATCGTATTCTCCGAAAGAAACGAATCGCAAAAGATCGTTTGACTTCCCATCAGTCCCGAAATACAGAGAGCATTCTGACGTGGCGTCCATGTTAAATATTTACGATTTTCCGCAGGCTCGTTGGTCTCGTGCTGTTTGACCTTCCACGATGAAACGTAATCCAACCAATGGTTTTCTCTTCGTGTTTGCTGAAGTATCGACATTTGACTTTTGCAAAGACGATACTGGCAATGTAAGTTATGACGATAAGCTCGGAAACTTATTGATATGGACATGAGAATTTCAAATGAGGAAAAAAATTCAAGACTTTCGTCTTAGCTTTAAGAATTTGATTTATATTATTAATAATTGATTTCAAATAATAATTTAAGTATCTTTATAGTGTAAGACATGTCTTAACAAATAAGATGTTTATTGCAGATGACTAGCGCAATGACGTGGGATATATAATTCATCTATAGCACAATGCTCAACTTCTAAAATTTTCGGTTTTTAGTTATATATATATATATATATATATATATATATATATATATAAAGAAAATGGTGAAATAGCTGGCATTCCTACTATTATGATGTGATTTTTCTTCGATGATACCGCTGCCGGAATAAATGACTTGCAGTAAATAAGATCGCAACAACATCGGATACACGCGCAAAAAGATATCGAGGGTATAAGCCGCGCATTTACATAGCTCCGAATTAATTTACTAAACTTTGTTTACGAGAAGTGAGAGCGTACCTCGTGTCGTAAAATACAGTTTTTACACTTCCGCTCGAGTCCCGTGGTCGACGACGACGACGGTGGATTGGCCGGTTAATACCAGGGAGGAGTATGCGAGTAGAAAGATAAGACGATATCGATAACGACGTCGGTTAGCCGCGATCCTGTCATATTTACGACCCCTCAAGCGTCGTGGAGTCGGTTGAGGGAAAAGGTAAGATGGAAGGGCGACTCGAACGTAAGGATTCTCGTGGAAGCGGCTGCGTAATTGCGTTGCGTACGGTTCATTAGTTCCACTCGAACTTCTTGAAGCGTAGGAGGGGTGAGAGTGGGACGGGCAAAGCAAGGGGTGGAGAGAGATAGTCCAACATTTATTCGCGGAGCCAGCAGAGTCGTTATCCCTTTGGTGCCTGGTAATATTTCGCGACTCCCTCGGTCTTATCCTCTGAGGTGCACGCTCGAGAGGTCCTTAATTAGAAACTTTACTTTGCGCGTTTTAAATGCATTACCGTGCCATAATATTGTACAATTTATGCTCTCAAGCTGTAACTGTATGTGCGTACTCCATATAAAAACCGCCTGCGGATAACTGCCAGAGCGGAAAGAAAAATCGAGTATATCGTCGCAGTATATGTCTCGTAACCAAGTATCTTTACAACATGATCGAGCGATGCCAGTATTGCGTGCATTATCGATATCACATTGTTGATATCCGCGCGTTTTCTTTGCATAGAGAAACAAGTTTTTTTCATTTTTATAATAAATTTGCGGGGGCGAGATTAAATATATGCTAATGCACGCGAAGGGAAATAAAAGCGAGAGAGTTAAAAACTTTGTACAGTCACTCGTAAACAGTAACTTTGCGTCGTTTGTTTCGCCAGATAAATTTGATCCACGTATACGTACGTAGCAAATGATTCGATTCCATTGGAAGTCGACTAACCGAGCCACGCCCCGCATGATCAACTAGAATCTCTCAGACTGATGTTTCAAAAATGGTCCACGATCAATAAAGTTAGAAGTTCACTCAAACTATCTTATTAAATCAATAGCAAAAATTTTTATGCAAAAATTCTATATCAAAGTTTCGAATTTCCATATTTTTTTTCATTCTTTGTGATATCATTTTTTTATCCGATTCAGATTACAATTCAGATATTAATTTAAAATGATGTAAAAGAGCGAAATAAAATACATACTATAAAGCAATATTTTTCAAAATGATTAATAATAGATTTTCACACATTTTTTCCTATACTTTTATTTAAAACATCTAATTTGTGATCGTGTAAAGCAGTAAAGAATCAAAAAACTAAGACAATACAATATCTTTAAAGTTCTTCGTGACTTATAGATCAGGCGTTACAGGGAAATAAAATTACTTCATTATGCATGCAAACGTATCATCAACGATTATTACGCTTGGCTGCGCATAGAATATTTTCATAATCTCGATAGGTCTCAAAGATTACATGCTTGTATGTTAATTATCTTGCGGAGAACTTTGCGCTGTCTATTCGTACATATTTACAACTTCTCGCATATTTGTTACACAATGTATCATTTTCTTGATGTTATCAAGAGTTATAACGAAGTGACGAATATAATTTATTTCATAATTTTCAAATAATAATATTTCATAATTTTCAAATAATAATTTATTTTAATAACGAGGCAAACATATTATAATGAGTTTCTAATTATGCAATTTAGATTCGATACAGTTTGAAGTATCGAACAATTGCCTGATCCTACATTCAATTTGAATTTTGTCTAAAAGTGTCATACATATGAATATAAAATTGAAATTACTGATGTAGTTTTTATATTACATATATTTTTATTATTGTTTTAATGTATTCTAATTATATTAAAGTATAATCATAGTAAAATGTATTTTTTATATATTGCACATACATTTTATGATCATCTAAGCACATTTGACAAAATTATAATTTGTGTGTGGTTAGCGAATAATATTTAAATATTTCATATTATTCCTTGCGATACCAATTGGCGTATAAGAATTTTGATTCGTATCTAAGATTATGGATGGGACGTTGTCTTTATAAAATTCAGTCGGCAATGTTACGAGAGGAATTTCTGCCTTCTTTGATTTCTCCGAAAGTCTAAACATACCTCGCATGCATATTTATCCGATAAATAAGCGCGAGTTGGAAGTGCCTATATACGAAACGATTGGAGAATTTTCGGAGTCTGAATTGCAATCTCGGCGTCACACTCTCCGCGGGCTTTCGGGTATCTCATTTACGTGATGCGAACCGAGTCATGTGTTAAGTTGTAACATTCCGGCTGATCGTTCATTTATCTGAAGACAAGCCTCGTCTCCACTTCTCACGCATGAAAGCGCTTCGTCCGGCTTATGCTAATTATTCCGTTGGAGTTCTCGTGAGCAAAAAATGGTCGCGCGAGCGTGTTTAATTAAAATTAAAGCAAAAAATCCGCGCTGCTCCTTATACGATACGTCGTCGTTATCGTTGTCGTTGGCATTCATTCCCAGCGGGCCCCAATTTCCGGGACCGGAGTGGTGACCGATTAGCGCGATCGCATACACGTTCAGTATTTTCATTAAAATCTCCTAATTAAGGCAAGATTTCAGTGCGTATGCCAATCCTGAATCCTGCTGTGTCCACGCCCTCTGCGGGCCCCATGGTGTCTTATTTGGGTCCAATGAGATGAGTCGGACTCGACATGCCAACGGCCATGCTACATCCGAGTGAAAACTGATAATAGTTTGCATGTCGCTTTTTTAATAAAAAAATCGGCCAAATTTACACTATAATTGATACATGGAATAGTTCAAAAGATCTAGAAATAGATACTGATAATTCTTTAATATATGCGACGCAAAGCTATTGGTAAAAACAAAATTGCGATCGATTTTTTTTTTACGAGAGTAAAGAATGGATAATTAAGAAGCGCAAGAACCATATATATTTGATATTACTAAATACAAATCTGTATCGAAAAGTCCACAGAAAAGCGATCGCACATATATGTCCCAGCGATCCACAAATGCTCATAAATATTTTCTAGAAGTAAGAATCATAAAGAAACCGCTTGTGGGTCGAAAGGGTTAAATTTTTTTGCTTCAACAGAACCAAAAAAAAAATAAAAAAATCGCTCACTGAACAGGCAACTATAGCTGAAGGTCATAAGCGAGGAAGAATAAAAGACCCTACTGTTCCTTTACATAAACAGTCACGGGAAATATTATATTCAGATTCGTACATGCGTATCAATGCGAATTTTAAGATATTTCGTCAAATATTCCACGTTTAAATCGTATTGGAGACTCGATTCTAAACGTTTCCAATATACTCGTCATTAAAAGTTACTGCTTCAATTAGAATACAAATGCTTCAGGAATTAAATATTCATTGATGTGTTATCGGTACGAAGGTGATACTGGCAGGGATGAATCAATAAATTAAAATATTCCGAGATATTATCTGCGGACGCAGAAATGTAAAATGAATCCAAAGAACGAGTCAATAATTGCCTTTGCTTCAAAAAATTCGAGTGTCGGTCCGCGTCCACTAATTAGAGAGGCGGTTTCTCTGTATTTAGCTGCACTTCTCTTTCTCTTTCTCTCTCTATATCCATCTCTCTCAATTTCAATTCTAAGATCTCGCCTGCTATCGACTATATAATTTCCTCTATGTCTTGTCTGGTAGCGAGTAGTCTGGAAGACCTAATTAAGCCGATCGAACTAGACAATATAATAGTAATTAAACTATATGAATTCCGCGAGCTTATTCAGTAATCCACTTATCCACATACCCTTCCCGATAATTCATCTTATTCATACTTTCTATTGAAACTTTTAGCTATTCTTGATTCACTTCATCTTACTGTCATTTCTTGAAAGCTCAAACTTTAATTAAAATTGTCAGAATTAAGTTAAAAATATAAAATTGAATCGATAATCAATATCTATCCGGAAAATAATTCAAATATAACTGAAATTTCTTTATTATTCCAATATTCAATATTATGTTCCCTTTATAAAAATAATTATTCTCTATAAGTAGTATTCTCTATAAGTTCAGAATCATTAATCAATAAATGACATGAAGTGTGTTCATAAATTTATATAAATATGAGCAATGAGGTAACTATTAATATCTATAAAATAATAATACTGAAAAGATCTGACAACAAAGACAATACATATGCCAAAAATACGAGCGGTATTATTACAGAAAGAATAACGCGACATTTCTCGACATTACCTTCAATGTATAAGTAAAGAAAGGAACATGCTGCATAAAGAAAATGTTTAACAACAAGTCTGAATTCAAATTTTATTCAGAAATAGGAATCGCCCAAGTAATTGCGAAACTCGAGACGGAGAACCATTGGCAAAAACGAAGAGCCGAGAAGAAAAAGAACTCAATAAGCTGTACTTGCACCCACGCCTTGCCGTACGATCAATTTGTATCTGACGTTCTGAAACAAGCGATGGCAACCTTCGATGCTTAAATATTCATGAACCCGCCGCGAGCATAATTCCACAGGCTACCTAGGTGGTATTGACGATGGATGCCTAGACGCCCTGGAAGACGCTGAAAGGGCAAACGTGACCACCTTCATTGACTTTACGACCAGTAAAACGTGGCTTTATAGTTCGCGCTCGGAACAGTCCGCAAAGGCGCGCATGTGTTGCAGAACATTGTTCCTATATGTTGCACAGTAGGTACGCCGTTGAATATGCACGATACCGCTCCTGTTGCGTACACGGCACTATTCCCGTCGTATATCGCACGGCGGCTCTGCCAAACTCGGACCGTTGCATCATCCGAGAAATCGATGTGCTATGTACACGTGCATCATATGAGCGAGCGTATAATATAGTCTATATACGGGAAAAGAGGTTTATAGTATATACATATATCCCACGTGTGCGCGCGAAAACGTTGACTTTACTCGATGAAAGTTTCTTATTACTTGCGTTCGAAATTGAAAAATGTGAGGAACATCTTAAATTTTCAGAGAAAAATATATATGCATATATACATTTGCTATACACATCATCACACGCGAAGTTCATTTCCATTTCTGAAAATTATTTGATGTTTTTGTATATACATATAAATACGAACGTAAATACAACTTTTCTCGGAAATGCAGCTTAGTCTCTTCCAAGTTTTAGATTTAGTACACTTAAGTAGTCAATTATCATTTACGCCGATAGAAGTCCTGCTAGCCACCACATCATCGAACTTTGAAACTTTAACGTTTACGATGTGCGCGCGCGCGCGCGTGTGTGTGTGTGAACCATCTTGTGATATTTAGCGATTCCAGTGAATCCATTATTTGCATCTTATATAACGTTTTGAAATGTTTAATTACAAAGCAAAAAAAGTCTTTTCTCAATAAGAACAAAATATGAAAATTATAAAATAATATTTAAAAAAAATTTTTTTAGTCTTACTTAATATCGACACACACACACACACACACAGACACACACACACACACACACACACACACAAAACTTTGTTTGCTGTAAAATATTCCTTCTAATAATTATTACATGTAATATAATACAAGTCATTCCTATATTGTAATTTTTTATCACGCATCTTATATTCCTCTTATTTATTTAAAACAATAAGTAAACGAATCAAATTAGTTACGTACTCTCAATTATTCATATTTTCAAATAATTGCAGTAAAAAATTTAAGATAATTTAAAAAAATTCATTATATTAACAAATATTAATACATATAATATATTAATGAATGTATTAATGTATTAAATTTTCATCGTATATAATTGTAATTTTATATAAGAAGAAACTTGCTTTGGATTTAATATTGAATTTTGATGTATGTGGTGTGTCTCTAATAATAAAAAATAGATTTGCGAAAATATAAATGTCCTTCGAACAACAATGTCTAATAAAAGAGTTAGTCTCTTGAGTCTCTTGGAGATTCTGAATCGTCGCGAAAAGCAATAAAACTATAAAGCGAGTAAGAATTGAGAATGGTTTCATACCTTGTCATTCTGACTTCAGGCTGAACTAACTTCCTCTATCTTTTTTTTTTAGATTACTTTTGACTAGACCTTTTCGCACGGAAACATTCGAAAGAAGAGGCACCAAAGAACTGATTTCAGTAATGAGCGTAACTTTATAAAAAGTCTCAGCTATAATTTCACGGTAATAAAATCTTTATGCTTTTATATCTCACGTATACTTGTTATTTTTTTTAAATTTTATTGTTATTTATGAAAATCAAAACTAAAGATTATATTAAATTTAATATTATACACATATATGTATAACGTAATAATAATAAAAATTGTGTTTTTAAATCATATCAAATAATTACTATTTATGTTGTATATATATATATATATATATATATATATATATTATAATTGTAGATTATAAAAAAATTTTATTATTTTAAATATATATTTTTATTTTGATATTTTTTTGAATATGTATTAGTCGAGCTTCATGCATTAAATATTTATGATTATATCGTAGAAAATGTATCATATATATATGTTTGTAGGCTAAAATTAAAACGGATTAAGGCAATTATATCAGAATTATGATCTTATCCATGGAAATAAAAGCGAAGAAGTATACCTATTGGGATTTGGGCGATGGCATCACGAACAAGTTACTTCAAAATGGTAGTGTGCTGGTTTAAGTCTGATCTAATTATAGACATCGAAACCAATAGTATCATACATACTGACCTTCAGGCAGATGAAAACGCAAAAAATTTAGAAATAATTTTGTAATTTTAAGGTATTTCAGTCTTTCGAAGTAATTGGAACTAAGTTTCTTTGGCTTAGTTGAAGTTCTTCTAATTTTTAACAAATTTTAATATTAAGAAAATTGAAAGAGAAAATTTTAAGCAATTAGCAAATTGTCTGAAAGACATTACTTACTTACTTTTTAAATGAAAACAAAATTAATTAAATAATGAGATTTCGTGACAAGTAAACCGAGGTACGTGATTTTTTAGCTAATAAGATTATATCAATGGTCGGTATTTGTACACAAATTCCTAGACTGATCGTAAGCGATTTACATGGAATCGGAGTCCTCCGTAGCATAGAAATAGCTGTGTCACGTTCCGATACTGTGATAAGGTTTTCAACTTTTTCTAGCTATATACGGTTACTAGAGAGAACTCGACGTTTTTAGGAAGATGAGCAAATTATGTGAAAAGAATTAGAAATATTTTTAACGAAACTATCACGTCATATAATTACATTAATCATAAATTTTGAAGTAAAATTTGATGAGAATGAAATCCATAATTCAAATTTTATTAAAACGATGTTACGGAGAAAAATATTCAAATTTATAGTTCCCGTCATAGATATGAAGTCAATAATAAAATTGAGCTGTCTTTTACTCCGATTTCTCACGTTGTACTTTTATCTTTTTTCAGAGACGAAGGATACTCCAGAATAATGATCTGCATTGATGAGATTCTTTCCGTGAGAACAGCAGTTAATATTTACACGATTAAATTTTTAACATCAACGGCTTCTCGTCCGGACGATCATGATATAGCGCTCGAAATTCTCCTGCGCATCGTGATGACGTTTTACGTAAATATTTCATGATGAAGATACTTAAGTAAGAAATGGTTCAACTGGTTCATCATGAGAGAATGGAACGATTAGGACACGACGATGGTAAATCTTTACTACATTGAATTTTTTTCAGATTTGTGAGAATTTTTTTACAATTATTGTTAAAAGTTTATATTTATTTTTTTAGTATTAATTACATTTAGCAATTTGAATTTTTCTGTACTGTTCTTTCTTTAATCGTATCTTTTATTTTTTTATATTGCATTGTGCAATGTATATACATAATGTTTTGTTATAAAACAACTGTCTTAAAAAAATAACATCTTTTATTTGCAAAAATTCCGATTAATTGTAATAATTACATAATTAATAAATTATATTTTGCATAAAAACGAATCGTCCTGTATACCTGTAAAATTTAACTATCTATATAAATATGTTTTATACATTCAAACATTTTATACATATGCTTTTCATGCAATCCTTTCCACTTGATTACAATTGTTGATGCGTTATCAGAAAGAGAATTGATATGACAACTACTTTTGATGGTAGATCCTAGCCTGATAAAAGTTTATCCGTCACGAAACCCGTATATTCGCTGTATGTATTTCAAAAGCAATATTTCTCTCAACCCGCTCGAGAGAGCGCCGAAGTATAGACCTCGTGAAGTGGACCTTTGCGAAGAGGCACAGCCCATGGCGTAATCCCATGGGAGTTACGAGAAATGAATTATACACTCGGTGTCTGACGTGAGAGGGGAACGAAAGCAGACAAAATGGTGTCCTAAAAGGAATGCCACCCTACGTTCTCTTCCTCTCTTCCACCCTTCCTCCCTTTGCCTTGTTCCTTCCTCACCATCGCTTCTGCCCGCTGTTACTTCTTACTCTCTTTCCCATAGCAAAGAATGTTTACGATGCTCCTCTTGGGTTCCGCTCGGAGAACCCCGTGGACGTACCTACATGTATCCTGGATAAAATGTTGCGTGCATTTACGTATATTATATTACGTCGAATGTGGAGCGACTGGATATACATATATCGGGATACAGGAATAAAATGGATAAAATTAACATCACAAAAATGGCGTATGTTATTTATGCAGCAAGTTGTTTTTCGGAGCCGAGTTAAACCGCGTGGGCATTGCGTCCGTTATCGGGATATTTATTCAAGGTTTCTGCTCTTTCGTATCGACATTTCTGCGAACCCCGCTTGGAGAAGAGATTTCAAATAAAAAAAATATGTCGTTCCGAAAAAAACGTTGTCGCAGTCGTTGGTGCACGGATTATTTTATTGTAATAAATTTTCGTTCGGACGACCTGAATTTCTGCTAATATATTCATGCAACGTCGATCAGATAACATTACAACCGCAGAACCTGATTGTAAGGTAGGAGTTATGATAGAGGAGAAATAAGGTAGAGGAGAAAGAGGAGAAAGAAGTGGAAGAATAAAACGAACGGATAAATCGTAGAAGCTAACAGGGGAGTTTTAATTGGAGTATCTCGGAGAGAAGACGGTTGAATAATATTTATATCTGTTATTGCACGAGAACGTTAAGGCGAGAGGCGTAATATTCTTCGTTTTCTTATGCTAACAGCATTCAGCTAATGCAAATGACCAATTCTACGAACGCGTGTACGGTCATCAAACCGGATAATACATAACATGCATACACTCGAGAATGTTATCTGACACGACCTGAAAGACATCAACCGATAGAATGATGCGATAAATGTCCAAATGAGAAAAATTTTATATCGGGAAATATAGTAAACGCCACTTACGAAGTTCAGATCGAGTTTTGTGATCGACCATTCAGAGCGTTATAAAATTACTTCGATTTTGTCACACGAAGAAACGTGGAAAAGTTAAATCAGAGAAAGTCATGATAAATCTAGTTCGATAAGTTTCCCCCGTGATTACGAGGTCTCGAGATAGTTGTGCAATTTCGCGGGCACAGGAGCGACCACATTTGATGGAACGAACTGTAGAACGTCAGGCAACTTTGCGGCGAGCTCGCAAATATTTGGCGGCAATGGGATAGACCGTAGACGGGTCGACCAGTTACCACCGAAATTGCCGCACCGGCTAATTAGGACTTGATTGGCAGCCCCTCTCCCCTTCTCGCGTCTTTTCCCCTCCGTTGCCTTACGTACGCTGACAGAATCCATGGGATCCGCTCCTTCCCACCAACCGCCATCCTCTCACGCCGCTTAAGCCCAGCCAACCACAATCCCGACGCATCATCTTTCCAGTCGATGCCATTCGCTGCCAACCTTCTCTCCTACCTGCCCCTCTTCTCCATACTTTGCATGCTTTCTTCTCTTTCTTGATGTCGTCCAGGGTGAATCTTGCAGCCGGTTTCGCATGTAATTGTATAATTTACTCGATAATTTACTCCGTGGTCAATTTGTATAATTTCTACCGCGGCTATGTACGTAAATTTGCCGAGTTGTGCAAGCTTCTTTGTATTTTCGTGCTGGAACCGAGGACTTCGATATTACATCCTTTTTCAGAGGTATCTCCGACCGAGCGGTATTCTCAACGGCATGGCATGCATGTCTTGCGAAACCATGACATTTAAATGTTCCTCATTAAAAGATTTTTTAATTTAAACTTGTGGATGAACGTACATTTCTAAAGCGAATTTTACAATGTATATTTCTCAGAAAATAATTTATTTATAATCGAATGTTACTCGTCTGAATAAATGTAAAGTATCTATTTTTCTCTAATAAAAAAATATATTATATAAAATATTATTAGAATAACTGATATAATCGTATAAAAGTTATATAACCAGTGTATAAGATATAAATATAATTGATACAATTAATTCAAAATATCTCTTTAAAATAAGAAAAAAATCTTCAAAAAAAATTCTTGATAAAACTACTACGTAATATTAAATAAAAATAATATTTTATTTGTATTTTATATAAAAATATGAAAAATATAAAAAATTTTATATTTTAAGAAGTATATTATTTATTATTCTTGAGCAAATTTTAAAATTGTTGTATATATAAACAATTCATATTTTAAGAAAATAAATTTAATAATATTTAAAATGATTCGCTCTGTCATTCACAAGTTGAACAAAAGTAATCCAACTTTTTTATATCAAATCATTAAATATAGGTACAGTTGCAAGATTAATTTAGTAAGGTGTTCATTGTGTTTACGCCATATTTCATGGTAGAGTAAAAACGCAATTATTTTCTTTTACGGTGACAATATTTACCATTTAAATACGCTCTGACTTTGTTATCACATTCCATAAGTCTTCACTCCACTTAACATTCTTCCGGCGTCTTACGAAAATACGGGACGTGACGGAAAGAATGTGATTTACGGGCGTGTAGCATCGTAAAGACTGTTTAACGCGTTTAAGTGTTCGAGGGAGACGGGATTTTCCTTATCTGCTGTAACGAGGGTTCCACGTGTGATCTGCATGTACGAACGACCCTGCTTATCTCCCAGGTATCGCGCAGTTGCGCACAAATATACGTTGACATTTACCGATTTGCACAGGATGCATCCTGTTTTCTTCTCTCTGATAAATGCAAATAAATAACGTAATTTACTTTTTACGCGTGATCAAATTATCGCCATGATTCCGAATGACGATAGAAAGTTGAAATTAATCTATCTCATCATCGGCAAATTCGGATCGAAAAGTGCAAATGATATACCAAGAAAAACTTTTTTTTATGATTATCAAAGTAATAAAATACATCGCTGTGAAGTGTCAATATGTAATTTTATGCACGTTTCGCGACTACCGACACATTCTTCTTTACGATATATTATAAAAAAAAATTTCATCGGCACAGTTAAACACCGTACACGACGCAATCCATTACGCGATGATTATGAAATCACTCAATAAATAAATTTAAAGTAAATTCATCCAGCTCGATTCGCAGTCGTATTTTGATAACTTTAAAGTCGCGAGTTTCTGCAAAAAAAGAGAAGCATAGTTATTTATCGCGAGTTATTTATCTAATAATGCCTTATTGAGTCGATCAGATCGCACGAATTCAAACTTTACATGAAATGATCCACAGCCATCAGACAACAACTTCAGTAAGTACTTCAATCAGACGGAAATACTTGTCTCGCGTCAAGGCCTCGTAACTCGGGTTCACTTTGCTTTAATGGACGTTGTAGATATCGACGTGGCGTGAGAAACGCTCCTGCGCTCCGGTATCATGGTGCATTAAAACTTTTCTCATCTTTCGTTAATCTTAAAAAATGGTCTCTTTCGAAGGTTACTTCAGCAGAAAGAAAGAATGTGTATATGTAATACGCATATATACATACAAAAAATATATGCGTTTGTGTAACTGTACATTCATTTTCGCCCGCGATGCCGTGCGCTTTTTTCTGCGACGTTAGATTTATAAAAAAAAAAGAAAAAAAACAGCACGTCGCTGCTCTTTGGCATCTGATCATGAAACTTTGAAGGTAATTATCTTGCGTTTCGCTTCAAATTATTTTCGTGAAACATTCCTCCTCTTTTCATATTCCAGCGAATGCAAACTGTCGGCACGTTTCGACAGCAATCCCACAGACATTTTTTCATTTTCCTTTTTTTTATGTGTCAAAAGCAAGAAAACAGCATTGCGGCGGAAATACTGATTTTTTTAATTTAAATTCCGACGGAATGTAATTGCATCACGGCGAATAAGCTTTTCCGAGAAATATTCCTTTTTTTTTTCATAAAACTCTTGCAATAGGTTGGTCTTAATAAACTTAAATAATTGTGACATTATATCACGTAATATAAAATGCGTAAAATAAAAATACATTATTCTCGCGTGAAAGAATTAAAGAAAATAATTTCTTTAAAGAATTATTTATAAATAAGAATAAGATTATTACATAATATTTATATAAAAATTTTAATAAATATAAAAGATCTAAAAATATCATCGCTTAAAAAACTAAAATATTGTCAATGAATATACATTTATAGCTCATTTTTGCAAAATTATAGGAAAAGAATAAGAACATAAGAAAAAAAGGAGAGCACGAAAGGATGTAAATTAAAAATATAGAAAAGATTACATAATATCACGTAAGATTATTAAGCATTAAGAATGATCGAAAATAGCTTTCTCTTATTATATTGCGTTTATCAACATCTCGATCTATCATTGTTTATTATTGTTGTAAAAATGTATATTTTATTTCCAAAACATAATGAAGCAATTTTGATTCATTATAAAATCTTCTTAAGTCAATAAAATTTAATAAATAAAAAAGAAAATATAAAATTTAAATACTTCGGAAGAAGAATTTAAAAAAGGCCGACACAATAAACAATTGAGAATGAAACGAAAAAATATTACAAAAATTATATCTAAATAAATGCATACATCATTATAATTAAATAATATACGTTTGTTCGAACATGATTTTAGTAATATTTTTTTCGTTTTAACTCTCGATCATCCAACATCATCAGTTTTTTTAAGTCTATTTAAATTTTATATTTCTTCTTTTATTTATTTTTATTTGCCGAAGAAATATGTATCGAAACTGTCCTATTATGTTTTCAAAATAAAGTCTGTATTTTAATTTACATCATTTTGTAAATTATTTTCATCTTGTGGCTCTTCTTTTTTTCTAAAATATTACGTTTATACAAGTATATTTAGTGAAAATTAAAATAATACTAAAGAAAATTTCAAACCTAAGATCTAGTCAAGTATTTCGAGTTTCTTCACTTACTTTGTCATGCACAGATCGTCTCAACGATTCTAGAGGAGTTTCTACATAAACTTTATTTGCCTAATAATGCAACTCTTAAAAAAACAGTAGAACACGTCTTCACACGCAAATAAGTAGGTATCCAGCGGATAATGTGCGCAAATGTTAGTAGATACGCATGATTTTGAGGGAAGTTCGCTATCTTAATGCAAAAGTTTGCTCGGTACTACGAAGAATCACGAAAGTAAATAGCTGCGTTCCCGCCGCGCATAGGGAACGCTACGCTGCAGAATATCGCAATAAACAAGTATTTACTATGCGAACTGTTTTTCGGGCTGAAACGTGAAGAAACTTTGTAGAACGGACGAAATGGAAGGACGAGGGGATGAGGAGAGAGGACCAAATGCAAAGGAGTAGCTTGGGGAGAATAGACGAGATGCATTTTCGTGAAATGAGAATCCAAGGCTCGGTGTTACGTAGTACATGCACGCATGTTCGAGACTTAAAGAGGCTGGGTCAGCCACAGTAGCTCGTATTGAACTGTTGCGCGCGCAGCCCCCTTGTTCTACCTCGAAACGTGACGAGATCATCCGTGACCACGAATATACGCGTCGAAAATTATGTGCTCCTTCTGTATTATCCGAGCTACATTCCCTTGTCAATTTCATTCGTATAGAGAAAGAATCATAGTCATTTAAGAGAGATTAGAAATGCCTGATCTAATCGGTAATTCATGATAAAATTTATTTATAAAAATCATTCGATCTCAATTCATGATCTACATATTTTTATTTCTCCTCTCTCCTTACGTTTTCTTACATGTTTAATACAATAATATTCAAACTTGAGGACGCAGAATTATTGCGAATTTCTTTGTTGAAATTATAATTTCAGGTTTAACATTTCAAAGTTTTTAATAAGGAAAATTTACTGTAATAATTAATAGTTAAATAGTTATTGAATGGAAATCTTTTTAGTAATAAAACGAGCATAGTAATAAAACAATTTCCGCGGTTCGAGTCAATAAGCTAAAGAGGACAATTGATCCTGTAAATATTCTTTTATGACCTTTTCCACGTCACGTCGTCTAATGACGACCATTTTACCTGAAGTTCGCCTTGACAATAAAACATCAAAAGATTCGGACGTTTCGCGTGCGCCGTAATAAACCATATTTTAACCTGGAATGCTGAAGGCTAAACCAGGAAGAGAGGAACCATATCGAAAATGGAAGAACGACAAAAAATCCTTTCCTTCGATTAAGCAAAAGGGTTAAGCCCTCAACCCTTTTGCCGCTATTGTCTTGACAAAAAAATCGTAACGGCGAGCAGCTTAAAAAGCCGTGAAACTGGTAGACGAGAGCACGGGACAGTTTTGCCTCAAGGTTTCGCGAAGGAAGTGCGCGTTGTGAAACGTTCCTAGACTCCTCAAGGTTGTAGCCGGCTCAAGGCTCTACGGGAATACACTTGTTCATCGTCACGCACCTGTTCGTAGGGTAAGTGTCGCTCTATCTATGTCGACCTGTCTAGTAAAAGTCGAGTCACTCATGTGCAAGGTTCAACTTTTTTTCTTCTCCTCCGCGATCGGCTGTAAGTCGTTGTAGTTTATCACGCGCCGTTCGCGGATAGTACTTTGCTATTTATACGCGAAGGGAACGGCGAAAACGGCCATAAGACAGAGACGCGACTTCCGTGAGTCCTCGATAAATACAATTTCCATAATTATCGTATTGCGCCGTCGCCGAGAATTGGCCGGTGCAAACCGCGTCGTGTTATAAATGCATGATTCACTGCGCCCTGCGGCCCCTCGCATCGATTGAGCGTAAAAGTGGATTCGCACCGTTGAAAGAGGCATATCTCGTCATAAAATCATTTCTTATCGAAGATCAACCATTTTCATTATTATCGTGCGACGTAAGACAAAAGCGTTCGCGTAAGTACTTTTAATTTACTTTGCGTGACTTCAGGATTGCGCGACATTTCAAAATTGAGTATACGTAAGCATCGATAGTATAATACTTTTTATGTTCCTTACAAACGCGAAATTTATATCGATTTCAATGACTAAAAGTCAACAATAATTAAAGCAATTTTTTCAAATATCATATATCAATACCTGTATTTGCCGTGAAATTAATTCTGCGATTATTTTAGGTTCAGTAGTTACAGTGATCTCTTAGCTCGAAAACTTTTGTTACATTGAAAACGCAAGATCGAAGATATATCGAAACTGCAATTTATTCTCGTATGTTCGTCATTTAAAGTCAATCGCCTTATCCACGCGCCGCAAATCCCGAAACTCTGACAAGCGGGAATTCCATTCTTAAGGAAGGACGAGGAGCAAAAAGGAGATGATTGCGACGGGCGCTACGCTTCGCGGTTCGCGGACCGCGTAGTAAGTATAATGCGCGGAATATAATACGGAGTTTATTATAACGCGCGTCGAGAACAACTCGCGTCACGGCGCGGTTGGGCTATCTTGCGCCGCGGAAACTAGCGAGAGGCTCGTTATCGTCGCGAGCATTCGGATGTGCGTGAACGCCGTCGGTATGCGTACACATGAGTACCGATATACGCGAGACCTTACGCATCGCAATTTCACACGTGGGTAGCCTCGGACACGGATCGCGATACTTACTGGATATTCGTTATTCTTGTTCGTTACGGCGTTTAGTAACCAATAACTTTTACACGCGCAGCCCTCTGCGCTACCTAGAGGAAAGTTATGCAGAGAGAAGTTATGTAGTTGTAAACTTTCATTTATATAGTAACCATCCCCGTACGCGTCACGATTCGCTTGAATTAAAATCTTGAATTTGGAAGATTGTGAAAGTGCCGGCCGATGCAAACGCATCTGTACAAATATTGCGTGTCGTAATATTTATTGCATAATTTATACATGTTTTTGTAACATTAAAAAAAATATGTAGAAAGTAATAGAAAAATAAGAAAAATGGAAACTGTACTTTAATTGGAGCAACGTTATAAACATTGTTTCACAAATTAATAAATATATGAAATCATTGATATAACCAAATTGTCAGAATCAAATATTCATATAATCATATGTTTTATCGCGAGAGCAATTAATCTCTCTTATATACAAATAATTTTCATATCTATTTTCCGATTGCGATTTTATTTTTATATCTCCTTAGTGATTAAACTGCAAAAACAGAGGATCACAATAGATTAGATTGCGACATATTCTGTACTTCGTTATCCTATTTTCACAATTGACAAAGTATGAGCAAACTTTTCTAAATTCTCTGACAGAAAGCACCGAATCTTTGCTCGAGATAAATGTTGAGTCTACCAGTAGCTAGACGCGCGTACGTGTGGAAGGCTGAATAAAAGCATCGGAGGAGATTCGGTGGGCGAGACAAGAGGTGAAATAAGATGAGGATCTCGTGTCGCCAAAAGAAAACCGAGGATAGGTGTTGCTGCGAGACAAGCAGTCGATAGGGACAACAAAACTTCAATTTCCAGAAATGATGCAGGAAGATCTTTCCCGTGTATTGTGCCAAACCCCTCTGTTCTCTTTATTTCGAGCCAGTATTTTTGAAAAAAATAACATTGAGTGCTTTCTTGATGATATATATGTATCCATCTCCTTTTAAATTTACTATTTCGTTTGCATGAGTTATATTTTATGTACTATGTTGTATAAAATAAGAATATTGAAGTACTTTAACGAAAGCACATTTCGTTTTATTTGACACGACAAATAATAGTCGCATATTTTAGCGCACTATCCGTACACGTAATTATCCCCTATCAAATAAACCTTAGAAAGAAAAGTTTTTATCTCTAATATCAATATATATTATAATATATATTATAATAATACATATATTAATATTATTAATAATATATATTTATTATTTATTTATACACAATTTTTTTATCTTTTCTTATTATTTATCTTTTCTTATTTATCTTTTTTATCTTTTCTTATATATTTTTTTATCTTTTTTTATCTCTTAAAAAGAGATTATATTTACGAAAAGTAAAAAAAATTGTGTGTGTATGTGTGTGTGTGTGCGCGCGTGTGCGTGTACTCTTTCAAAGCAAACAGTGCATACTATATTCTCTCTCTCGAAAAAAAGATATTGTTAGTAGTGACTTTAAATTTGGGAGCGCCGCGTTCGCATATGCCTGGAACAATATTTCTTCAACGTTGCGTCATAAAGGGGCGCACAAACAGATTGCAAAGAACGAAGGTGGGAGCGGAACGGCTGCTATACGAGATTCCTGACTGATCTACAGAAATACCTCGGAGAATAATTTTGCAGCTGCTCTCTTATTGCCATCCCCATCCGTCGTTTCAAAAGAAAGCGTAAAATTATCTGCTTGCTGGATTCTCCAACTTGGAGCGTTTGCGCAAAAGAAATGCGTATTTTCTCCTCCAAATGATTTAGTAAGAAATTTTGCAAAAAAACTTTCAACTTAATTTCTTAATACTTACATAAAAAATAAAAAAAAAACCAAAATTGTATCTTAAAAACATTTTTGTGTAAAATTGATTTCATATTTCGTGAAAAATGCGTCTATGATAAAACCATCTAATAAATACTTTAATATTTTAATCTTTTTTGGAAGATTAATTTTTTTTTTAATCTTTTTTAAATAACTAAATGATTCTAAGTAATGATTAAAAAATTGTAATTTGGTAATCAATGATAAGAAAATAATTTATGTATTGAATAATTTATAATATTATAAAATATAAAAATCTATATGTTTCTATTTTGGGATACTAAAAATGAAACATGATATGTACACCACGTGTATTTAGTAACTCCCTAACTTTACAAAGTATTTAAAACGAGCAAATGTACATTTTAAATCTATTTGCATTTGTTACATCTTTTGCTCGATCGCGTCGTTCCGTCGGCATCTTAAGACATTCGTAATGCCATCTGCATATTCACGCTCGCTGAAGATATATGAAGTTAGCAATAAAACGAAGTTCCGCGCGGTAGTATTAAACACAAGCAAAACAACAAAATCGTTAAGGACGCCGTACTTTATGCCGTGGGAGCTTCGCTTTACATTGCCAACGGTTGTCTCGAAAATAAAAAAATTCCGAACATTTCACGCTCTAAATTGTAACACTTTAACTTGGTTGTGCCTTGGTTGCAAAACATTTTAATTTATTCGCCAGCAACCGTCCGAATGATCAAAAGATAGCAGGTGTTGACAACATTGTTCTCATTTAACATAGAATTAAGAGTAATGTAATTTTCGTAAAGTTTTTGAATATCAATAAATTATTAGTCTAATTAATAAAAGAGCAATAATTGCAAGCTACAAAACGAAATAAACGCAATAATATATGTATATATGTATAAATTGATAAAGTTGAATAAGCAAATGATAAATTGCATATAATTTTTTCATCTAAATTCTTGATAATAAAATATTTTATAATTTCCTTTACGCTATTATACTATGATTATTAAAAAAAAAGAAACATTTCTAATTTACCTGTTTATAATTTTATAATAAAATAGATATCAGCTATTTTTTTATTTGCTCAGTAACAATGAATTTAATTAAATCTGATTGTATCCTCCATTGCAATTATTTTGATCATGTTTTCATTCATAATTCTTCAAAAAGAAGTAAATATGGCAAATAATACTTTAGAATACAGAAAAGTAATAGAGATTAATAGTAATTTCTAACGCATAAGTCTTGTTGATCACCCGACGGTAGATGTTTTCGAAACTATGTTCATAACTAGATTTACTCTCGTGAGAAAATCCGACACTTTTGATAGATTTCAAAACGATGATATTAGAAATGTAAAGGATTCTGGACTCGTAATGTTTATAACTGTGACTGCCATTTTTTTGTGAGGAAAATACGGGGATAATAAATAAGGTAGACGATCGCATTTTCCGCGTGAGAGAAACTTTGTAATCTTTCGAGCTGTTCTATTACTAATCCGATTCTTCGAATGGATATATAAATATATAGCATTTGAATAAGTTTACATTTTATATTAATTAAATATTTTTATTAGAATCATGAATGTATTGAACAGAAATAAACTGAAAAACGAATCTTTCACTTTAAGATAAGGATGGCTTCAATCATGATTTTATCAATATATCATAGATTTTATTGGCACGTGTTGTGCATGGCAAAGCACAGCTGCGAAGATTATTCGAATGAAAAGTTTTTTTCAAATTATTATTCGTAATCGGGTATAGTTGTTTACGACGATTACAAAATCAGATTATTAATTTTTCATTACTCTTGGAATATTTTTTCGCTCCGCTTTCTTAACTTGAACTATTTAGAGACTATCACATAAAAAAGTAGTCTAATTGTAACTTAAAAATTACCCACGAAAAAAATTATCATGAAAATTATTAATCACTATAATTAACAATTAACGCAATAGATAAAAAAATATTATTACTAAGTAACACGATCAAAACGTTTTAATAAAATAATTTTAACAGTATTAATATTTTTAAAATCTTTAATATAATATGAAATAAAAAGTATTTATCATTTCGTAACAAAAACAAGAGAATTTATTTATTTTGGTTATATATGTTTTTAAAGCTATTTATAGATAACATACTTTGACTTAACATGGGAGGAGCATTGTACTCGTTTATGACGCCTTACGTACTTAACTGTCAGTGCATAAATAATGAAGGCTAATTAGTGTACAGTCGCGACGATAATCATCACGTTGTAAGGGAGTAACTTCGCATTTGTAACGATATATTTCCTTTACTTTCACTTAATTTATGCGAATTTCATTCTCTTATCACTCCGTAACGTAGTGAATCTGTTTTATTTCTTTCCTTTTTTGCGCCGATTAAGCTATGCTATGTTGAATGTAAAAGAGATATAACCTTGTTTATCACAATAAGAAAACATTATATGTACTATTATTTTAATACCAAAGTTCTTTTACTTACATTAATATTTGACTATAAAGTGACATAAAAAATGCGCAACTACAAATTCATTACTTTATCGATAGTTAATACTTAATCAAATATGCTCATTACTTTTTTCTATTTAAAAATAAAAGAATGGATTTGCCATTCTTGATGATTACTGCGAAGGAAAGAAATAAATGGCATCACAATAAAAAAAGTCAAAGCAAATAATAGCTCAAATTAAAGATGAAATACAAAAATTTTTCAAGCCCTCTTTCTATATCAAAAGAGTACATATATTAAAAATTTCATAAAGAAATTATTCTGTTCGTTTTCCTTTCAGAATGTTTCTATATTATATTATACATACATATACATATTAATTTTTAACTTTTAAATAATTATCAGTAAATTCTGTTCTCCTAAATTAAACAATGTTGCACACATAAAATTTATCTGAAAAATGATTGTTCCGCTTTAAATAATATGATCTATGTACTTTAAATTTTAATCTTTGTTAGTGACCTCGACTGAATGAGAGATAACTGTTTAATAATTAGAATTATTATCGTTCGCACTACTTTTCACATTATTTTTCGAGATCGCGCTCGAACATTTTATGCGTACGGACTTTGTCACTTCATGCGAATACCGTCGGAAACTTAAGGACTGTGTGATATAATAACTCATTTCATAAAAATTCATTTCTCTTTCATTTTACACAAAAAGTGTTTAATTTCCCTTAATCTGATGTTATACTTAGCATTTTTAATTCTCTCCTCTTCTTCTTCGCTCTGAATAACAATAAAAAGTATTATTATCCTTGATGAAGATGAACAAATGTGTGTAGAAATGCAGATTTTGAAAAATATTTCAAAAATCGTTTATTACATTTCAGATTTTAATTTCGCATATTATATTTAACTTCCTGTTCGACAAATTCGAATGATTTGAAGAAACAAAGATCATGTACAATTATATGTATAATTTCAAGCTGAGTGAATACATGTTAAAGATTTTAGCATAAATATTGTAAATATTTTTACATTTATCTTAATTAAATATTTTTATTAGAATCATGATAACCCATGTATTAAATAGAGATAAACTGAAAAACAAAACTCTCCTTAAGACAAACTTCAATCATGATCTTATTAATATCATAGATTGGATTCATCATACAGTGGAACATGAATCAATGTCAATGTACATTAAAGCTTTTTGGGAAGTAAACAATCAGAAGCTAATAAACAATTCGAAGATAAGGTTAAGAGGTATCGAACGAAGGAAAATCGGTGTTATTTTCATGCAATTTTATAGATACCGTTAAGACTGAGTGAAATATATGAAAAAAATTCTCAGGCAGTATTACGAAAAAATCGTGCTTGGAATACCAACGACGTACGTTCTGCCGCCATGCTGCCGCCATGTCCTCGATTACGAGAACGTGATTCGAGCTTGGTTGGACCACTCAGGCTCCATGACAGCGACTGATTTGTGCCGCCATCTAGCCACCGGTCGCCCAAGCTTTTACTTGTGTCCATGTTACACGACATGCAAAGAACTCCCCTGAATTCATAGTACGAATCGATCGCGAGTTTAGGTTGTTATATGTATTGACGTAGAAATGTATTCTCGTATGCTACATTGACAAGATTTAAGTTCAAGGACACTTAGATTTATAGCGTTTGCAAAGCTGCTCTTGACATTAAGTGTTTTTGAGAATTTCACGAACGGACATTAGATTTTCTTTTATAATATCTTTGTAGTTTAATATCTGTACTTTGGATAAAATTAAATCTGTATTCATTAAAATATATACATTGTTGCGTAATCAATAACAAATTATTCAATTAATTAAATTCTTCTGGCTAAAATTGAGATGAGATATAAATTATAAATGTAGAATGCTGTGGAATTAAATATAGTATCTTATAAATTTAATAACTAGCAAAAATTATACATAAATTATATAAATGAATTTACATATATAAATTTTTTAAATAAAATTTAAGATAAATTTTTAATAAATTTACTTAATTAACAAAACAATCAAATATTTCATATTTCTTGTTTCATATGTAAATAATACGAATCTAGATTGAAAAAGAAAAGATTGATATATAAGTAGATTTTATACATTTCAGTCTGTATTTATGCATTACTCAGTCACTATTTTCAAATAATCTCAAGTTAACTAAAGTTTTCACAAGATATATTCTGACAAGATAGCGGTTCGCGACTATCCGTCTGGAATGAGCTGCCGGGCGTGTAATTTAAAATGATTACGAATCGTGTGACATGGACGTTCGGATCGATAGTAGTCGGTTTTCCCCTTCTTATTCATCCGGTTTCCAGGGATCGGACAGGGTTGTTGGGGCGCGACCGACTGGTCTGGACTGGTTGACCCGTCTCGCCTGGTCTCAACCCACTTCACCCTGATTTTCTCCTACCTTTTTCGCCACATTCCACTGTTTCTCATACACAGCTTCGGGAAGGGTAGAGGGTTAAAGAGAAGGAGGGAAGACTTCGTTGAAACTTGACTAGAGATTTTCTCCAAAGATGGCGCCACGTGCATCGAGGGGTTTCGCTGTTGCTGTCTAATCAATAGAGGGCTTTAGGTAAGACGTAGAATACGAAAATGTAGTTGACAAAAATATAAATCTTCGATATAAAACTAAAGCTTTATTATAATAATATGATAATGTCTTAATTACATATGATTTAAGAAAAATATAAGATGAAAGTAACAGATGGAAATTGAAGTCTTTATTTTTTCATTAATATAAAACGTTTTAAAAAGCGATATCGCAAATCGTACAATTTAGACATTTTGATCAATTCGTAACTTTATCGAAATTATCCCGGACTTTCGTGTGAACATTCGCGTAACTGCAAGATTGGAGTAAAATGATTTTAAAACGCACGAAGGCGTTTCAATCATTATGCCAGTGAGATGTCCAATTATCATATAATTTATTACATTGATTATAATATATTTTATGATGTCGTTGAGAATGTAGCCGTCTATGTTGAATTCCACTGAGACGATAAAAAATAGAAAAGAAAGAAAATTGAATACCTCAGCTGATAGATGAGTGAAAGAAAAAAGAAGAAGGCTTGCGCCGATGCAAGCATTGATTAACTAGTCAATTTATTGTCTGGTGCTTTATTTAACAGCAGTCTACCATTTGTACACTCGCTTTCTATAAAATTTTGTTGATAAGGTCAGCACAAAGATAATAAGAAAAGAAAATGAAACTAATAATAAAGATATTGAGAGAAACAAGCAACTGGTTAAAGTGAAAAAAACGGGCGAAGAACATTAATCTAAATGAAGAAGATATTTTTATTTCAAGAATCTAAATGTGAAATATTATTTTTCAAAAAGATATTGTTTCGCAAAGAGATAGTTGTTAGTATTCAGAAAAAAAATTGATAACTTAGAATAAATTTAAAATTTTACGGATTTCCAAAAATGCAACTTATATGCAGTGTTGTATCATAGTTTCTAATATTATATTCTAATATAATATAATACATTATTTTCGATCATTACTCTTTGTATTCTAAGATGAATAGTCCGGTTTCTCAAAATTTTTTACCTTCTTTCCTCTCCTTTTTTCTTTCTCTCATTCCATCTCTTTCTCTCTCTCTCTCTCACTCTGTTACTCATTTGCATCATAGATTACTTTCTCTCTCCAATTTCTTATCTTCTTTCAATCTTATAAATCAACAGATACGTCTCTTTCCTTCTCGTGCAATACATAATTCGTCCTTTTTTAATCAACGAACACCATAGATATGTTCATCCTTGTCATCCATATCGCGGAAACAAGAATGTGGTAGAGTCTGGCCAATCAGAGTGAAGCTCTCTTAGTGCCTGCCGATCAATGCGGAACCCCACTATACCGACATATACAGCATGACAACATTTCGTCGGAGAACCCAACCCAACGACCCAACGAAACTTCCCAAATCGGGAGAAATGCCGGCCGTACAATCTCGACGCACTGTGACGAATGCAATCGCCATGACATTTTGTATTGGAAACCGGACACGATTTTCCGATTACAGCTTTTGTGAAAAAAGAAACTTTAATGCACTTGATAGTAATCGAAACTATCCAGTTTCTACAATTACCTCTTACAACATCAGCTCATTTTACATTTTTGTATAACATCGACTATCTTCGTTCTCTTATCCGTTTTCATGTTTTTTTTTTTTTTAATAAGTTTATGTTTATTGGATATGTAACTATAACGAAGTGTCTGATAAATATTGACACAGTGCTCGTGGATAGATAAAACGGATTAAATTGGACAGAAAGGTCTTGCGCCATTTTGCGATTTTCGCAATAGTTAACAAAAAATTAATTTATAAAAATCTGCAAATTAACATGTGTCCGCACGATTCGGTGATAAGAGATAGCCGAACATTTACAGTGTCTAAACGCGCGGGATAGTGGGAGGGACGTTATATAAACAACAATATTCGTGTTATAGCCATTATTTTTATAGAATGGCCTTCCTAGTGCTACACGGCGCTTTGAAACCGTAAATTATTATCTCATTAATTATTGTGAAAATCGCAAAATAATACAAGACTTTTTTATTCAGTTTAGTCCATTTTATCTACCCACAAGCGTTGTATTAATATCTTTTAATAGTAACATTACATCAATATCATATTTCCTATTCAATATAAATATATAATATATATAATGGCACATGTATGTAATACTATTGAATAAGAAATCATAATATTAATATAAAGTTGGTTGGTTGTTTATTGGATTTTATTATTAATTATCAGGCATCTTATATATATATATATATATATATCTTATATATATATGTATCTTTTATATATATATATATATATATATATATATATATATATATATATATATATTGTTTCCATTTGTTTTATGTTTTTCCATCTATTTTAAACTGTTTCTTAAATTAATATCGAATAATCTAAAGTATATTTTCAAACAAGAATCCCTATTTGCAAATATTATACATATACCTCGAGCAAGTTAGCAAGCAGAATTCTCCGCTCCAATTCAATTTCAAGCAAGCGTATCTTTTACATTAGGGATTAAAATAGAATTACCTTTCCCACTCTTCCAGTTTAATTAAACAGAGGTTTCTGAAGTGACCAACTCATTCCTGAATGTTGCATAAGCGAAGCGAACTAATTTCAACTTTTCAAGTCTTTCTGATTTCAATTCGGATTAAATGTTTAGTGTGATGAACTTTTTTCACACTCGACGGAATTTATTATATTAAATTTTTTTATTTCTCTCCCAAATTTTTTTGCCATTTCTTCATTTTTCTTAAATATTTATCGACGGAACTATTTCTGTCTCGTAATAATAAAAATAATTTTCATAGGGCTATCTTCAGAAAGATATTTTCAAGAAAATGCAGCGTATAGCGTGATATACTTTATTCTCTTCGATTCTGTCAGCGATCTACATAGAGACAAACTCCGTGAACTTTCTGCTTCCTTTCCTCCTTCTCTTAACTCTTCCTTGATCTATCCATCTTAAAGCTACATAGTCTTCTTCTAGATTACGAGATCCTTTTAGAACGAGCCGAAATATCTTATGATTAATAATTAGTTTCATCAATCAGATCAATAAAAATTGATCTTTCTTTTCTCTTCACATCAAATTTTTTCTTGTGCAGCTTTTGGCTTTCTTTTTTATTATTACACGATCATTTGAATTGTGAGACGTTGGTCTCATTGTATCATAAATTATCTACCTTTAGAATTTTTTTTTTTAACAAATACAAAATATATATATATATATATACACGTACATATGTGTGTATGTGTACATATATATATATAGTACAATTTTATTATTGAAATACTTGAAGACAATATAGAACAGTATATATAGAATATTATCAAGCTTTCGAAATTATGTTAAAAAATATTGCATCAAAGTTATAGTACAGTAATTTCTAATATTGCTTTCAGAAATGGTGGACTCAAGATTTCGTACATCGCAATAAAATATTACGTCCAGCAATGGCGAATCGTGAGGGGAAAGCTTTGTTGCGTACATATAGTAAACATAACGGCACGGCCCGTGAGGTTAATCTCTAGCTTCTTAGTTTTGCTAGAACGTTTCTTTGTCCTTTTCTCCCATTCTCTATCTCACGTTTTATGTTTATCCGATCTAGCATCGGATTGACATATAAACCATCAGATTATGCCGAGAATTCTATCAAGACTACCAAAAATAAGGTTCCCAAGTTATACATAAACACTCAGAATTCTTAAGCGACACCTCTGTTTTTCCATTATATTACAGGGAAAAATAAAAAATTGTAGATATTACACAATATACAATAGAGCAATTATATACTTTTTCGATAATAATTACAAAACTTAGAACATTATTGTTACGTGCAGCGTCATACTTATATAAATCAGGAATAAAAAATAAATTTATAACTCCAAGAATTTTGTTATATTATAACTTAATGAATGAAATGTAAGTAATGAATAAATACTAATTTAACGATCAATAACCTTTTATTGAAGAAACAACTGACTTTAAATGACAGACATCTTCCCCTTCTCTTTAAAAAAAAAAAGATTTCAACTTACCCATAAGATGCTAAGTCGCCAAATTGCTGTTATTCCCCATATCTGTAACAATTAAACATTATGTATTCAATATTTTATGCAAATATAAGATATTTATTCTGGATTGTATATTTTAGGATTTGGCTGAATATATACAACTTATTATCTTTATTTTCAAAATATATCAAATTACATGAAATATGGTGCTTTTAATTATATTTTATTGCAATATGTTTATAATATATTATAAAGATTTAATTTAAATAGTATTTCAGATATTTTATATATATATATATATATATATATGTATATATATATTTAAAGTTTCATAAACTGAAAGCAAGAGAACTTACATTAACTTCGTACATTTCTCAAATTCACTGACTATAATGCACTTTATTTTTTACTATAATATAAATTAAAAACAAATCATTATGTACATCACAATAAATTATCACAATCGCAGCCAATTCCTATCGGTCAATTTCGTTTAGAGCACGCGTGTTCAAGCCTGATACAAATGCAGAAGTTAGACACGCTTTAGCTTGCCAGTTTCACAGGGTTTCACATGATCATCCTACCTGTTTAGTGTCACTCGCCCCCACTCGACTACAAAGTGATCGTGATCAGCGGCCTACCGCTGTTCCCGCGAATCATGTTTTTCGTTCGATTACCTGCAGCCCAGCCACGATGCATTGTAATCGGGCAACATTCTTAAGCCACGGTCAAGGCGGAGCACTACCCGTGGTCAAAAACTGCATTATAACGAAGCTGTTTCCAGTTCACAGTCGTTCACACGATGGATCTCAGTCTGTCTATTGCTTTAACAACACCGTACAGCCACTTCGCGAAATTATTTGCGCCGCGTGTAACTGTATGTCATCGTCATAATTCAAAATAATTACAACAATTTTAAATAAATGAGAAATAATTTCAACGATAGTTAAATGACAGTCGTAGAGGTAAAAAAAGTGAAACGTTTGAGTTCGAAAAGGGCAATGGCAGAGTTGGCACCGTTACATGACATTTCTCACGAATACGAATGTGTGCTCACGTACAAATAACAAGGTAATTTGTATGAGGCACGCGTTAGACTTTGCTGGACACGAATAGTTTGCTTTATTC
Source organism: Cephalotes varians (assembly GCA_037157785.1). Taxonomy (NCBI): domain Eukaryota; kingdom Metazoa; phylum Arthropoda; class Insecta; order Hymenoptera; family Formicidae; genus Cephalotes; species Cephalotes varians. Next base: position 3,968,632 of record JANQDE010000002.1, on the reverse strand, counting down.
TATGACTTTTAATTAAATTCACGTTTTTTCTATGATACAGCTTCTTGCCTTAGTAATTTGAAAACTTGAAAGTGATAATTCTTGATACTTCAGTATAGCAACTTCAATATAACATTACTCTATAAATCTTAATAAGATGCAGTCTTGTAAATATTAATTTTTCCACATATCGATTTCCTTTATTATCATAAAGAACATTACTTCCATATTATTGATATCAATAAATATTTACACTTTATTTTGATATATATCAAATATAAATCAATGACGAAAAATTTGTGAAAGGAGTGGAAACTCTTGGAAACTCTGCAGTATGATACAAAATAAACGAATGAGAATTCGCGGTGATAGAAATTGAGATTGAACTGATTTCGCACTATTAATTCCTTTATACTGGATAATTGAAACGATTTGATCGTCAGATTTGGCACGCGCGCGCATTCACACTTATCATTTCACTTTATATCGTGGACTATGCTTTCTCTGCTTGTATTTTTGCGTTTGCAATCACGTCTCGCAATTTTCAATCATAACGGCCGAAAGATAATACTGTGAAAGACAAAGACGCTTATAATTCATTACAAATTATTGATTCTGCTGTATTCAGCGTACTACCGATTCGCTATATTCTACTGTATTGGATATATTGATCTTACATGCAAAGTCTATTATTAAGTTAAATATAAATACAAATCTCGAATAATTTATATTATATTAGAAGATCTCGAATATTTATATTTTTGTGCAAGTGCAATATTATATAATACATTCTAATACTTTTTTAATATTTGAAAATATTTTTCAAATTGTGAACATTTACTAATATATTTAATAATATGCATGTATAAATTAAATTTACTTTTCTACAATTTAGTACTCCCTTCATTTAATCACAGTTTGAGAATATCTTTTATTTGTCTTCGAGATAGAAATGTGCTTCAGTGGAAATTGTTTCGCATAGGCTTCTGTAATATTCGAGTTCGACTTTTAGTGGCGCTGCTATTCAATTATCGTTGGCTCTTGATGATAAGAGTCAACCTATAAAAACAATTGGATCAAGAGCACAATCATGTGATTGCATTTATGTTATCACCGAGTACCGATAATTTACGATTAGTGCGGACAAACGCATTGTCTACCATTTGTGGCTTGCACGTACGAATATAGATCCTGTCCTATAAATCTACAAGCTCGAACTGGTTTTGATAATTCGATAATGGCTTTGCTATATTCGTAGAGTATTAAATCTGTATTTTTCCGTATATATTTTTGTAGCTATAAAATATTTAAAAATACAACATGTTGAGATTGTAGATACTATAATTAAAATGTTTTTTTCAAGATTTTAATCCTTATAAATATTTAGCTACATTGTATATCTATATATTTGTTAAAGCCTCATTAACATATGATGTGACGTTTCTATGACTAGAAAATCGTTGAAGCTTACACGAATCGCTAAATCTTGTTTTATACATTTTATTTCATAAACATTTATTCTGATATTCAGTTGTTCAAATTATACAAAAATAATATTTTTTATTACGTAATTATTGTCTGCACAAGAAAACATTGATATTGTTCTAATTCTTGTTAAACTCGTAGGATCAGAAACTATTCGTAACTCTTTCCTTCCCAGCGTACTCTAGTGGATGCTTAGCTTTCTAAGAAACACACGCTACGATATATCATTTGACATATTTAGCTCTACAGTCATATCGGCGTAGTAACACATACCGACAATTCTTTTACTGACACGTTTCGCTTTATATCCCTACGAAAGTGCACGCGCCGCTTTACAGCTTAAGGAGTTTTCTCGAAGAGACACGAGAAGGCCAAGTATAGCAATGTTATAGTACGACTGCATCTAAGTGAACAACTTTCACGTTCATGGAGGATACACAAAACTCTAAATGCAAGATGCATGTATGAAAAGAAAAAAAAACAAATGTATCGTGAAAAAGACCGCTTAGATGGTATATTAAATTTAGTTTGAATTTTATTTCACTCCACGCATGAGAATTCTTATTTACGATTAAAATTGTAAAATGTAATGAAAATTTAATGCTGCCGCAATTGCATAATAGTACTGTATAATGATTAGAAATAATAGAGAGAATTTTAATTTAGATTTCTAATATTAAAATCTCTATTTGCTCTTAAATCTCTATTTGATCCTAAGACGATATACTTTTAGACGACATATTGTTCAAAAATATATTTTGTATAAATAATCTTGAATACACAAAAGTATTTCGAACGGGCAAATTTTTAACTTTGCACGAGTGACGCTTTGCATAAACCCGCTGCAGGCAAGAATACATCACACATTCATCTACAAGTGTCTGCTTTACTTTCGGATACATGTGGAGCAACGTAAGTCAGGCTACATGTATCTCGTCGTGGAACGTTTACGAGAGAAGTTTCGGTTTTTCATGTATTCAACAAAACAGATACACAGGGTGTCTTCGTAAGAAACATTCTCGGAGCACAAAATCAAAGAAAATATTTGAAGCTGAGACTACAGAGAATACTGAAGTTACAGGTTTATTTTTAATGTTTAAATTAGGATTCCGAAACAACTCAACACAACAGCTTATCATTTCTCGAAATGATGCAATTTTATCTTTGCGTATAAAATTATAAATAAAAAATTATAAGTTATAAATTATACATATATAAATTATACATATATATATAAAACAATCATTTGTCGTTATTTTCCTTTTCTATTACATTATGCGGTAATAGTATTTTTTTATCATATAAAATTCATGAAAAATATATTTTTCATAGTATATATCTCTTAAAGGTTAAAATAAAGAAATGCGATTCTTAAGACACACCGGATACGTAGAAATGGGTTCTTCAGTGTTTACAGGTCGAGCCACGATGCTCCATACTCTCGAGTACCTTTGGCCATGTACTACGTCGAGATGCACCCATCAAGACAACTCAATCGCTTTCCATCCCCACTTCACTCGCTTCACCTGCATCCCGCCTCGGAGGTAGATATCGCGCGCCAAGAAAACAAAGTGGTAGACGTGAGTGAGGCGGGAAAGGAAATCGAGAGCATAACCCAGTCGAAAGTATGGAAAGGGCGTTCGAGCAGTCATGGCTGAAATGCATGAGACGCCGCCATGTCCTTTCGTTTCTGAATGTTACTCGAACAACGCGATCAGTTTTTTCAGTTTATTCCTTGAGACCGAACTGACTGAACAAACATTGCGAAATCACGTTTATGCGAAATCATAATTTTTCTCAATGTTAGCAGCCTCATGAATGAGTCGGATCAAACGAATAAAATATTCCGCTTGAAACAAACATTCATGATGAAATTTTGTTTTTTATTTGTTCATGGATGATTTTGCTAAAATTTTAGCTGGATATAGATCAGAAAAGTAATTTTGTTAATTATTAAAATAATTATATAGAATGCTCAAATTAGTTGCTAGAATATCAAAATTTTTTGCAATAGTATTATATATAATTATTTTGTTTCAACAAAATTATCTTCAAATCTGTATCCAACAAAATCTCTCAGTAAAATCGTTTTTTCCATGTATATATGTTGACTTAATGAATATATCCAAAAATCGAGTTCTCTAGATACTATCTGTATTCCTTTTTAATGTAACACACCTATGATTCAGTCGCCTGCGAATACGTCATATGTTATAATATCTATAAAGTCTTCGCATGATGTATTACGCAAACATTAAGACATTCTGATGATATTTTATCACAATATTCTAATGTTTGCATCATGATTTTTTATTGCATAGAGGTAGCATACTGGTAATTTATTTAAACTACGCATGATCTATTACGAAGATGTATAAAATTTCAAGCTACAAATGGATAGTAAGTTGCGTTAGTTGTTGCTATAGATTACATGAAAAAAAAAGAGACACTGAATCGTAAGACAGATATGCGCGTGCAATGCCTGTAACGCATGTGGATACCGTGATCCTTATCGTAAAATGAAAAATTGGTGCCACACGAAGGTTTCATTAGCGTTCCCTTATCCGGAGCGTATTTTATATCGAGCTGCCACTAACAGGCACGTGTATTTATATAAAAAAGGCAAAAAAAGCTCATCTTGTTATCTTGTATTTTCGATGCATAGAATAAAAGGAAACATATGATTGTCGTTAAAAATATGATAAGTAATGTCGTTAATAAAACGATAAAGATCAAATTGCTGTTAAGGTTGTTGGAAAAGCGGAAGGATAAATAAAAGGAACTTCTGACAGAGAGCGCGCAACAAACACCAGAGAACTCGGGAACGGAGAAACGCGTTCGACGAAGAAAACTGTTAGAGAAAATCGATATTGTGCGATTGGTTTGACCTAATTTTCGCGACTTAAGCATCAGTGAGTTAATATGCGCCCGCCAAATGCCAAAACTCGTGCTTCGTTTGTCATAATCACATATTTTTTTTCGAGATCTTCTCTTAACACTCTCATTATTTCTTAACAAACATCGTCAAAATACTGTCGGCTGACAGACACCATGGGGAAGTAAATTGGGTTAAACGGTAATAAACGCCAAGAACATATTAAACTTTCATTATTCTGTTCTCTTTACCCTGCCCTCTCTATTTCTTTGCACGAGCATAATTCCTCGAAATACATTTCGTTATGAAAATAACGGCTGTGATCGCCGGTCTCTCTCTCTCTCTCTCTCTCTCTCTCTCTCTCTCTCTCTCTCTCTCTCTTTCAATTCATTCCATACATTCCAGCCGAAATTCTGCGAGAGAAACGATCGTTGCCAGAAACGCGCAGACACACGGCGCGCGCGCTGCAAGCTGGGCTGGGTACGCGGCCGACGCGCATGCACGCCGGCATTGAAATTTCATCGTCGACCGACATTGCCATCGTACATACGTTGTTTATACAGTGCACCGTCACACCCGGGAACACCAAATAATATTCCGCGTCCGCGCGGACAATGGCGGCTGCGGGGGCTGTGCAACAACTGTATGAACGTAAATTGGCGTAATCAAGCGGCGCGTATGGAGAACGCGCGGCAATCTCACGCAATATTGCGCATGCAAAGTTTATAAATTCGGAATCCACCTGCTGACATTTGCAACTGTACTCTCTATGCGACAAAAATGCACCCACACGCGCGTACATACGTAGACACACGGCCATCCGAATGAAAGGCTAACCGAGTCTATTGATCCCGTTGCACACGGAACGCTTTTTCGGCTCCACTGTACAAAATAAATTCGCTTCGCCGTGGTCCATTTTATTTTCGAGAGAAAACACGCATATCTTTTTATCTAATTTATATTCTAATACTTTGCTTGCAATTTCATTGAAATACGAGCCAAGAACTTTTTTCTTATATCTTCATATCTTTAGGATTTTTCAAATAATAATGTGCATAGTGGTTTATGTTAAATACCGATTTATTTTGTCTCTCACAACTAATTATATGATTTTCTTCAAAACCCTTATTGTCGCTTTGAATTTAGTTTTTCTATCTCAGAACTGTACAACTGTATATTAAATTTACATATATTATTTTGTCAATATTCCAGACGCTTTGTGTAAATAATTGACAATGGAAATATTTTTATTTAAAAAATTTTATTTAACATAGCACAAATGTAAATAATTCATATTTTATGTACGTCTCGTTAGACTTTGTTGTGTCAGGAATGTGAATCTCTTTTTATTTTAGAATGATAGAGATGGTTCTAGAAAACTTATTATGGTCAGGTGATTGGAAATGTGTATAAACGTCAGAATCAGACATCTTTCAATACTAGAGATGGTCTCAACGACAAAATACTGGGATCCTATTTTCTGTAAGATCAGGGCATATCCCGGGGATATTCTGACTAGGATCAAATCTTATAGTCTCAGAAATATGATATTTCAGATATATAAATATTGTCCACATCCTTTCTTCTAGTCATTGTCGCAAACACAGCGAAGATAAAAAAAATATATAATATAGTAAATAATATTAAAGTTTTTTATAAAAAATAGATGTGTTTATCATTGTAATTTAAATATACTTATTTATTAATATCAATAATCTCCATTAATAAATAAATGATATTAATACAAATTAAATCAAAGCGAAGAAATTAACAATTTCCAGAATGAGTTACTTTTAGTACAGCAACCATTTATTAATATATTATTGTATTATTATTTTTAACTTTGCAAATATGCTATGCATTTTTTTTTGTCGTAAAAACGCGTAATAAAAAGAAAAATTTATAATCACGATTTACATGATTTAAAAGATAAATTTTACAATCCAAGAAATTTTGAACTAATAATTTTTTTCGTTTAATAAGAAAAAGGCAGCTGCTCTGTAGGACAGAATTTATAAACCCAAGCCACACACTTGAGAATGCGGTAGCTACTGAATAACTAAAGCAAATAGGACAAAAAACTCTTTCCCCAGAAAAAAAATACCTGGCTGAGGTAGGACGAAAAAAAATGAAATGGTAAGTTAACACAATTTCTATACTAAACTAAACTTTCTATACATATATAGTATAATAACACCTATATTCAATTTTAAAAATATTTCTTGTTGTTTTGATACCGTTAGGTCAATAAATCCTCACCTATTTTTTACCGAGTAAGAGAATGCTAGAAAAATGTCATTTTGCAAAAATCTCAAAGGATAGTGCGTTTCTCGAGTTCTATTTTATTTCAAAACTTTCGGCACACGTTGCAGAAGTACGAGAAAAATAACGAAGAAGAAAACTCTTACGAAAAAGGTAAGTGAACATTTAATCTTTTGAACACTAAACATCAAGGAAGATCCATTAAAAGTGTCGCAGTTGTCCGCTGTGGTTTTATTTTCCTTGTATTCTGTTGCCTCACAGAATGTACAACTTTATCTTTTTATAAAAGTTCATATACTCTCAGACTTATGTTTTCTCGGTTAAGTACCATTTGATATCTCACGTGATTGTAGCATTCAATATTTTCATCCGTTAAATTAAAATCAGAAAATGATAAAAATGATAAAAGAAATTCATCTCTATAAGTTGGATAAAATTGCTAAAAAAAATAATATTTTGGCAATCTTACCCGAAGATGATGAGAGAATAGGCCAAATTTACTGATTCCGATGTCATCCACAGTGATTATTGAATAAATTTGTTGTAGCCAAACGGGAGAAGTCATTAAATTAGAAAAATCTGGACGAATCTGATCCGATATCAATGTCCATCGTCGTCGTCTAAATCATCACTGCGATAGATTGTGTCGGGCAGCAGTTCTTATATGACGATACGCCGGCTATTCTCAGTGTAAGCTTTATTGCAACTAGTTATGGACTGTTATGCCGTCTTATCGGATGACGATGAGAACATATTTTCTTGCTCGAAAAATACTCTCTATGAATTGGAAGCATCAATTAATACACGGAGAGCGCAGGGTTTTAATGAAAAAATTTCAAGTGTTCAATATGAAGAAATATCTATTAAATATAACTCATTAATCTGCATATATTAAGAATGAGTTAGTGTCGGTATCATATATCATCTTGATTTATATACGCGTACGTATACATTTCGTATTTATTATTTTATTAATATAATTATATTACTAGAATATTCGATTATATATTTTTATAATAATTATAACTCCAAGTCAATTCTATTTTTAAATTAAGTTATAAATAATTATTATAATATAAATAATAAAATCAACTTGTATAATAAATTTATAGTATATATAATATAAAAAATAAATTAATATATAAAGTATACAAGTATCTAAAAAGATACTTATTTAACAACTTTTGCAGAAAGTTTTTTTATGAAACATACGTATGTCCACTGGCTGTTTATTATATACTAAAAGGATGATTTATTAATTTTCTATTAATTTATGAAACAAGTTCCGATAATTATATTCTAACTTAATAGTTCTTAATAGTCTAGCAGATCAAGATTTTTTTTACTATCAAATTAATATTTTTAGTAACAAGATTTTTGAATGCACAATACATGAACAAATCGAAGGTACAATTCAATCGATCGAGCGATAACACCAATGCATACATATTGATGTGTGGTTAGTAATCGTAGATACTATGCACGCTCTATTAATCGAAATACAGTAGCCTTCGCGCCTTCGTGCAGTATAAAGTAATTTCTTATCAAATCCAAAACACAATTTAATTAAATTCGGTTGGTTACGCCTTCTCCCCACTACCACTGATCACTACCCCCGCCAGGTCATGAATACCACGAGTTCCGTGTGTACAACCGACTACGTGTATTCCCGTTAAAAACGTCTATGTGGCTTTTACGATCACGATGACCCGTTAACCTCGAGATAAGAAAATGATGGCGCGATCCCATCGGCTTTTTCAATTTGCAGATTAATTGATTGCAATTTTTTAATAGCGGGTTTAAAGCCGCGTATTTTTCTGTGCCAGTTATTTCATTGTCGCACAAATATCACCGATGCACGTTTCTTGACATTGTTATATGAGGAGAATTCTTTTTCCCTTCCAAATAGACAAAAAGGTTGCTGGATGCAATCGCAGTACTTTCCAACTTCGCGTAGTAAAAATACGCTAGCCGTCATGATTACTACTAAAATATCGGAGCTGGCAGGGAACAAAGTGGAGTCCTTAAGTCGCAAATAGTCGTAACGAGGACGATGGTCGAGATCTGACTCGCAAAAATGTATTAGATCATTTATGTACGGGTAGAATTCTCTCCGTACTTTGTGGAATTGAGAGATCTAGGAAGATTATTTTATCTCTCTCCTAAATTATCCTCATCTTTTACGTCGGACATACCAATTTACAAATTACAAAAATCATCAAGGACCAAGTGTGCATCGAAAGAAGCGTCCTAGAATAAATTTGTCCAAGCGGAATTTTATGAAGCAGTAGGAAATTTAATTAACATCCTGGACAGTTCCGTTTCAGCGACGTAAAGGAAACACGTTGGAGCGACGGTGATATTTGCCGAAGGAATCTTTCATATCTCGTACTTTGTGGAAATTGGGATACGCTGGAGAGTCGATCCACCCATCTTTCCTCCTCCCTTATCCCCTTTTATCAGCGTTCCCATCGACAACCTTCCCGAACCAACTCCGAAAATGGCCGACATACATTTGCTTTTGCACGCTCTGTGATCTCTGCTCTCCGATCTGGAATTGACCCAATGTTCCTCTGGGAAATAGGAAGCAATACCTGTCTCTCCGAATACGGCTGAATGGTCGAGCGAGACGGAGGAATATAGAAGCGAGCGAAACGAAACGGAAAGAAAGGTAGAGGGAAAATGGAGAAACGTACCTTCGCCTTTCGTAGATATTTTCGTCCTCCAGCGGTTCACGGCACACGGATATTTCAGAGTACGACTGTATACAACGCGTTCAGTATATGTTACGCCATATGACATATAACATAGATATACTTATGTAATATGAAACACTCTGTGATAGTAAAATCTTATCTATTATTACTTTGTGTTCGAGATAGTAACGATTATCTATCTAATATAATAGTAACACTAAATCCGATATTAATCGATGTTTTCTGAGCAATTTTTGCCTTCCTTATTTTTCTGTTTATCATGATATCATTTTTATTAATTTTGTATCTTTTAGAATCTTATATTTTATATCGATTCATCAATAATAACTGAAACATGCAAAAAGATTTAAATTATTCTTCTCGTTCTTCGTTTACTTATAGCAAGTAAATACATATAAAATTTTTTCAATCTACTATTTTTCTTCTGATTCATATGCAGTATACATAAGAGACTAAACATGGAAACAGCAAAATGTCAAAACCTAGTAAAACGATATTTTCATAACATTTTTCTTATCAAATATCATTCTCTAAATTTCAAAGTTAAACAATAATTATTATTTAAGTGAAATCAAGAAAGTATCTTTAATCACTAATCTGCAAAATAATAATTATATATTTATATCTTTAAGTTGACTTGTTTCAATAAAACATAATTAAGTATTTAACATAATATTTTTCATTTTTTTGGATATCTCGCTTCGCTCGGAAGAAAATAAATCAAAGTTTTTCTTTCGCTGAACGATAGAAGGAAAATATTACTCTTAGCCACGTTCGCCACATCTACATCACGAGTTTCACGAGTCAGCTTGTTTACGGGCCAATTTCGCACGGATACAGGCTGCGCGAAAATACTATTTTTTTCTGAAAGTATAAGCATTCAAACTTACTGTTTTAACCTTCAACTTTTGAAATACCTTTGAGACTTCTCCTGAGAGAAGTATTATGTACAATGTTTTATCACGCTTTATATGTTACACAGATCTAAAAAGATACTTGTTTAACAACTTTTAGAGAAAGTTCTTTTATCAAAAATACGTATGTCTACTGGCTGTTTGTTATATACTAGTAAAAGGATGATTTGTCAATTTTCTATTAATTTAATGAAACAAATTCGAATTAATAATTATGCGTACAATGTGGCGGTGTTCGTAAAGCAAATGGGAGTAAATTGCTTTTATTCGCATTTCAAATGAAATATTCGTTGTTACCTTGATTATTCGTATGAAATTATTCGTAGTTCGAAATTGTTTCATCTTTATTCATCAGTGATTAAATTATTACGTAAAAATAACGAAGATATAATAATGCATGAGATTTCTCGATTCCTTTGTTCAAAATGATCTTACATGATCACTCTTTGTTATTTCTAATCGAAAAAGTTCTATTATTGTTTAGTAAAACATGGCGTAAAGCCTACAGTTAAAACTTGCTATATCAATGTAGGAATATTTTAAATAATGAAAATTACATATTAAACGCGTATACATTAATAGCATACGTAAGGTCTATGCAGATCAGTGCAACTCGACGCATTAAAATTTCATTCCTAGATGAGAAATCGCAATCAAGAAATTCCATGGCGAGTCTGATTTAGACGCCGGTCCCGCACAAGTTTTTATTTCGTACTTCGATTCCAGCTACATTTCGGCTATCTCTGCCGCATACGTGACGGTGTGGTGATGAAGAAAAGCACATGGACAGGTATACCCACAGATATTCGTATGTATGACAGGGTGTATCCATGTACCCAGCTGCTTCACAGAGGCACGTGTATTGGTGCATGCGCTGCGCAGAGGGCGGATATCGGCGTCAGCAGGGGATCCGTGCTGCCATTTTATCCAAACGTGATCTCAACCAAATACGAAAATTCGTACGTGCTGTGGTATATACGTCGTCGTCATCGTCGTCAATGCAGGCTGATACGCCCGATACGCCCGATGAAGTGAGTGCACGAAGCGTGGGCAGTATCAACAGGAAAATAGCGCGTAAGTACTCGCACGCCCACGCCGATCTCCGTCTCTTTCATCTGCGGAAACGCTGATATAATAGAATAAATCTCGCGCGAATTTGATCGCAAAATACCCAAGATGTTGGGAAGAAGATGCGAATATGCTAAAATATTTAAATCACCTAGCGTGACTCGTCCTGCCCGCATCGGATGGATTAGTTTTCAACACATTCAACACATTCTGATTAATAAAACTTAATGTTTAATAAAATTCGGTCAATTGTTCAATTTGAATATTAACGTTACGCGTATCTTGTTAAGCAATACTGGAGATTCGATATTTTCGGAATGGATATTTGCAAATGACAAAATTTGAAAAATTTAGAATGTAAAATGTTATAGAATTTCTATTAATCTAAACATTTTAAACTTTAATTAAAATTGAGTAAAAACTTTTTTATTAATTTTGTGAAGCGTTTGTTATGAAATTTGTTTATATTTCAATATTGAATTTTTCTGCAAATTTATTTAAAAATTGTTATTAAATATAAAAAATTGATTTTAAATTAATTAAAGAATCTGTTAATTGCATTCAGTAATGATGCGATTGCATATTTAAAAATTAATAAGAAGGTGTGTATGTAATAAAAGAAAAATGTGATACATGAAATGCAATATATGTACAACATACATAATTTAAAAAGTATTTCCACTTATTGTTGTTAATTTAAAGAATATTTATTCAAAGGTTGTATAAACAGACATCCTCTTTTTTTGCAAGATATTCTCCGATATTTTTGCAATTGAATCTCTTGACATCAGAAGAGCCGACATTGATAATCGTCAAAAATTTAACCAAACTTTGTTTTTCAACGTCCTTCCACACAAATATCTCGTCGGCATGCGGTTAATTAAGCCTATTAAATGCGATTAACAGGCTTCCACTTTTTGTAATCTTAATTAAATTTAATTGAAGAAACTTCCATGGGAAAAGACCGCAATCAGTACAATTCTTGAATACGCGTGCTTCATTTTGAAGAGCCACGAAGAAGATGCGAAGAGTCGTTCGAGGCATAGCAATGAAACAAATGTGCTCTAACGAGATTTGAGTATGCGAGCGAGAAGTTATTAAAATACATGCTCTTCGGGAGAGTCTGGAAATATTTTTAATCTTTGTTCGGACATATCGTTGCTCTTATCTTCCCTCTTTTTACCACTACTTTCTTTGTAAATGCGCTATTTGGAATTCCACTTATATGGTTTGAAAAAATGTCACATTATTTAGCTGAGAAAGATATTGATATATCTTTTTGTATATATTGCTTCGTGAAATCATGTGTTATCTTGTTATCATGTAGTTCTGCAATAATCGCAATTCTTTCAGCCATAAATCACGACGATCGCTGTATCGTTGATTCACGTATTTTTAATCACATTGTATATATTTTATCTTAGGAATTTTATGGCATTTTTAATTAATGTCCGATTTGATGCACGCTTCCTATTAAATATTTTGTCATAATGCAAATCATCTGTAATCGATATATATAATTTATCTCAAGTTTTTAAAAACATAGAATTGTATTTTTAGAATTGTGTTTTTGAGTCCTGATTAAAAAAAAGAAAATCTCATGCAATGTATTCAATAATTATTGAGTTGTATCTTAACAACTCATACTTGCTATTTTATTTGACAAACAATGTCATTATTATATATCATTTGCTTTTATTATAATCTAATATTAATATATTGCATTTATGATTTTTTTATAGATCTCTAGCCGCGCCATCAACTACTTGGATCGCATGCTATTATGCAATTTTGTTACTCTACGAAGATGATGCTTCAACTTACAAATCACAGACTTCGATAGCTCCTTTTATGCATGTATTTACATTTCTTCAGCGATAAGGAAAATAATTGGATGAAAAAAAAGAAGAAAAAATCCTCATACGAAAGATAATTTCATTTTATTTAAGTAGGTAGTTTCATTTTTATTCAAAAATAGAAAATTAAAAATAAAATATGAAGAGATAGACAGGCTAATGACTTTAAATATAAATGTTAATCACATTAATTAGCAAACCCTATAATTAATGTTTTCTGTAAGAAATGATTGTTGATATTATCATCTTATCGACGCAAAGTTGATAAGCAAAATTAATTTTATATTATGCGGATAAAATTTATCTAATTTATATTTATATTATATTATATTATCTAACTGTAAAATTTAMGTATTTAGGTAAATAAATATTTTCAGTAATCATATTGAAGCATACAGATGTCCGATGTTAAGCAATAATGCTATGTATTTTACAATGTTTGCTGTATATTAATATGTAATATTAAAGAATTATGTCAAGAAAAAAACAAAATATTAAATAATATATTATATATTATTACATTTGTATCGTTTATAAAAATGGTTGTAACTCATACTTTATATCTTCTATTATGTGCTTCTAACGCAACTGGAAAAAATAATAAACGCGTGATATTTGAAATTGTTATATTAGGAATGTACAAATCAAAAATTAATTTATCACATAGAGACGTGCTATTAATTTTCTCGTTCAATACTTTGACGTTTAAAACGTAGCTAAATAAAATAAAATCAAACATATATTATTTTATTTCAAAACAATATTCGCTCACACTAATAAATTCAAAAAATTTAATTTTACCCAAAATCTTTTATAATTTTAAATATTTAATTAATTTTATTTTTAGATCAATAAAAAAATGTGTTTAAACTATAGTTAAACTATTAAATTAGAAAACTATAAACTATTAAACTATTAAACTATAGTTAAAAATATATATATAAGAAAGACTTTAAGAGAAAAAAAGTTCAAGATACCTACGTATGTGTATAACAAAAGATCTTGTATATGTACAAATATAAATGGAAGACATTAAAATACAAAATTAATAGTGTGTGTGTGTGCGTGTGTGTATAGTACCAACAAACTGTATCATTATCAAAGCAGGATTACACTCAGTGTTACAATGTTTTCCTTTCACGGTAATAAAAGAGAAGACTGAAAGAGTAGGCGAATGACTTGCCTATAAATGTGTTCGCACCTAACAATTAGCTGGTATACGTCAGGGAGCACGTAATAAAGCAATGATCGTGTTTTATGAGGCAGTATATAACTCCACCAACAAACCACCCAACCGCAAATCTACCCCTTCTCTTCTCTTGTCTTGTCTCTCATCTAGCTTAATGTCGATCCGTCCGTCCAACACTTATCACAGAAAGAACATTTTGCCCATATGTCGTAAAAGTAATGTCTTGCAAATTGCTAAAATGGATTTCTTCTGATGGTTAGTTTCTTTAAATTCTAATTTCACGATGTTGATTGCCTTTTAAGTATCAAAAATTGATTTCTAAACACGTCATTGCGAATTTGCGATCATAATTTTCTTAAACAATATTCAATCAAACACTCTTTGTTACAATGTTATTTATTATAAAGTTCTTTATTAATTTATTTTACAGACAAATATTTTAATTTAACAAATTTTAAGTTATATACTATTATCTATATATAAACTCATAAATTCAAGCAATGAAAATAGAATATATTTTTATCTTTCTGCGCGCACGTGCACATATCACACACACACACACACACGCGCGCGCGCGCGCGCACACACAATGTTAAATTTTAATTTTAAAAATATTTCATTTGTAATACATCATATATTATCATATGTTATCAAAGATTTAACATGTCTGTTAAGTTTTATATTGTTCTATTCTTCTCTCATTTCTTTCTATGAAGGATACAGATTTATTACTCAGCAAATAAAGAGATCCTTCAAGCGCCTTTTGAAAATAGCTTTTATATGTATCAAACGGAATGTAAATATAACTTTACAATATAATTAATAAATATTTTCAATGTAATTCTATTTACTCGCTAATTCGCTTCCAGATGCTAACTCATTTCTATACACGTTTTCCTAATGATTTACCATCTCCCAAGGGCAACTTAGTCTATTTATAGTAGAACAGAATCGCAATTAGGTTCTAAATAAAAATTTTTTAAATCAGAAATATATCATCTAGATAAAGTTACATCATGTATTAATAACAAAATAATATGTTAAAATTTTGATAGCAGTACTTAAATTTTCTATGATAATAATGGACTCAAGAAAACTCTTTCATCCCAACTATACTTGACTACTGCTGAACTATCTTTCTAATAAATTCATTATCTAATTTCTTTAACTATGTATTTCATTATCTATGTTAAATTGATATTTTCACCTATCGGATTAAAAAGGCGCAAGAAAGGCGGGTGGAAGAAAAAAATCACGGATGATAAAATAATCTTAGACAAAAAAATTAATGCGTACGGATAGCAGATCTCGGTTCCAAAATGAAGCAAATGATTCCCTGTTGATGACTCTTTTCCTTTCCATATAGATCAACTGCATTCTGCAGCCATTTCATCGTTCCATCTTAATATCTTCCTCTTCCACCAATCGAGTTCGATGTTACCGTCAATGTCATCAGTGAAATACATTTTAGCTACAAAGTCGTCTTCTCTCCCTGTCGTCCTCGTGGACGGGTGGTAGTAGACGGCGACTCGTTTCGTACGGATGGCAGCAGATGGAGTTGAGGCGGAGGGAGACATCATTTCATGGATCTGCTTCCTCGATATTCCTTCCTCGTTCTCCTTCTTCCTTTTTCGTGTTGGGACTCTTTATGAGAGTGAAAAAGCTACATCTTACCAGACAAAGTCTCCCTTCATCTCCTCTTTTTCTCTGTCAGCTATGGCTCCCTCCTCTACCAGCTCTTTCTGATCTGTTCAACCTCGGTGCTGTTCTTAGCCCTTCCCGCGGCTTCAATGCACTCTCGTGATTCGCCATTGGGAGGGATACGGGTGCAAACATGATTTGGAGTAATGTCTTGGCTGAAAGAATAAAATCCGCAAGACTGATGCCAAACAAATAACTTGTGGTATCTGGACGTGTGTGTATGCGGCTTAGGTATCGTATTGCCGCAGTACTGGTTGTATCTTGATTCGCTACGTCAAAGTTTCATTCGCAGTTTTTTCCTTTAAGACGTTAAGAGATATTACGTGGCTATACACATATGGTCTAGATATAACAGTATCTCGTATCTATAACTTGGATTTTATAAACAAGATTCTTATTCATATTTTTAATTCAGTTATTGATATTTTTGAAGTAAAAAAATAAATAAATAAGTCTTGAATTAACAGTTATGAGAAGTTAACAGTTAAATATGCATAGATTGTCCGTAAACAACAAAATATTTGAAATATTTTTTTCATTTAGTATGTATATAAAGATGTTTATGTATATATGTATATACAAAAAGTTAATGTGTACACAAGTAAGAATTGTATGACTTCAAAAGGAAAAAGATTGAATTTTTTTTCAAAATTAAAAATATTTTTTACAATTTTTTACATACTTTTTCTTTTTCAACAGCATTAAAATGGGAATCACAAACATATAACACCAGACGATTAAAGTTAAAATGATCTAAAATGTCAAATAGCAAATAACGTTTCAAATTATGTTTCAATGTTATTCACTTTTATGAGAAAAGATGCTAAATAGGTTAATGTTTCGTATCCAACAGGTGGTTTTGATCGCTTTTGATCTATAAGCTTATAGCCTATACGACTTCCTAAAACAATTGTATAGTATATAATTTTATTAATGTATATATAATTTAAAAAAATATCATTTATTGATAAAAATGTATTTCTGAACACCTGAAGCAAAACAAAATCGGAATATGTTCACCTTCTAAAGAACATTAATTATTTTCGTATTAATATCTGAAAAAAATTTATTTCTATTTGTATCCATTATTATCACATTTCATGTGGCAATATTGCTCCTTCAGAGGAGCAACTTAGTATCAGGCTGCTTCTCGCCCTGAGGAGTGAACTGCAATGTTCACGAAACGTTGGCATTAAACAATGGATCAAGACACGGAGACAACCCGAAAACCTCTCAGCACTTTTAAAGAGAATACCCGTGGAAGCCTTAAAAACATAATATTATTTATAATAAAAACAAAATAGAAAAACTATTTTTTTAACATTGTTTCAAGGATGATATTTCTTTTGTTTTATTGATTCTCGCAGTTAATTAAACAACAAGGAATTTTTCATTATTAGTATAGATAACATATTAGCTTTATTGGTATTATATTTCTAATTTTTTATTAATTTCTTATTCTATTTATTACAACTGTACAAATGCATGATTATCTTCTTCTTTCTTCTTTCTTTTATAGATTTTCTGTCTTCTCTTTCAATAAGACGCAGTGTACTATGTTTTTGTAACATATCATCATCATTGTCTTTATTTGTAGAAATTACGAATTTCCTCGATGTAATATACATTCTATATGCGCAGAATCAATCTTCCAAATCATTGAGATCTAATGATTATCGCAGCGGCATCTGTATGGTGGTTATTGAAATAGGTCGTAGAGAGTATAGGATGGTTAGTCCAAGATCCATTCCGCTAACGGTAACGACCGACTCGTTGGTTCGAGTCTCGGCTAAACTTGAAAATAAATTGAGCCGTCATGGCGGCAACGGCGGTCCTCCCCCCAATTCGAATTCGTTTCTCTTCCCATCATGCCCACCATGCCGCCATTCGACTATATGATATTGAAGCGCATGCGCGACATCGACAGAATTCCACGATGGATTGAAGCAGAAGAGAGGAAATTGCGCCGTGAATGGAATGAAGATTTTGTTGCCCCGCGGCAATCGCGTCACGAAGAAATCGATAAAAAAATGTACTCATTATATAAAACGTTCGAGTCGCTTTTCAGATAGACTAATGAATGATGTACGAGTTACAGATCAGTAATCAAAGTTGAATTGAATATTCTTCAAGAGTAGAAGTCAATTAATCCTATCATTATTTGAGGAAGGGTTTAAAAATATATAAAGCTTTATCAAAACTTTATTTTATTAAATAAATATAATTAGAATATTTATTCTTTTACTTGTTTTGTAAAAATATATAGTATTATACAACATTTTACATATGCATATATTGGTATAATGTGCATCGGGAAAATAAAATTATGATCGGACAATTATATAATCCTGCCGGTAACCTTCAGTGACTTACGAAAATTACTTGTGCTTTATTACCGACGCGACGATCGATTCTACCGGTCACTACCTGCGTTCTCCAATCCATTAACAGTTCATTCGACTAGAATTGAAGAATTAAGTCATGACAACAAAAAACATTAACAGTAAGACGTAAGTAGTAAACGAATTGACCAATCACGGTTGAGAAAGAGACGTAAAGCAATAACATGAGCAATAGCAAATAAAAAAATGTTGATTTGTTTACTGCTGTCTCATTGCTTTATATCTCGCTATATGCTATTCTGATCTTAATCAAAGGAGAATTCAAAACAGACGACTGAGCATCGAGTTCTATATAAATCATTATTTTCTTTTAAAAAAATTTTTCATATAATTTAATTAAACGAATTTTAATAAAGTTTCACAGTTTTCGCAATAATAACATGGTTTAACAATAAACCATTTGAATTTTAACGATGTGCAAAGGCAGATTTGCGTTATCGATGTCGAATTCGACACATTAAGTTTGTATCACACATTTTAACGAGGCGTAAATTCATGCGTGTAGGCACGATTTCATTAAACGAATAGCTCGCGACACAGACATCTTACACATAGAAATGAAAATAAATGGAGTGTTATAATTTGAAATAATGTGAGCGGACATTTTCTATTGTTCTCAATCTCAAAGCTTCCTATTCTCTATTGCAGGAAATAATCTCGTTTTGACAAAATATTGTTAACTCGTATGCAAAAATATTTTTTGTTGTTAACTACATTCTGTGCCGTCTTTTGTGTCGTGTATAATACATTTCTTTTAATATTTTGCAGTTTTTGTCAACGGAATTTACGTTTTATTTTACGATTCTATTATGATCTATATATGTTATCTCTTTCGAGAACTTTAAATATTAGAAACTCGTCAAAACCGAATAATATTTTATTTATATTGGTTCAAAATCCGCAATAAAATGTCTACGGACAGATCGGTAGAGCAATCCAAGGATATTATATATAGCGATATCGTGCATCCGGGTGTTTCACTTTACCTCGCGTGCAAATCGAATCTGCATCGACAGAAACGATGAAAAGCAAGTCGTATCTTACAATACATGATAGAAGGGGGAAGTTGTACGTAGACAACCTGTAAGACTTGTCTAACTTTGCGTTTATAGCATCGCGACATGAATTTCTACGCGTGCGACTGTCAAATTAATTTTCCATCGCATAAAAAATAGTCAAGAATGCAGACAGACGGTATATTATTTTGTTAAAGATATCGACATTTTATTTGCGACATTCATAATAAAGACTAATCACCTTACGTGACTTACGTTTGCTGTCAGTTTTCTTAAACGACGTATAACATTCTCGCATATCGCTGGAAGAGAAAGTAAAATTTCTGCTCGTTTTAAAGACAAATCTCAGATTTGTATATTATTTATGACGATCGAACGAAACGAGAAGTCCTTTGCAACGATAATACATTAGATGTAATCGACAATATTTTATGCTTATAAAAGATATTCGATATGTGGAATGCAAAATATGACTAGATTTATAAAAATGGAAAAAAAAAATTCGATAAAAGAATTTAAATCCGCGTATTTATTTGTAACGCGTTACTTATATCAGATGCGCAGCAGTATGCAACATTTATATTAAAAGATTCTAAGATTCTTTTGCGAGGTTTGCGTAATATTATTTTATTATTAATTCTTAGAAAAAAAAACTGAGAAATTCAGAATGAAATTTAGCACCACGTAAAAGAATAGGATGGAATTCTAGACGCGAGAATGAGACTCCAGTAAGGGTGCGCTTTTTTCCCCAAGTGCACTAGACCAAAACGAAAACCTTTCACCCGCCTTTAAGGCACTTAATGTTCCACAAAGTCTTCCTTGTTCGAGATAAATGACTTTTTAGATTCAAGATAGGAATTATTATGTCGTAATTGTAACCGGAAATTTGATGCTTAACCGAGCGTTTATTAAGCCGTCATGGTGTTCGATGTTAAAAGAAAAATCCGACTTCATAAATTCGTCAAAATTCTTAATTTTGAATATTGACATTATTATTGATATTGATATATGATTTTAATTTAATTATTATATAATATAATTTAATTATTATTAAATATATAAGTATTAACAAAGATACGTTATTTTATTGATTTCAAGTTTGCTTAATTCAATATAAAGAAATAGTTATATGTTATTATATGTTATATGTTATTATATTTCGTTTATATATATATGTTGTACTATATACACATATGTATTTTATTTTAAAATTGCAAAATCATTAAAGCATAAAGAAAAATTAAATATACTTCATCGTAAATTAAAATATCGTATAATTTCAACTTTATTTTCAAATATCAATATCGGAAATTAGACTGAGCGAGTTTCGCGTCGATTTAGCATTGCCTAGCAGTTAGAATTGCAAATAAGAGATTTCTCGATGGTTGGGTTTGAAATTTCTTCGGCCGATGTTTTGCCATAATCGTTCAAGTTGGATAGTTCGCGCAGTCCGGGACACATTACACTTCTCTCTTGGAATGGAATAATTCGTAAAACGGTCACATTGTGCCATCTCACTTACTTCTTCCCCTTCCTTTTATCTACCCTCCTCTCTTCCGTACCCTCTTTCACATACAAATACGAAAATAGATGCAAAATAGCACGCAACTCACCATCGTCCCCTAATCTTCTTTTTGCATTACTTGAGCAGCAATCGTCGACTAATCACTTATCTCAAGAGTCACGGAATACTTATCGTCGAATATGAATGTAGAAAACGCAATGTCGTGTACATTCTGTGTTTGGAGCTAGGTGGGGTGCATCATGGAGAAGACAGAGACCACGCCCTAGTGTTACATTGTGATTTACTGATCAAGATGTAAGCACGATAGAAACGATTTAGAGACATAGAGCAATTCAATTCAATCGTGCTTTTTTAATTAATTCGATGTCAAAGCTAATTTAATTTAACGATAAAGCAATTTCTTTGTTGCCCGCCGTATTATTTCAATAATTTTAAATAAATTATTTTATTTTATATTTCATTTTATATTAATATATGTATAATTAAAAATTAATATGTTATTATATGTATAATTAATTCAACAATAACTCTTGATAAATACCAGTAAAAGATAATCTTATATAACTATAATGTAACTATAATATAATAAAAATGAATATGTTTTCGACATAATTAATTGTATTTGTTTTTACATAAATAATCTCATATATCTTTCGAAACAATTTTGCTCTATTCGATCAGTTTAAGTTTAGTGTTACGTATTTCATTGTCTTAAGCCCGGTAATTAGAATAACATCTTTACAGCGACATCATAAATATATAGTTAATATATTTATATATACTTAATATATAGTTAAATATATCGTTAATATAGTCACCTGTGATATTTATAAACATCGAGTATTATAAAACATCGAGTATGTCTTCAAAAATCTTTCGATGAGCTATTTGTGGGCAAAAAAAATCGGGTACACATCCAACTAATGAACTATTCTAATACTATTATATATATTCCTAATTAACATGATAAGTTAAAAATGAAACGCGAATTAGATGTACCATCTAAATCGTTTAGACCATCTTGTTGTGGAACGTGATTGTCGGGCTAGTAACGGAGATCGGAGATTACCACGTAGAGCGTGGTACGTTCCCCTGTTTATTGCTCTACAGAAGCACCCTTTAAAAACGCATCATGCACTTTTATGAGGCAACGATTATGCTCTAAACTTCAAACATTCCAGCAGCACCATCAAGCGGGGTCGGCTGGTGCGGCTATAAAGAGCAATTCGTACTACAAGTTTACATCGATCGCTTAAAATACATTACTAGTTTTCTTTTTTCTCCCGCTTTTTCTCTTTTTCATCAGCTACCTCTCATCCGTCGAAGTTAAACGCGGGGGCGGAACACATCACGATTCTGAAGGAAAATCGCGCGCAAAGTAAAAAGAGAAAAAACACATAAATTAATGACGATAAAATCGTGAAATACGTTCACGAGTGAGAATTGCGATATTAATGTCGGTGGCCGCCGGTGAAAAGTAACATTGTAGCACGCTAGATGACATTGGACATGAATTGGATTAGCTCGTGTGGAATGTTGTTCAACACGGACACGATCGACATTATCATCAGAAGGGGCGACGAGCCGAAATCATATTTGTTCTGTACATAAAAGAAATATAAAACGCCATCGAAGAGAATAAGTATATCACTCTTCGGTGAGTAAATAAAAAAAATCGTAGAAATCGCACGGTATTTAAGACTTCAAGTTTAATAAAACACAACAGTTTAATAAAACTTACTACTCGCGCAATGGTCATAATGGCCATGTGGTTTGTTCCACGTCTGTAAATTCACTGCCAGGAATATCTCGACCATGAGTAACAAACCGCTAAAATATATTAAACGTATTCTTCAATTAATTCGAATATGATTCGGGCATTTTTGAGAGAGGCACGTCGTTCCACTCTTCACATGGAACATCATAAACGAAAGACGGAGGGTGGAGCTACTATTAAAGTTACGAAGATCATGCCCATTACTTTAATGAACGATGCCCAATACGGGCTTCCCGGACTTGTGCCGAACGCCGAACTGGAAACCGAGTATGTTAATCTACGCCGACATTGTCGAAAAAAAAGGGATCGGCCACACACGAAGATTAGACAACTATGTAATCTTTCCTCTTCGAGAATATTATTTCTTAAATTTTGACCTGCTGCGATTATAAAAACAGCTATTCAGAACTGAAAATAAAGAGTTCTAGATTCTATTCCTATAAAAACTTCATCCCTTCCGTTATAATCTCCAACGAAATTTTTTCATTGTTTTTCAACAATGCGACTTTTAATTTATCATACTCGACGTATCAAAATGCAATTATTTATTAAAAGTATACGTAAGGCCATTCCGTGTTGAAAAGTATTTTTTGTTTATCTAAGTCATGCATAAAAAGAAATAAACATTTAATGTAATGTATAAAAATACACACACTAATGCAATTATCATTACATGTTTTTATTCTCTACGATTATATAACATATGTTTATATTCTTCAAATATAAATACAGATGCTATATATTAAATCCTGAAATTTTTACAATTCTTATAAAAAATTTAACTTTGACAATAGATTTCTACCATGGTTTAGTCAAAGGTTTTGAGAGACTATGTTAGTTTTTGCTACGTACATTTTGGTTCACCAGCTATCTAAAATTTTTTTACTTGATTTTTTGCGAGTTTTTTCTTCAATTCTTTCTTTCCTAAAATTTCATGGAAAATCTTTTTAATTTATTTCCTACATTTTTTGCACGCCATATTTTTGTGATCCAAAATAGTCAGACATGAAAGATGTACATGCATGATGCACGTTTTCTTTGGATTATTCAAAACCATAAGGCATTTTAGCACCAACGTGACATTTTACACAAACGTGAAAGAAGTAGTTTCTTTTTATGTATAAAAATGCATTTTAAAAAGTATACTCATACACATTTAGAAATTATGCAAGTTAGTTGATTAGATAATTTGTAACGTTATGAGCCATTCAAGCAACTGAAAGTTCCGCATAGAAACAGTATAGGCCGTTACCTGAACTTTTTTTCGTGCTATTTCTTGCAGAGACCGAAAAGAAAGTGCAGATTCGAACAATTTTAGACCTGTTCTTTTTGCTGCACAATTTAGCTTTCTCTCTTCACATTGAAAGAAGAAAGATAAACTCTGAACTAGTGTAGCCAGTTCAGCTAAAAAGAACAGGCCTCTTTTCCTTACCACCAGTAACTCTGAACGCGGGAGAGAGACGCGAGAAGATGGCGGAAGGTGACGCAGAATGGGTACCGTTATAAATTCAAGGATGAAAAACGAGTCGTTTGAAGTTCCACCTTGTCCCCGTTTGTTGCTCTATGGTGCAATAGTGCAAAAAAGGGTTGGTCTCCCTTGCCTGGGAGCCCTAAGAATTGTCCGCAAAGGTCACCGTTATTATACGAATGCAAAATATTTTCTGTTGTTCACTTACCTCTAGACCGCCGACAGTAACGTTACCATCGCATCTTAATTCACGCGCGTAGTTCCTCGTCAGCGAATTGTTAATTAGGAAGTTTCGCATATTCAGTATAGCGTGGCTTTACGCTAATGTCGAGCCGCTTTATCTCTGCAAATCTGATAACTCTGTCCTTGGAGTGTACTAGAGTGACTCAAGAATGTAAATACTCAAGAGTGACCGGCAGTGAACCATTAAATAGATGGTTTTGACGATCAGTGGATTGACAGTGAATATAAATATTCCCCGATCATTTTCGGTACGTAAAATATTGATTTAATTGTTTAAAATTTTTTCTCATATTAACTATCTCATCCTCAATTGTATAATTCATTGTGTTTCATAGCAAACATATAAGTTTTTACAAACTGTGTTTTTACATATGGAACAAAGTTATTTTCTACGTATGAATCTTGCATCAAGATAAAACAACTAGTACTTTGTTAAAACTTCGAAAAATTCATCACTTTTCAGTTTATTATAGTTTGTTTAGCCTTTCGAATATGTATAATATGATCATATTTCAGCTTAATAGCATTTTCAATAACGATTTTTAATTAAAATCGAGTCTATAATATTAGAAAAGATGTCTTTCTATCAATTTTTAAACAAAAGTAATAAATTAATTTTAATTAACTTCAGTTAAATCGATTCAACATGTTTATTCCAGATTATGTATATACTTTGCATAGCATTTACATAAATTTTAGAACCTGAAAATTAAGCAGTAAAGAGTAGCGCCTATACTTTGATATGACGCGGCATCTATGTTGCGTGAGCAATTATCATAACATAGTACACACGTGTTCACCAATCCTTGATGTGTTGCATGTTTATTAAAGCCAAGGGACCGTTAACTTGAGCGATATTAAGATGTTAACAGCCCGTGATTTATTTTTGGATGTTTCTCCATTGCGTTTCAAAAGTGTAATGCGAACTTATGCCGAGCGCATTTTAATCATCTTGATAAAAAGTACATCGTTAAAGTTAAA
The DNA here is from genome assembly GCA_037157785.1 of Cephalotes varians. Taxonomy (NCBI): domain Eukaryota; kingdom Metazoa; phylum Arthropoda; class Insecta; order Hymenoptera; family Formicidae; genus Cephalotes; species Cephalotes varians. Next base: position 3,943,174 of record JANQDE010000002.1, on the reverse strand, counting down.
CAAAAACAATGGCGTTAAAAGTTTTAAATAAAATGTGTGCTACTATATTTCTATATAAAGAATTTTCTATAAGCCTAGATTTATAGAATTTGTGTATAATTAGCAACCTATTAGACATACTTTGTTTTTCGGATAAATTCATAAAAACATTAAAAATCATGAATTATTCATTTCTACTGATTTCTAATTATGATTTACTTAAAGCGTTCTCGCAGAAGATTATGTTTTTATAAATTTACAACTTGTAAAATAAAATTTTCAAAAAACGCTATGTGATATTGGCACAAATTCTAATATGCTGTAAAAATACAAAAGAAACAAATGAGAACACCATTAAAATATCGTAAATAATTTAATTTTAAAAAGAGAAAATGAAAAAAGAGAATAAAAAATATCTTTATTTCCGGTTTTTCGCAATTGTATTCTTTTTCTTTAGAAAGAAATATTCAGAGACATTCTCTTCGATAATTTATAAATACCCAAATCGCATTTGCGTATATAAATTGTTGCCTTTCATAAATTAGAAACTTGGCACGGCTGCCTCCAATATGCCGAAGCTTCAACAGGGATATTTCAAAGAAAGTATAGAGATCGAATACACTGGCAGGTGGAGAACAGTTACGGGGTAATATCTTCATTTGCATTGACGACCTTCGATCAGCTCTCTCAAACCTCATGCAATTTTGAAATTTGGCTTTTCGCGTTTTTAGTTCACGATACGTAAGAGTACAGCTTGACGTTGATTGACAATTTCCTATAATGAGAATATAAGCATGGAAGCGATACTGCTACAACATTATATCTGTTACATAGCGTAGAAAAAAGTACCAAGCGTGAGATGGATACTAAAATTTTGCCGCCTCCGGCTATCTCGCTATTGATCGACGTTAACTCGTAAAAAAATAAAAGAAAAAATCTCGGTATAACAGAAAATGCGGAGAACACTCCTTTTTTATATAGGACATTTGAAATTATTAGAGACAATATTGTATTAAAACGGAGCATACAAATAATTCTCGATATAGAAAATTATTTTATCACAATACTTGCACGACAATTTCATTGAAAAAAAGCATTTCCTGGAACACTATAAAAAATATAATTAAAAAGGTAAAATCATTTTACATCTCTATCGAGAAAATAGAAGAAAAAAAGTAAAATTTCTTCACACGTCTTTATAGATGAATATTAACTTTTGATTCAGGGTAATGCCACATTTAATTAAAGTGTGTTATAAATATAAAGTGTATCAATAATATTACTGAAATGATATAATTATAGAATAATAATGTTCAACCGTGTTTTTCCGAATAAAAAAGTTATGAACGAAAACACGAATAATAAAAAGAGCTAGTCATTTATTTTCATTTTCTATATTCCACCAATTCTTAGAATCATAGTTATTTCGCTGTAATTATTTATTTATCATACATATGTACATACATATATTTCAAAACTTTAATCTCACATGATTTTCTCAAAAGTAAATTCTAAAAAAGAGAGATGTATAAAATTGCATTGAATGTATGTGTATATGTGTTTGTGCGTATGTTTAGCATACAATTAGCATACAATTAGCACTTAATATACAACCACTTAATATATCCGCGGTTACATGCCGCAGTCCGTAACGAATTTGCGACTAATTACGTGAACAACCTTGTAAGAAACGAACCTTGTAAGGAACGAATCTTATAAGAAATAAACGATTGGCTTTGTAGCCGATCGACGTTGAAGATAAAGAGAGATGATATCTCATGCGGTTAATGGATCAAGTTTGTTACTTTGATTCTTCTCCTACCGACTATCATTCCGAACTTACAACCTATCGCATCCAATCAATTCCCATGAGTCTAGCCCTTTCCTCCGTGCTCTGTTTCTCAATGTCGGCACGTCCAATTCCTGCCGGTAGTGATTACGGAAGATTCATGTGATTGCGATTAGTTCGAAACTTGGTAACTTTAGTCGTGTCTTGACAACTTGAGCGTTTCCCTTCTGACTATAATTTGCGACGATAGACGATACCAATATGACGTACATTACGTTTGAATATCCGGATTCACCTGTCGGCTATAATAAGCGACTATAACATATCATAATCTTCCATCTCATCTTTCCGCTGTAAGTTCTTATAAATTATTTTTGTAAAATTGCCTATCCACGTTTCATCGCGTGACTTTCCGGTCTGCATTTTTGAGACACTTGCCCGGAATTATTTCTACATCCGTTTAATAAATTAAATCGCGTTATTTATACGCGAATACGTGCGCAGCAGTGTTCTTTTAAGAGATGTTCAGGAATGTCGAGTGATTACTTCAGTTGAAAGTCATCTCTTTTCATACTGAAATAAGACTTCCCAGTTCCACATTTACATTATCATAAAATGTAGAAATATATTTTATTATCACAAAATTTCGACAAACGTTAACCTTTCACAAATTTAAGACTTTTCTTCGTTGATACCGTTTTCCCTACGGGGCTGCAGGCCATCGTTGATAGGCGTCTGAGCATAAATCTCAAAGTGCTCTTAAGCTTTACAAGTTTCAAGAGAGAGACCTAAATGTCGTTCACCGCGATCTGGAAAGTTCCGTCATGAGCAGGCTGCTCTTACACAAACTTGCGAAAAGTTTGCTATCCCTTTACCAGCATGTTCGCTTTATCTGTCTTTGTGGTTATTACAAATTTTACGATAAAAAGGGTTAAAACCCAAAATTAGTTAAAAACTTATATTAACGCTATGACATAAAACTTTTTAATTGAAAACACATAACTATTTTCACTCGTTTACTTTTAATTTAATTCTTGATTGCTATCTTTCTTTACATCTTCTTTTAAGTTTTTCTAACTATTGCTTCCTCATTCTCATAATTTTATACGATCTCATAAGCGAGTATGCATCAAATTTGTTTCGTAGAAATAATCATCTTATTTTATACATTAAATCTGTTTTTTTTTATATCTAATTCTGATTCGCAGTTTAATTCCAAAAAATTTTAATCTACTTTCTGTTTATCTCATTTTCTGGAGGAATTTATCCTTATCCTTTCTCCCGCATTCACAAGTCCCTTTGATATACGCATGGATATAAAGTCGAAAGTGCTTTTAAGCTTTACAAGTTTTGCACAGCGCGCGCATAGGAAGCCAAAATGTCGCTGGCGCAGATCTTAAAAGTTTCATGATGCAAAAAGGACTTACGACTCCTGCGGAAAGTTTCGTTGTCGAATGTAATAGGTTTGATCATGCAACTTTTGTGGAATGTCTGTGCAATGTTTCCAGGAATTGATTTTCTTAACCGTTAATTATCGAAGATATAAAGATTAAAAACGCAATAAAAACAATTCTTAAAGAGCAATGCGCGCAATGGCATGAAAATACTATAGCAAATTTTTTTCTATCATATGATAATTCTTTTTTATATTATAAATTATAATAATTCGATTACATACTTTCTGCGGAATTATTTCATAATTTTTAATTTCGCAGGATATATTTTTAAAAAAGAATTAAATATGACTCCGACTTACAATTCATATTTTCGTAAACACATTTTTTCAATTATTATATTTAATTTAAATATTTAACTATATACGTTCGTAATAAATATAACTTTTCTTTATTTTTTGCAAATTTCAAACTTTTAAAAGCAATTTTTTCTCAAGTCCATTTTTCTATATTATTTTTCTGATCAAAACTTTATAATTGCATATTCCTAGTGTATATTTCACATCTACGTACAATTGCAATTAATAAGTCGCAACAATACTTCTAAAAAATACATCAGTTACGAGAGAGTATGCGAATGATCGTAAACTATACGACAGAGTTAATCTGCAATAATCCAAAGCGACGGGTCAATGAAGCAGAAAGCAACGAGAATTGTCAAACGGCGCCAGAACTGGTAGAAACCTTCGTAACTTTCATACATACCCTCTTTAAATAATAATTTCACTTTAATAGATATATATTCACATGTTACACAAAGTAATTCAACTAATTCGAATAATTCGAAAAATATCAATGTTTCAAAAATGTGTTAAATAATAAGTTTTACTCTTTCAAAATGTATATTTGATACATATATTTTTTTCTTCAAAATTATTGCTATTTATCGCTAAAAGAATTATCATTTTTAGTATTTACTAAAAACGAAAATTTGTCACATATATTGACATTATTATACGCAATAGATTTTGATAACGTTGTCAAAAATGTCACACTCGAGAAGCCGATGGATCAAATGCGGTGTATCACATATATCACGTGTAAAAAATTCATTTCTACCTTTCAACAGCACGTCAGACGATAAATATTTTAAGACTTCTAGAATTTCGCGTTTTCACAAATTTATAATTCACGGATACTGTTGCGCAAACTATCACAGAAACATTCGCAGCTGTTTGCCCTGCGGACTTCTACCTTCTCTTCTGGGATCGTTTATGTGTATTAATATAGGCAGCTACAACAAAATGCACACGCAAGTTCAGAGTAATGAACGTTACACGATGCTTGTCCATTTTATCGACCCGACTTGCGACGCGCGCACGTTTTTCTACCAAAATAACGTAGAAGACGAATAACATGGCGGCTCTGAGAAAATGTCAAGATGCAGCGTCTTGGATTTTTTAGATTTATCATTCCGGATTTTAACAAAATTCAAAACAGCTTTTTGAATAGCGTTTTAGAAAATTCATAGTGGATCTTAAAAATAAATTAATTAAATAATAATAAAATATATATTATAAAATATGATTTTTTTTTCTAAAAAAAAAAGCATGATTTTCTTCTAAATTTCATTCTAATCTTTGTTTGATAATAATATTCTTTTAGCCTCTCACAATTTAGATAATTTCAATTAATTTTTAAGTAAATGCAGATATATAAGTCGATATTTGCATGAAACAAAAGTTTATTTCAAACATAACACAAGATGTTAAAAAAATATTCACAATTTTTATAAACAAAATTGTCTGTCAGAAAAATTCTATATCTTATATTTTCAACCAATATTTTTCTGATTTCGAGGTTGCGACTATTTTTCCTGTTCGCCATTTACGATAGGGTTTCTTATTTGTCTCGTATTATGTCTGTTATTTTTTTAACGAATAATTTTATCGTTTTTCGATATTTGTACCTAGAATCGATCTTTCTTATAGCGCATATAAATTCAGTGTCATTTTTTTGTGCGTGACGCGTATAATTTTACTCGCGGAGAAGAGATAGATAAATAGATGGAGAGAAAAAATAGAGTTTATAGGAATCTCTCGGTGATACAAAATGTAGCCGGCGGCATACTGAATTATGACAACGTCACGTGCGATAACAACGTTAAGTCGCATCGTAGATATTTCCTTCTAGAATGGTCAATTACGTCACGGGATCGTATATTTTATATTCCGTCCGGTGCGCTTACGTGTGATGTAAATCCAATTAACTTCACGGCGCGGCAACATTTTGTCTACGAAAATACGAGAATGCGACTGGATACTGCGCTGAAAATATTGCCGCGTGTAACCAGCGTCCGCCACCGACCGCGCTAAGTGAATTCCGCGTCGTCGGCCTCTAGTCGCACATCATCGTACTTTCTGTACATTTTTCCTGGACGGAGCGTGAACCAATGCGCGCACGCGTGTAATGCTTGCCTCAGCTTATGCGAAACACCTAGTGCGATGGGAATGAGCAGGAAGAAATGCGATATATCTCGTCTCAGCATCGCAAGAATTTATAATACTTTTAGTATAAAAACTAAATATACATACATACAACTCTAAACTAAAAATACTTATCTTTTGCAGTTAAAACAAAATGTGGAAATCACAAAATTCTCTTCGACTAGTTTAGATTTGTTACTGAAAAAATTATTGAGAGATGCTATTAAACATTTTTATTCTTTGTTTGCGACATTCTTCATGCTTATAAATATATTTGTAAACTTCATAAAATGTCTCTAAAAATAGAGATGTTTTTTAATATTTAACGGTATTAAAGAAAGCACAATTAATATACATGTAAATTAAAGAAGAAAATGCAATGATATGCTTCAGTGAAATGTATATTCCAAAATTATTTGACAATATTTATCATAGAGCATTTGTTGTTATTAAAATTCTCTGTATTTTACTTGATAAATGTTTAACAAAATTATATATGACATAACAACAAACATATACAACATAATTATGATATCTGAAAGATGTCGATAATATTTTAAAATTAATGTGTAACTTGTGTTTGCTCTATACTTAAAATAGAAATGGTGTATCTATAAAATAGCGGATGTAAAAAAATACAGATAGCATCGTGCAGCGCGCGCTAGCACCCGTAAACATATAAGTTCTTACATTTTTCATTTTTCTGCGAAAGCTAGTCATACGCACGCACGATAGAAATTTAAGACACAAAATGAGTTTGAAATAAAGAAAAAATTGAAGAAAAATGAAAAATTGGAAAAAAATGATCAGAACGCATGATATCGCAACACAAATATTTTCTCGCACCTTGTCTGTTACGTAAATTCTCTCGGATCGATTTTATAATAGCTATCATTAGAGGTTAACGAGCCACAAAATTACGAGATCCTTTGATCTCAGTTTTTCGCGGTTTCCGAATTCGAGCATGTATCTTCAAGTCAGTTTCTATTGCATCGCGATCGATTTTTCGTTGATGCAATTTGGAGCTTTTCATCTTGAGATGAAAAAGCTCACAAATTACTCGTGTTGTGTATTCGAATTCTTACAAATCAAGCAAATTCTTTAAATGTAAAAAAAATATTCTCGTATCTTCTTCAGATCTGTAATATTTTGCAAAATAACATACGTGAAATGCAACGTAGAAATTATAAAATTTCGCTGCTCTGTATTCCGATATATCATAATGTATTGTGACATATCATAACCGAAGTTTAACAAACTACAAAATTGCATTTCTCCTCGATCGCAACCCAATGTCCTGTGGATTTTGAGATCCAATGTGCGAAGTTCGACGCGATTGTCTAATCCGAAGACGGACATTCGGCCAGACCCCAGCTCTCTTCCTTCGGCGAGTGTATTAGATTGGCTTCGAGATACGTGACCTCGCTTGAGAAGTCAACCTCGTTCCCTTCTCCACCCATCAGCCTTTCATCCTTCCCTTACCGCGCCATACCTTTTCACTCCCTCCAGCAGCCGTAGCAACCGCCCTAGCCAACCACCGTTGCAACCTAACTCAACCTTCCTGGAATAGGTCCGATCCTCCCTCTTCCCGCTTCCCTCTCATATCCCTTCATTTCTCTTCCTGCACTTCGTTGAGGTGCTCTCTTTTTCACACATTCTACAACATTGTTTGCGTGATGATCGTTCGTGTAATGAAACAGTGAAATAATTTTCACTTCGACTTTTGATGTTTTTTGAATTACGATCAATCATTTTTCATGATCTTTTTCATCAAGATAATTACAAATAAACATAATGAGCGAAGAATAATAATTCAAATTATTAAATTAAATAGAAAAACTGAACCGTATTATAAGTTTCGCAGATTCCAACAAAATGCTATTTAATGCGTAATCCAATGTATCTCTATATTTGATTGTAGAATTGCGATGTTTGCACAGTGTCGTTTTACACTCACGATATTTTTCATTAGTTTCAGAGAATATGTAAAACAAAACGAAACTTTCCACATAACAAATTTCGCCTGCGTTATTTCGTGGTCACCTTCCGCTGCAACGACATCGCAAACCGCGTATAACTTTCAACGTCAGGTACAACTTCCACACACACTTGCTGAAACTTTGTGTGGACGAAGTTTAATCAGACGCGATATAAACCGGCACGGCGTCCACGTTTTATACGAGTACGAGCCGAATCGTCCAACAAAAATCGAAAAATCCAATCCGAACCAACCGACCCTTTCGACTTTTCGTTATAAATGGGATTAAAGCGAAGAATATCGTGTGTGACATTGGCGGATTCAGCAAATGACCGGAATTTCGAAGTGGTTATAAAATTTCGCGTCCCTGATGCACCAACATGGCTGCTAGATGTAAAGATCTGTGTCTGTACATATACATATACGTTGTATACATCGAGAAAGAAAAAGATAGAGAGAGCGAGAGAGAGATTTGCAACTGCGAACTGTATGTATCAGCTAGAGGAACAAACTCGTTTCCAATGTGTTCACCACTGTCTTCTGTCGGAGCCAAAGAGCAATTCCTATTCCAACGACTTTCCGTAAAAACGTCTCATATCGTGAGACATTGTTAAATATATTACGCCGTTGCCTTTTCTTTCCGAGTACCATCGTGTAATACATATGTATGCGCGTATATACGGGGGAAGCTATTTCGATAGAAGATCACGTGCCTACGGGGTTTTACAGTCCGCGCGTTGATCAGAGTCTAGACGACAAGTCTGCCTGTGATCCAAAACTCATTTCTGTCAGACGATAGATATTGTGTACAGGTATCGAGCATTACGTGTAAAATCGATATGTTTATTAAAGTGATGTAATTTTTTACTTCTTTAATTTAAATAAATCAACATTACATATCAAGTTATTCGGCGTTAAATGAATTACATTTTTATTCTCTTTTTAAAGTTCTATTGTGTATAAAATTTGATTTTTTTAAATTAAAAGCGCTATTCTCTTTTTGCGGCGCACGTGAGACGCACAAACTTCGTAAAGAGAAATTTCTCTGCTATCTTTCACTTTGGTACGTTTCTTCCATCCCTCTATTCTATCTGACTTCTCATTTCCCGCTCCCTACATCCCTTTCCCTTCGCCCATGGATATTTCTGCGTTTTCACAACCTCCAAGTTTTCATGTCCCTAGAATATCCCTTCATTCTAAGTTTCTTCGGCTCGTTCCCGCGACTTTGGTCTAATGAGACTGCAACGTCGCCATCGAGATAGACGTATGGATATATACACACATATATAACCATACCTAAATCCTTAGGTACATAGAAGTGCTAGCGCATACTAGCGCGCGGAGATGCGCACACTAACATCAGTGTGGCTGCCGACGTTTCTCTAGAAACTCGACGGCGACGTTCCTTCTTCTTTGTTCATCCGACGACTTACGCTTTTACGTTGCCAATCTTCACGTCAACAATGTAATACGCTTTAGTCTTACGGGGGAGACAAATAAAATTTCGTGAGCAAGACCTGTACTTGATGAGAAAAGTTAAGAGGCGCTTAGTCCTGAAATTTGTTCCTTTCATTCGATAACTAGAACGTAAGTAACGGCAGTAATAAGCTTTCTGACAATGGAATAAAAATGCTTGCTATTACTGAACTTAATGATCCTCAGCATAATCATCTTTATTGTAATTTTTTCATTGCATCTTATTAAAATTTATGCATTTCGTCGATGAATTTATCAATTCATTTATTCATTTCACAGGAATATGAAAAATATAACATGTGCTTTCATTAGATATCAGGATCTAAATAATATATCACATCTAAATAAGATTTGCATTTCGATAGTACAATAAATTTCATCAAAATAAGCGTATAGCAGCAATATACTCAACATGTTAGATTGACACACATTTATAATTTTGCTACAAACTGAGCATTCATAATAGGGAATGTAAAAATGGAATGAAAATGACGTAATTGAACAAAGAGTGTTCGCATAGAAACATAAAATCGGACATCGCGACTACTAGTACGATCAGCTTGTTTGAGCATAAAGAATCTACTTTACGTATCGTAATATCGGATTTCGAGGTGTGTAGCGGGTGCGGCTAATCGGCTAATTAAGTAGTGCCAGTAGGTTTTCGATCCGCGACAAGTTTAATTTATCTATTAATATTCTCGAGAGACTCTCATATCGGAATAATTCCTGCAAGAATGCAACATGCATTTAATCAACTCGGCCTCTTACGGAGATTATCATGTTTTGTCGCCATTTTGAAATAAAATCTACTTTAAATATAAAATAGGATATATGTACAGAGTTATACATATATTAGATGACTGTGCATTTCAATGAAATTTCAAGATTCGTTTATCATGCAAACAAATTTCATGAACCCATGCAGGAAACTGAAATGCGAAACCATGTGGAAGACATGTGACAGTCAGTCCGATCTGATGAGGATATTTTAAGACCGATTCGAGTTATGTCCTTGTTTTGAATGCATAACTACTTTTACATAAACATCATGTATATGTAAATGTTATGTAAATGTTATGAAGTGACATAAATATTATAAAGTGACCTAATTGTTTCAATTATAAATGATTTACAATGTTTTACAATTTCAGGAAAGAAATGTAAAAAGAAATCAAAGCATCCATTTGCTAATGAAATGAACCTCTAGTCAAACGATTGTAATCAAGAAATTGGATCGACGATGGACAAAATCGATGAAACATGATGCGAGGAAGAAGCAAAATATTCAAGAATTTAATCAAAGTTACGTCGTAACATTCTATTTTCACTTGTTCGTCTCTTCTATTATACTTACATTGCCAAAAATATAAAACATATAGAGAGAAACGTATTCTCATTTTTCAACATCTTTGTAGAAGTAACTGATCTATTTGTAATATTTCTTGCTGTATAAAGACTATTATTAATTTATTAATATATATTAGATTTTTATAATTAATCATCAATCATCAAGTATTTCTCAAAATTGTATAATTTTTATATATTTCAGTCTTGAAATACTTAATTACATTGTGTAACAACAACAAGTATAGGTGAAAAAAGATTTTTCCGGCAAGCTTTCAAGCACAAGTAAAAACGATTGGTTCTAGAAGAGGCAAAAGAAGAGCAGTTGGAATGAATCACGCACGTAGATGGACAACTAAATAGGAGTTTACTCAATCTCCGGTGCGAAAACGTACGGCAAACGACATTGGAACTGCTCGAGTATACTGATCGATGTAAATAACAGGGTGAGGAAATCCTCGTCGGGAGCGTCCGTACGTGTGGCCATTATAGTAGATTGGATCCTTTCCCAAATGACGTAAATATCGTTTTTTGATAATTACATCGCTATACTTTCGTAAAAATTCCTTTCTTTGTTGATTACTACACAGAAAGAAAATGGTTTCGTTGAAATATCTAAAATTTTGATTAAATACAGATTTGAAAATAATTTTATTTAGACCATCCAAATAATTATGCAGAAACTGGTTGTTAGTATATTAAAATTTTTTGTAACACTGTTATCAAAGCTCCAAACAAAATTATTTTTCAGATCTGTAACTAGTTAAATTTTTAGATACTTCGGAAAAATCGTTCTTTCTGCATATTTTATCTGATCAACAAATAATTTTTAATAAAATCAATCAAGATCAAGAACGGTGCAATAGACGATTGAATTAAATATAGAAAAATAAATTCTTCTATCATGATAATTAACTTATTATTCACTATTAAGAAAAAACTATTGTTTGTTCTATTTTCTCGTTAATAACAAATAAAATTATATAGTTCTTCTAATTATCTTCTAATTATCGCAACAAATTCTTTATAATATTCGGGGGGAAAAAGGGATTAAGATGCTTGTTAGCATCATTATTATTAAATTGATTATCAATTTAATATCGTGATATTACTATTCTTGTTCATCTTAAAAACTGTGTTTCAAGGCTGAAAATTTATTCGGCGCGCAGTTTGATGAACTTGAGAAATGTATATAAATTCACACAAGAAACATTAGCACGAAGATCTAGCTTTGACCGTTTTAGCGGTCTTTATTATTTGTGTCTTCTAATTATGTTATTCTTCACCAAAGAGAGAATATCATAACTTACTACTTTCGAAACGTTGATATTCATTGATGTTTAATAAGAATAAAACATCTTTATTTCTTTAAAAGAAGTTAAAATATACGAGACACTGTAGGTAAGTATTAGATTAAAGTAGAATCGCGCATTCTCCTAAGACCTATGAAATAACTTGAATATGTTGGTTCGCGTATTTATTTAAGACTTCAGAAATAATCAACAGGATGACGGACCTTACTTGGAACATAACTCCCTTATCGTGCAGATATAGTTGTAACAGCTACAATGTTACACATTCAGTCGTGCGACGGTGTGCGAGGAAATTTCATAGCGCGGGCGAGGACCGCAGCCGCAATAAAAGACGAGCGCATGCACGGCCGTGCTCGTATACTGACAGACCAATGGCGACGCGTGCAAACGCGCGACAGTGGGTCGAAAAGAGGTAAGCTATCTGTGTGGGCAGATATGCGCGACACGGACAGGACAGCAGACAACATTCGAAAATGTTGCAGCAATTGCATCGGCTACCGCGGCGATGCTGCGGTTCAGTTTATTCATGCCCGACAAAATATTTCATGCAAGCCGGCGAAAAGGTTTTCGGTGGATTATGCACGGAAGACTATGTACCGGCTAAAATCGTCCGGCTATCAAAAGTTGGCTCGTTAATCTCATTCCCATCACAGCACTTATGTATGTTGGGAAAAGAAGGAGATTTATAATTTCAACTATATGTCTATCAGGAGTTTGCATTTTGATTATCTTAATTTCTGTGTGATCTACTATTTCTTTTAGTCACGACACCGCTCGCAAGTTAGATTTCATCAAACATGCAATTTCTTCAAAAAAAACGAATTATTTAAAACTTTATTATTCCAGTTTTATGCTAAAAGAAAGAAATAAAAAATTCAACTAAAGCAACAAAACAGAAAATTAATGTCATATTATAATATAATAATGCAATAATAATTATTCATGAAACAATTAAAAATATCTTGTATATCAAAAAAGTATAGGTATATCATTAAAAATTCATGAAGATATTTTATGCGGAAACGAAGCATGTTTTATTTTAATTTTTCAACTCTATATACATATCATGTATATCTATTACAAATATGGTTTTGTCGGTTTTTTAATACAATTTTTAAGACATCGTGACAAGATAGAAAACCGACTGAAAAACTTCGAAAAAGATAAACGATGAAGAAAAGTATTCCATGGTATGATACGAAATCAAAGAATTTTGTGCTTCTGGTTCGAAAAAAACGAGAAACTGATACCGACTTCTAAATATCATTCGCATCGAGTCGTCATATGTAGAATATGTATATGTGTGCTATATATGACCACTTCGAGCGTAAATCTTGTAGGACATGGCGCTTAATTGTACAATTGTAGTAAATCAAGCGATCAGCGGGAAACCGTAATTATCCGTGCGTGCGGACAATGATAAATCATTTAGTAAAGATGTGGAACTATAAAATGTAATAGCACTAGTACCACGGCTGTTACAGCAAAGTATATAAACCTATTTCACGTGTTTCCCACTGGGCTCGTCCAAGATATAAGAAAGAAGCGACTACGGTACATAGTTTGCGCAAGATATCATACACGTTATTTCCATTGAATAATAAAGTTTGTTAAACATTATACTTGTTATTGCAATTTTATAAAAAATAATTAAATATTAAATTTATCTTGATACGATGATAATCGGAGAGAATAATATAGATTTTTTTGAAATTTCTTTTATTTATTTATTTCTTCTTCTAATTTCAATAATAGTAAAATATTATGCTTTGCATAAAAAGAGAAAAAATAAGAAAAATAAGTTGAAGAAATAAAGAAGTTATCCCAAAAGTACAAGATTGATTATGAAACATATTATAAATTTTGATCAAGTGCGCATATAAACTAATACAAATAAAATATAAAAATTTGAGAAATTTTTCAAAACTCTTACTTTATGTTTAAAATATATGACTTATAAGTTTTTAATTTCTCGATAAGAAGAAATCAGAATTAGAATTTCCTGTAAAGAGATATTAACGATTTGTAATTTATAATAAGTATAATAAATATAAATTAATATAAATTAGGCTCGTATTGCAATGCAATTAGAGTAAAATGAGGACCAACATATATCGAGCAATTCTCAGTTATCGAGTGATATAAAAATAATTAAATTTATTCAAGTTTAATATAATTGGTTTGATATAATATAAATTCAAGTTTGAAATGCTACACTACGTTTCGACTTTATAGAGTCATTCAGCAATAAATTATTATAACCATAATAATAAATTTTAACATTCTTAAATAAAGCATTGACATAAAAATGAATACATACATAAAACAATATAAATAAACGTAAAAGGACTGAAACAAAAGGAAGCCACTTCAAGGTTGGAAGCGTGCTTGTCAAATGTTCAAAATTGCCGTCAAATTGTACCGTTAATTATGTGTATTAATTCGTTGGTCGTTTTAAAAACATTGTTTGGTCAAAAAGTAGAAAGTTTTGATAATCTATTCATCGGTCCAGAGCGAGAATGTTGAGTCCGAGACATTTTATTGTCAATTAATTTCAAAGTCAATGGTGAAAGATGTTAATTATATTTATTTTATAATGTGAGTAGAATTTGAATTAAATATAAACCATGAATGCTTTCATAAGTTTGGCTTTCTTATCTAGTCAGAGATTGAGTATTGACACATTATAATTTATGTTTCTCTAATCTCATATCGCGTTCTATTTTACTCGATCTTCTCTTGAATAAAATATTCTTGGAATTTTTATTTATTACCCAACCATACGAACCCAATCCAACCGAATCCATATTGATTTTAGATACAGAAACCTACTTGTGCAATAGCGGTTTTATAAATGATTTATAAATATGATTTGCATAAAATATTATTAGTATTCCGGTGTTGATAAACCACCACCCTTATCCTAGAATATCACCGCGCGCCATCGTTAGGCGTTCATCTTAACTACCATCGTGTACCCAGCTGTGCGTAGCAACGTATAAGTGTATCTATGAAAGTGCGTGTAAACCGCACACCGTAAACCATCGGCTCGGTGTGGTACATCGGAGCGAAGAAGCGGGTGCTTAGCGCGGTTTGCGGAGCGAGTGATCAACGGCGACGCGATGGGGGATGTAAAATTAGAAAAAACTAGGAAACTGACCTGCGATCACCGACCTGCGGACCACATCGAATCGTAGTCGAATCATCGAATCCAAGTAGATCACGTGGTCACAATGCACGCATGTTCCTGGCTCCAAAGAGAGAGAGAGAGAGAGAGAGAGAGAAGCACGGATTCCATAATACTTTTTTTACGCATGCGCGTTATCGAACGACGTTCATTCATTCACTCGTACACGAAACGACGAATGAGACCTCTAATCGTGCGAAAACGGAATGTTCGATCGCCGGCGCGAAGTGCGTCGCTGACGCCAAGTCCAGCCGAGATTTGGTAAACCCCCGATCGGGCCGGTCGTGTGTCGCGGCTCCAACTGTTCACAGTTAGTTCCCGCAGAGTTCCTCCTCTTACTCCCAGACCTCGTATGCACATACACGGAGAATACCGAACGGCAGGCGCGTATTCGCGATACGTGTGACGAGGCCGAGTCACGTGCTGATTACGCTTTTCGGAGCTCCTTCTTGTCGCGACCTCACAATTGTCGTAATTAACGTCCGCGAGAGCAGCAAACGAAAAATGCGAATCCGATTTTTATTATTTACCCTCTCCTCGCATTATCGCGCGAGGATTACGATTTCAACGGAGCGAACGACGCTCGATTCACGCGACACATTTACGTGCGATCGATGTGCGATTTTCGGTGGACACCTCTCCAAGTTACACGCGACAAATGACGTCGGATCGAACGTCTGTCTGACTGCGTAGCAGACGACATAATCGGGAGGCATGGGAAAGGCGCGAGCTCAATTTCGCTGGCGCTGTCGTCGTCGTCGTAGTCATCGCTCGCTACCCGGCTACCCTCGTCACTTTCGTCGCCGCCAAAGGTGTTTCGCTACCGTAGGTGGTGCGGCCGTTTCGGTCCTAAGTAAAGGCCGTCTGAAGATCCAGAAGCGAGAGGAAAAACCGGAATAAAGTGGGGGGTTTATGGGTTTGCATCCTATGTACTCCATCGTATCTCTAGTTATGGCTCCACGACAAAACCCACGTGTATAACCTCTCCTCGCGGCGTTACTCCGCGTATATATCTGTATCCGCATATAATTCCGTCCACACGTACATGTCGCGCGCGCGTGTGCGCGTGCGCTTACAAACATTTCAGCGTGCGGCTGATGCCTGTTCGTGTAAGCCAGCAGCCGCGCCATGCGAGCGACCTTCCTGAGTGTCTGTATACGGATGCTGAGTGCATTTTAGTAAAATTGAGTTGCTGCGCGTTTCCTTATCGTTTACAGCCATCTATTCCGGAGTCTGTATCCTGGCTCCGCTGAGATATGATATATCGCATTTTGAGTATGAAAAGTTTGTATGGAAGTAAATTTAACGATAATTTTTTGTTAGATTAAAAAATGCTTTTTTATCACGTTAATTTGTGTGTAACTGCAGATAGATTTTAGTTTTACTTGTATATATTTATAAAAATCAAACGTAACGTTAATGTGCCAATTTTGATGAGCCATGTATAATAAGCAACATTAATTTAATTGACTTATAAGTTTATCATTATGTCATTGTATGGCAAGGCAAGTAGTAAAATCATTGAGATAAGTTTCTGCAATGAAATTATACATTTAAAAAAAATGCAAATATTGTAAGCTTGGGAAATCATAAATATATTGTGTGCATATATATCAACGAATATGAATATAAATTTTATGAATACATAATAAGCCAGCAATTGAATTTCTTTTTTTAAATTAGTTTGATGACGTCAAAGGCGGAAAAAAGCATTTCTGTCGATAAAGTAGAGTACTATATATTATCGATTTGAGGCGCATAGTACGTACAATTGTAAGACTGATGTATATAAGATATACTTTTTTATAAGAGATACTATTTTTAAATAAATAATAAATTAAATGTTTTTAAAATTTGTTAATAATCAATTATTTAATAATTTTTATTAAATAATTTACCAAAATAATTAATTAAAATTACAATTAAAATCATTAGTAATTAATATCAATACATATTGTACAAACAGTTTTTGTATAACACTTTACATGGCACAAAAACTGCATGCGATGCCAAAAAATTAATATTTTTTAAAATAATATATCATTCTGAAATTGATTCAAGTCTATTGTTATTATTGGGCGAAACATTTTAATTATATTTTTTATATATAAATATTTTTAGATGAAAGATTTTATGTATAAAAATTTTCGTCGAAATCATAGTGCAACACCTGAGTACAAGCTAAATCTGAACACCTTCCTATCGGATGTTTTAGATTGAAGAAAGAAGGCTGGTTAGAATCATTCGAGAGATGGGAAGCGCATGTCGCGATAGTCTGGAAGGGGAAACACTGAGTAGACGGCAGCCATGATGGCATGAGTGAGCCAATCGCTGCATCGCTTCGACTGTTACTGCATAATGGCCGCATGGGTCCGCCCAATGTAAAACTCGATGAATGTTACGCTTATTGGACACGAAAGCGTTAAAAATTTTATTGCCTGCCTGACAGTTACACCCCGCTTTTCAAACTATCCCCTACTATGGTTCCCTTCCTTTTCATTCGCTAAACGTAAAAACTCGAGTTGTAGTTTCTTTAGTAAACTTACGCCCCCTGGAATGTATTTTACAAAATTTACTTGTTCCGATGAAGAGTTACGCTTCATTAATGATGCTTAGATGTCATTTACACTAACATTCAGACACGATCATCGCGATATGCATTCTAGATGAGGTAAAAATGAAAATCTAATATAATGTTGTGATTTGATATTAATAATATAATTATAAATAAAACAAATATATTTATATGTGTAAAAGATATAGTGGATTTAAAGCTGTTTTATACTGAACTTTTTTCTGAATTTTTGTATACATATAATGCATAAAAATAAAAAAATGAAAGAACGAATAATATAATTAATATTTAATACAAGAATAATAAAATTAATAATTAATTTATAATTTTTATTTTTATTTTAGAGACATAAAAGAAATAAAGGAAGATTTGAAAATACATAATTAATAAATACTTTTAAAATAATTTTTGAAAATTTATAAATATAAAATTTATAGATACAAAAAAATTTTAACATAAATTTATAGTTTATAGCTATTATGTGGTTTGCTATTTATAGTACGCAAATGTAAATTATTAAATAGTTACAATAAAATGAGTTAGCATTAATAGTAATAACAAGATATTATGTACAATGGCATAAAAAAAAGTCTAATAAATAATTTGTAGCGTATTCGTGAATTATTATTTATAACCTACATTGCATAACAGATCTCACATGTAAAACTAACACGTAAAAAATAAAAAATAATCTCTACTTGTGAAGTATAAAATTCAATAGTTTTACATTTAACACAGAACAGATGCAATATTTCTTCGTGTTGTATTTTAATATTAATGTAAATTTATCATTGCGTAAATGAAGCATAAAGTTTTTACTCTGCTTCTTTTTTTATTCTTCAGAATAAGTCTTAAGTCTACTTTTCATCAGCTATTGAGTCATGCCGTTTAAATTTTTTAAAAACTATACAATGAGCGGTAGAGAATTATTCGTGATTTTTTTTTTTGTAAACATAGGAAAAGAAAATTACATTGCAAATTGACGTGCGGAAAAATAATAGTTTTGCATTATGTATGCTCTTCATCTGCATTGTAAAACATGGAAATTGTTAAAAATGTCCACTAACTTATACTTGTAGACTTGTAAGTTTATTGCTAATTTATTGATTTAAAACATAGCGTTATACTCATCAAACGTAAATTTTTTAAGTTTAAATCAATTTAAAAAAAATTATAATAATACTGAAAAGATTTTAATGTAAACCATTCGATATTTATAATAATAATAAAATTGAAAAACTTACAAAGTAATTACAGAATCTAGTGTAAGAATATGTATGTATCTCTATATATCAATGTATCGCGTATTTGCATCACTAATTATTCTGCTGTACCGTGAGTTGCGTTCTTCGAATGACACGCGATGACTTTATCAAAATGATTAGCGTACAATCACAAACCAATTGCTTTTAACTACGACTGGTTGCATGACCTCGTGTTATTTACTTGCACCCTTACTACCGCGCGTGCTTATCCTCCAATCGCGGTCCACAAAATTAGTCGTACGCGAAGTGATGTTTATTCCATATGTTTATTCACCGATTAATCTAGATTGAGCTTAGCATGTGCAATAAATGTTGTCTAGAGCATAGGTATTGATCATGAATAGTTGAAGTATTCTTATGTAAACTAAATTTTAAATATAAAACACATAGTAACGATATACAACAATATATAAGATGATATAAGTATGGCGTTTACATCGTGTAAAGTAGAAAAAAATGTAATAAATGTAATTTATTTTATAAAAAAATATATAAACTAAAAATACATCGGAAAGAACCAATATACACTCACCTGTGCTAATGATCGACGAATTTTAGACATCCAATGGATACCACATTCGTCGCGATGCAACACAGAAATATCCAGCACTCTCGCACATATGATTTCTTAAAAATTAACAGTTTATAACACTTTACAATTTATATATCCGATTAATGAAATAACTAACTTGTGTTTGTTGTAACAACAAATTTTTGTACCGAGATTTGCGACATTTTTACATTTTACATTTTAACATTTACGTAGAGCAGAGAAAAATATTCAACATTATTAAAATAAGTAAACAAAATATTACTTTATTTTCACGCATAAATAATAAAATATTTTTTAATTTCTTACTTTGTTATTTGTTTACATAATTTCTAAAGTTTTATATTGTTCTAATTCAATTTATAAACTTTAGATTACACTGAGAATGTAGGAAATTTAATATCCAAATAATTATATTCGGAATTAACGGATTTATTTATGAATTAAATAATATGAATAGTTCATATAAATTGGATTTTACATACATATTGGATAAACAAATTGGATAAACTCTTGTATTTTTTTCTTTTTTAAATAATCTTGTTTAACGCTATTTTCCTGTTTTTCTTATTAAAACTTTATGATTCAACAATTTTCAGATTGTATCTATTTCTTTTATCACAATAAAAAAATTTATTTTGTAAAAAATAAGATGACAGAAATTTAAAAACGTTAGAAACACTCCTTGAAACACTTAACGAATTCGCACAAGTTATCCAGAAACCGAAAGAAGCCAATATAATAATTGGAAGCACGCACGACATTTTGTTCTTTCTTTTTAGTTCTGCTGATTCTTCGATTTTCTTTAAGAATCTTAAAATACTTTCGTTATAATCGCTTCTGTCTGACAATATTCCATGTTTCATTTCTGCTAATCGTTTAATCACATTACCACGCTTCTTCTCCAGACTTTACAACAACCGGATACGATGATGCGATGTCTGTTAATCCGTACGTTCTCGGAATAATCAAAAGCCAACACACAGCGTCACTTAAACGATCCCGAGAATACTGTCTGCCTCATCGGCAACACGCGACGAATGCAGAATCACGATATGACATCGCAGTCACAGCTCGCTTATCTGTTTCGTAGGTCAGGGAATCGTGGCCGGAACCGGGTTCAAGACCGTCCATGACTCTCGCAAATACCGTAGAGATCCTCCACTTGCGATGCGTGCCACACATGATGCGCGTGTCTCTCGCTTGTGTCATGTTTCTGTCCCATGAAAGTGCGAAAGATACGATAAGGATCGTCACCATGATTATTTACTTATTTCGGAATTGTATATGAAAGTTAGAGGACCGGCGGTACTGTGGAATAGTAGCCGGGGGGGCAACCATGTGCTTCGCGGGGCTCACGAACGTAACTGCGCCTGCGCCCCTTGCCTAAGCTTGACCCCTACGCACGTCACAGAGAAGAGAGTTCTTCCGTCGCGCTCTTCCCCTTCGTTTTTGTACTGTCGCTATGTGCTTTCTCTGCGCGTAAGCTACACATGCGGAGATGGATACGCCATAAAACCCCGTCAGAGTCAACTGTAACAACCCTCCTAGTCGCGAGGTGCGGGAGGAAGAGAAAGAGGAAAAGAGAGGGAAAAGAAGAGGTGATCCTTCTCGAAGGAAAACACGTTTGTCCATCGAGCAGCACATTGAATTCTTGCACAAAGAACACGTCATTTTGTCCTCCACTTTTCTTCTACGACTTGTCTACAAACATACTTTATATATTCGTCAATTATTCACTCATGTTTTTTCGAATTTCCCACGAAATCGTATAAAGTTTTTCATTATAAAGTTTTACTCATTATAAAAAATGAGTAAATCAAAATGAATGAGTCACAAATTAGTATTATGCAGATTACCAATATGCGAAATCTAAAATCAATTTTTTGACAACAAAAGTCTAGAACTACATAAAATTTTTGTTACAATTTGACATCACTAAATTGTGTTATCTATTTCTTTTAGATTCTCTTTAATATTATTTAACAGAGTGCATAAGATAAAATAATACTAGATGTTAGAGATTACTCTTTTAATCTAAAGCTTGTTGCACTTTTTTTCACGATTACTACTTGTGCTAAAAACAAGTGCATAAAACAATAGTCAATTACAGATCTCGAGTATTTAATAGAAAATGTCACGATGAGTATGAGACAAGAATTTCAAGTTTTAAATATAATAGTTTTACGAAAATGAGAAAGAATATTAATCTCTTCACGACACGAATCTAATTTGATAAGAAACGCAAATTGGCGCGATTATTATTCTGAAATCGCGAAGAGGACACCTTGCAAATATCAATGAAATTACGTAAACACGCGCATGAGAAGATCGCGAACAGCACCGACACCAGTTACTGATCTCTCGACTCTTGCCGTGCTACGGGAGCATCCTGTGCACCCGATGCATCCCCTTTTACGCACTTCCTCCGACCAACATCGAGTTTCCTTCACAGGTATACCCATGCGCACTACACGAAAAACGAAAGAGGCAGCATCGAACGAAGAAGGTGAACCTTATTCGCGTATCGAACATTTGCGTCACATAGGTAGTCAGTACGAACCCTGTGGACACAAAGGACGAACCAATGGCGTCAGGGTGGGCGGTCACGCTGGTTTCTCTTTATTTATAATAAAATACAGTTTCTCATCATTTTTTACGAAATAACGATAACGTCTTTTTATAATTCGTCTTTTATAACATGCTTTGCATACGAAGGATGTTTCAGAGTAATGTCATTATGGATACGCATCTCCCCGTATCCAGAAATAATAAAGAAATGTCATTTAAACATAATAAATTTGTAGTTAAACTTGGTCTTTATTCGCAGAAACTGAAAGAATTATCGGATACTTTTTATTTTTTGTAGAAGTTTAATGTTTTCTACGTAAAAATTTGTCAAGATGTTTTTTCAAAGATTAAAGATAACGTGATATTTATATCCGTTAGATATGTTAATTATTGTACATCGCGAGAAAAATAAACAGAATATTTGTAATTCCATTATCGTAATTAACTTCACAATTTAAAAAAAAAATTATGATCACTTGTTTACGTTTCAATTTTTTCAAATGCTTTAATTTCAATATATAAAAGGAGAATAAGTTTTTAATTTAACGGCAAAGAATGCAGAATACAAAAAACACAAGAGAATATTCTTAGAATAGTTTCATTTACAAGAATTAGAATTTATATCAAAATATCATAAAACCTTATTTGCAAATAAAATAATATGTCACATTATATTATTTTATTTGCAAATTATTTCTGTATTTTATATATGTATAAAATTATCCTTAAATAATTTATATATATATATATATACAGACCGCGTGCGCGCGCACGTGTGCGTGTGTGTGTGTGATACGTGATAATTTCGTTTACTTTAGACCCGCTATACCTTTTGCATATGTGACTTTTAAATCCATATTGTAGTGGCCATTACTGCCAAGATTATGTACATATCACTTAGTATATTTACTTAGCGATCTTCTGTGATCACAATTTTTTATTAGCTGTTGTGAAATAATATTTGTGCTAGAAGAATCTTGTTACTTTTACGTCATATGTAAACACGTCATATGAGATAAAAAAATGGAAATTTTATAATTTTGAAATAAATATAGAAAAGATTTAGAATACATTTGGTACGCTTATGTAGACTTATAAATGTTATTAATTCAAATTTCCAAAATTTATATTCTTTTTGATGTGCTTTTCATATATTTTAATGTAAGTGAACAAATTATTGTCGCTACAGAATGCGACATTAAAACCATCCTTTTTTTGACATAAATAAACTCTTTCGAAGTGATTTTGAAGAAATAAGTTCAAACTAAAGCCGAGAGTGATCTGATTCGGTTTCATTTTAAACTTCAGTTTTCAAAAGGATGAATATATAAAAACTCAGGTCAAAATTGGAGATATAGCCTACTTTCACTTGAGATTCATCTACATAAATTTTATTATGAAAAAAATGACGCCCTATGCATGAAGTAAGAGAAAGCAAAGAGAAAGTTGATATTTCATAGATATATTATTAGATTTTACGTATTTAGAAAATAATAATAAATTAAAATATTAATAATAATATAAAGCAAATGATAAAAATCAATTGGATTTTGTAGAAAAAATAATTTTCAATATTTTTGCATTGACGCGCAAAATTACTGATTTTTTACATAGTTAGTAATTTTCCTACAAAAATTATAAACTTTATCTCTGCTACGTGCGACCGCGCGATTATATGATCATCATCTACGTTTAGCTATTTTTAATTGCAGTTATGTATTAAACATAATTTAATACATAAATGAAAAATACGACTTAACATCATCGTAAATCTTTCCAGTGATGTGCAATGGCAAATGTGTACATATATGTATATATTTCGATTTTTATATACATATACATATATACCTGCCTGGAAGGGTTTCATGTATAACCGATTAAATCTATTGTTTATTCAGATTTAGCATATAAATTATATAGAATTATTGACTCAATAAACAAAAATTTGCATTGAAAGGCAACATATTATACAGCGCTATGATATTATCTCTGTAGAATATATAGTATTTATTCATAGTATGTATTTGCAAGAATTTTTATATCTGGGAAAACATTTTAAAATATTTCAAATCTTCCTTTTTTATATAATTTAACTACAATTTTGTCTAAGTATATACGCATTAAAGTGTTGTAATAATTCTCTTTTTACGGCTTGCAGTTAAGTAATATGATAGCGCATTATTCATAATAATAAATGTGATTTGACATAAGTATTACTCTAACTATTATATAAATGTTAATAACATTGGTAACGTTACTAAAAAGCGTAAATGAGCATAATATCCATTTGCGATTGTAAATTGTATATTTTATATAATAAGTAGTATAAATTTAAAAAATTATGACTGTTTAAAAATGATCACGTCATTTTGCATCTATCAAATTTATAACATATTTGCTTAAGATAATGCTCTATTGTTCTGTTTACTCTTCTTGTTAAACTTTGATTTATTCTTTTCATCGACACGTAAATTTTATGTAATTTATGAAACCAAAAAAATTCTCACAATGTTTTGACGGCAATGATATAAATAATATATTCTTTAGTAATTTGTCTTAAGTCTTTTTATTAATAATTCTTTATTTTAATTTAGTTGTTTTTCTTCAATTTTTTATTTATTCAAACATATCAATTAATTTTTTGTCAATGTATATCAATAATAATATATAATTTTTAAAACATATAATTATTACTAAAATCTGTATTTTATTTCTATAGCCTGCATTTTTATATCTTTAAAATAATTTTATTTTTATATAATTAAGACAATGTGTATACTTTGTGATATTCAATATTTAAAAGTTCATTATTTAAAAATTCTTCTTGAACAAATTTCTTTTGCGAGACTTCAAATTACGTTTAGCTTTTTTCTTAATAATGTAATATATCGAATAATTGGAAAATTGCTTTCATGACTTATTACAATTGATTTATTTTATAAAATAAAAATATATATTGCAAAATTGATTATGACAATAAAAAATAAATCATTTAACAAATAACATTAAAAAGAGGTCAGGGAACGAGCACTATTAGATGGAATAAAGATAATTCACGATTTATTATCATAATAGAACAAAACGTTTCGACATTTCACTTTGTCTTCATCAGTTGTGTATACATATAAATTAAAAATATAAAAAAAGGAAAGAAAGTTCGCTAATGTTCATTATAGACTAAAGTTATCAAATCAAATTCGTGGTTACATATATTAATTATAAAATATAGTATACTACCCCGTCTACTTGTTCGCAGTGAGACAATAAAATTATGACATAGTTCGTTTTTTAAAACAATAAATTAAACCGTTTCTTCATTTGAAGGCGAGAAAGCGTGGAGTCAACGGGATAAAAAAGATGTTTGTCAAAATAAAGGCTATTATAGATGTAACGTCAATATGTGTAAGTAGAATTATATATGCAGATTCTTTTTTCATGTGGATATATATGTGTCAAACTAATTGAGTACACTTCCGATCGTCTCAACTGACAAAGTAATAAATCATTTAAATTACAATTATAGTTAGCAATCAAAAAAAACTTTAGAAATTAATTATCCAAAATCATTGTTGTAGAGGTACACAAATTATCAATGCAATATAGTGTAGAAATTAATATATTTGGTTAAGATAATATAAAAAACATAATATAAAAAATTATTTATTAAAACAATTACGAAATGATATAATAATTATTCCAAAAATATATGCTGTGCAGGTTAAATTGTTACTTAAAGGTAATTAAAGGTCCAGTTTGCAGGAAAAGACGTTCATCTGTATTGGAATGAGGATCGAGACATCTCCTCAAAACTGAAGATTGCTACTTTGTATCTCGAAGTCAATAATGTTTCCGACCTGCGCGAGTATTTTCATGCATCGTATTTAAAGTACACACGCAAGTCACATGGCATTTGGTTATGCTGTGAAGTCCGCTACTGACTAGCTGTTGGGCGTGGCCAACAGCCATACGACACTTCCACCAATCGATAAGCTTCAGTCCCCTCCACACCGTACTCGAACAATCCGACGGCTTGTGGAGATATTCACGGGTTTCCCCTCTTACTCTCGAAGTCTTATCCTTAGCTCTGGACCTCGCCGGCGATGAAAAAAAGTATCCTCTAATTGATTGCTCGAACGACAAGATTTGTTTATTTTGCTAACACTTATTGCATATCGACAAACATGTCGTTGATGTTCTTTATAGAATGCGCGCGCGTGCGTGGTAATTTTTTTTTTTTTTTAGTAAATCCATTAAATTTTCTTTGAATGAAATGTATTATATATTTAAAGTATGACATTATTTTAAATAAATACTGACCAATTATAAAAATGTACTGATAAAATCATTTCAGTTTTCATTCGACATTTTTATAAGAAGGCGACGTACAAGTTTGATAACGTAGATCGTAGATCACATTGATGTTTAGATTACGTTGACAATTCCTAAAGATGATTTTCTGCTATTTCTATACAAAGTGTGCACATTTACATTCGAGAAAACGTTATTTGATTTAAATAAGATATTTTGCACAAACACAATTATTAATTTATTACAAATAATAGAATTCTTGCTTAAAATTTTGACATTTTTTAATGACAATTCCTGCAGTTTTTAAATGGAACAGTTAGCCCAACATAGTTTGCTCTGAGACCGCATGATTAATTATGTATTACTTTCGGTCAACGTCAAAGTATAATTATCTGCGCATGTGATAGCTTGCTACGATGCTTACCATGATTGGCGGCTTCCGGATCCGCCGGTGATGTCGACGAACGTCATGGAACGCTACGCACTCAATATCACGTGAAATTCTGACAGATCTGCTACGATGCTCGATCATCGCTATCATCAGCCGCTTTACCGACTTATCACGGTTACCGTGGTAACTCTCAGCGCACATCACTGACGAAAAGAGAATCTACAAAGAGCGATGGAGTCGCAACCTTAAAGGGGTGAACCGGGCCGTTTTTTTTCGCACTCACTTGTACCAAATATTCTATTTCGCGAGACAACGCGATTCCCGAAAGACGCGGCACTTAATTACGTGTCGATTAACATGCTACGAGACGAGCTTCCCCGAATCGCCTTCGGTGGAGCGGCAACCGGTAGACTGAAATGAATGACATCGTCGTACGACGATGGCGAGTGTTGCAGCCGATTCTTTCGCGGATATCTCGAGAACTAGACCGAAATGCCGGACGAATACAACCGGCAAACGCGATGGAACGTTCGTACGTTCGGCGTTCGGCACACTATACGCCTTTGGCTTTGCTATACTATAAGGTAGTAAGTGAGTGAGAGACCAAGCGGGACCCCTACCGGCGCAGCCGTACATCTTAGTATTATGGGCAACTCACATTGGAAGATACGCCATCAAGCATAGCCCTAGCGAGAGCGCGAGAGCGAGCGAGCCGAGCCGAGCGATTGTAAAAGTTTTAGGGACACTTTGCGAACACCCTCTCCCCTCTCCTCGCTGCTCTCTCGCTCGCCGGTGCGCCACCCCACAGAACCGCGCCCTGGTTCTCTCACCCCGCCGACCATGGGCGACTAGAAATATCGGAGAGAGCCGAGAGAGAGAGACCCCGATGGTGCCACCTCGAAATCCCCCTCCTGGTTCTCCCTCTCCAGCCAGTAGCTCGGCCACACCAGAGAAAGATGGCGAAGGCCGGAAGAGAGATGAGATCCGGGAAAGAGCGTGTAGAAGAGATACATTTGCATTTTTAGTAGTTGTTGATAACCGACGAGATTGAAAAAAGTTCATAGAGAAAGACAGGGGGTAGCATTAACAGTCGCTGTTTTTTTTATATTCATTTTCTCATTCTTATTCTTTCTTCACTCTCTCATTTTTTCTTTCTTTCTTTCTACGAGTTTTCAAAGAAAGATTTCGTTCAAATTCGAGAACAGAGATGTGCACAGGGATTCGTGGTGGATTGAAGAAAAACGTGTATTGGTGATAGTCGATATGAGTGCGACTAAAAGAGAAAAGCCAGCAGACGAAAAGAAAAACGAAAAAAGCAAAAAGGCGACAATGGAGAAAGAGAAAAACAAACGTGAAAGAGAGAGAAGAAAAAGCATCTCTGTCTATAGTCGTGGCTAGAATCTCAAGGAGAAGAAGCTGGGAGAGCGAGAGACGGTGTGAAATGAAGACGAAGAGGAGAGATTTTCTGCCAACACGCGGTTTCCTGCCACTGTGCGGTGGCGCCCTCCGCTACCCGGCAAGAACCATTCCTCCCACACTTTTTCCGGATCTATCTCCCAATCGGTTGTGTCAGTCGCTGGCCGCGAATGTCAGGAGACGAGGCTTTGGTGCTACCATCGCGGCCGCCTTCGCTGTTTTTCCTTGATGAAACCGAGGTCCATCGAATTCGGCTCGACGATGTAGCAGAATACCTCGTCGTGGATTATTCGGTATTATGTTGAATATTTTTATAGGTTTATACGTAATAATGATACTCAGTTATAGATAAACAAAATAAAATTGCGAAAAGAAAATCAGCAAAAATTTAGAGCGAAAAGAAACGGCGAAACAATGACAAACTTGTTTCGTCTACCTTAGGCAGCTTAGAATTTAATTCTTGCTCAAGGTTGTTATCGGCAACTTGTTATTAGGAAATAATTGCACATTTACTGAACATATCGTGCTGAACCATGGAATTTACACTTCAATAAATTTCTAGAAACTTCAATTTCTGCTAAATAAATCAACGATATTGAAGATAGTAACTTTTGCATATAAAAATCATTTCTAGAATATTCTAAAATATGATCTGCAAAAATGTTCTTTTTGTTTGCTCATTTTCATCATATTATTATGGCTACATTCCGATGTTCATTGCCAGCTGAAAATCTTGCTGAAAATTTTTAGTGCACGTATGCTACAGATTTTTAGTATTAACAGTGAATATTACAGGAATGCAGATTATATTATACCTTGCGTTTGTTTTCATTTAATGATTGTATGAATGATCATCTTAAAAACGTCATCATTCATTATCTTGCTAAAAGAAACAATCAACTCTGTAAAAGATGCCTATTAATTAAAATATAAAATTTGTAATTTAAATATGGAAACTTATAAAAAATAATTCTAAAAACAGATTGAAATAAAGAGAATAATTCACATGTTTATATAATTTGTTTGTTTCAATTTTCGGAACATATTTATATTATCTTAATCCAAATTGTTCGACTTCGGTCTGTTGTGAAAAATATTATTTTAAATAAAATTAATAAAATCTTTATCCATACATTGAAATTCCAAATATATAGGACAGCGATAGGAGAGCAAAAATTTCGTTAAAGATTAGCCGAGCCGCCATAGAAATTCTTGCTGCGAATGATTGCTTCTCCAATTACAAACTTTCAAACGGTATAATATAATGGCCTGCGGCGCGGCGGGATTCACGGTGGGATTCACAAAATGTTAACTCTATGTCAGCTCAGTGTCGGTAGCGAGGCAGATTTCGAATTAAAATGTGAGGAAACTTTAAACATTGACTGTGCGTACGCGTCGAGGAATAACACATGTCACAATCATGGTCCATATTAATCCCAATTAAGGTGAGGATACCGAAGAGCAGGTTAAAGGCTCCTCCTCTTCACAAACCGACGGGGATACGGCGATAAAATAAAATCGTAAAATGACGGCACTGACCGTGTGTTTGGTGATATTATCCGGTCGCGATGGCAAGGGAGCCAGCCATGAGGGAGACGGTTCTCCACACGTGAAGCATAAAATGCCCGGTTAAATGCGCCGAACGAATACGAAAAAGTCTAATATGAAAAACCCCATACCACTTAGGGAAGACGACGAGTTCGAGTTTATGCCGGACATCCCGGCCGACCAATCCGAGCATGGGGATTTTGCGGGACGAATAAATAAATTGGACAGTCCGCGGCGAGCTTCCTGGAATCCAAGAGACATCTTTTGTGGTGTATACTTTTGAAACGTAGCTGAAAGAGATACATAACGAACAATGTTGCATAGGACGCGAAAAAGTTTGGAAAATATGATGATCGTTTCGATGTCACATTTTTTATTATCATGTTTCTTCAAATTAGAAAGAGAGAGAGAGAGAGAGAGAGAGAGAGAGAGAGAGAGAGAGAGAGAGAGAGAGAGAATCATAATCAGAATCAGAATTGTTATTTATTACACATTCTGGGACTATACGAAACTCTAGGACTACTTCTCTTGAAGCGAGAAGAAAAAGAAAGAGAAAATGATTATTATATACTATTTACATTTGATTTATAATAACGTATTTATAACAAGAGTTTTATTTTGACAAAGATTAAAGATTACATTATTGTCAAGTGTTGTCATGTCTATTTAGAAAAATGTATGCATTTTAAATAACTTTTATACAACGTTTCAAATGTAAAATTACCAGCGTATTGTGTTGAAAGACCGTACAAGATAATAAATAACTATACAAGAGGCCGTAAAGTTTTTCTATTTCGAGTGATCTTAAAAGTATTTTTTCTCAAGAGAAGTGAAGCGAGAAAGCACGATTACTGCCGATTTCGTTCACACATAGTTGCAAAGTAAGGACGAAGACAGAGAACAAGAAGAGCGAGAATCAGGCGGTACGTGGTAGAAGAACAAAGTTCTACATTTCAGCGGCAGAGTCAACATGGTGGCCGTGACGAGGACGATTCTTGCTCCGGCAAAAGGCCAATGGACAACGACGGTCTCGTCCCACCCCATAACGCCCCATATACTTGGCAATTTATGCGCCGAAACGTATTAAAT
Source organism: Cephalotes varians (assembly GCA_037157785.1). Lineage (NCBI taxonomy): Eukaryota > Metazoa > Arthropoda > Insecta > Hymenoptera > Formicidae > Cephalotes > Cephalotes varians. Next base: position 3,912,515 of record JANQDE010000002.1, on the reverse strand, counting down.
AGCTTTCTGCCCCCACTATAATGCGCGTCCTCTCGACGGTGCGCAGGCATCTTCATAGCTATGGCGGTAACTATATATTAAAGCCAATATTTTTAAATGCGATACACCTACATTGTAAATACCGGTATTTTGTGCGACCCTTTCTAAGAATAGACTCACTTGCGACATTCGGCCACGCGAAGGCGATCATACGGTGCGCGCTATGGCGAGAAAGAAGATTCCGATCTTTGTGTTGTTGAAAACTTCGAGCATCATAATGCCTTAAGACTTGGTGAAGACGACTAAGAATATTGCGAAGTGTATTTTAAAGATTCATAAACGATTAATCGATAACTGAATAGTAATCCGAGTAGCTCTCGACCCGGGTAATATATATGCAAATGTATAATATGGGAATATTGGGAATTTAAAGAACAGAAGGATTTTTCTTTTCATTAACGACTTTCTATCTTCGCCTCTCGCGAGTCATGCAACGGCAGATGTCAACGAAAATTCATTAAAATCTTCATTCCTATTACGCTTCATCCCATAGCGCATTTTTTTACTCATTAGTCAATGTCAGCGAGATAAATTTATTTCTTATTTATAAAGTTTCCAGTTAAATGGCATCATGATTTATAGTTTACTCGAATGCGTTCCTTAAGAACAAATTATACCTCTGTGCAAATGTAAATAAACAATACATCTGTCATACAAATCATACAAATTGGGAACTGTTTCGAAATGCACAAATGTCTTTAGTTACTTGTTCAAAAATAAGAAAGAAGTTTTTTATGATCATCTTAAATAGTGCAATTTCAAATTTTGATCACGCTTCTTGTTTTTCTGAATGTAATCAAATCTATCTCTTATTTAATATTTTTTATTTTTCTTGTCGAGATCACATCCTGAATTTTTTAACATCACGTCAGCAATCACGAGCGCTTCATTTGAGTTATACACATGCGTGTTAATTTACAAACGATAATAAAGCTGCAAAACGTTCATCATAATCCTTCATCTACTCGAGAGTCGAGATCTAGACCAGAGATAGAAAATTGGAGAGCGATTCGGCAACGTCTCAATTGAGCTCGTTACTCATTCGACCGGAATTTGAGAGATAGTCGAATTATTCTTTCCCTTTCTTTGCCTTCAGACAATTGTCTATTGCCTAATGGAATTGCCAGCCCCACTGCGCAAGTGGGCGAAACTTAAGTAATAGTAAAACGTTACCAAAAGAAAATGGCAATGCCTTATACTTCATTATTTCTTTCTGCTTCGCCTTCTTCGCCGTAAAAATTGTAATTCTTGTCTCAATCAAATAAAAAGATTTGATTGTTATTATTTTTGTTTCAAATGTTTTGTTCCTCACTGTTAAAATATTTATACGCAACACATACAAAAATAAAAAGAAAAAGCATCCATTATATTCAATATTCATTATATTCAGTAGATAGGATCTCGAACAAATTTATTCGTAATAGATTCTTAAAAAAATTAATAAGACTTAACTTGTATAATTAATAAAAATTAACTTGCGTAATTATTTTAAAAAGTAGGAGATACACACTATAAGATAAAAAATAGGAGATATATCAAATACTTTCAATACTAGAAAATTAAAATTTTTTTGCATTGCTGAGAAGTAGCAAATTACATAATAATTATATAAAATAATTATGCAAGTTACATAATAGAAGACTCATCTAATCACGTGGATCATAGTACATAGAAGAAAGTGCGTTCAAATAAAAAATGCAAAATGCATCACGCTTCTCTACAACCTCAAAAATTCTATCAAGCAATGCCGCAAAAATGTCGCTATATATCTCCTACTTTTTTCCGCTTTATAATCCAGGCGGAAAATTGCTTTTCCAGACTATGGGCAATCCGGATGAAATGGCAAAACTGCATCAAGCCACGATGCGGTGTCGCAAAGAGGCATGGGAACTTGAGATTATTCTTTTTTCTTTCCTTTTTTTGCGTCACAGATCTCTTATTCTTTCGTACTTCCACGTGACACGTTGAATACGGCAAAGTCATAGTTCGCGATAATCCCCGAGGGAATGGAAAAGTCGGCGCGCGAGTCAACTCGTAACGTGGAATTCAATTTGAGTGAAACGACAAAACTGAGCTGCAGATAGATCGGGTCCCTGTCTCTCTTCGAATGTCTGGCTCCTAGTGATTCTATCAAGTTGGCGCCAAATAGGAGGTAGCGTGAGGGGCGGATATTTCTCCTGCTGTTAGAACTGGCTCCACTGAATTGCCAAGAGAAGAACGTTCCGTCAACCTTTTATTAGAATGGGACTCGGGAGCTTTTCTTATTGGTCATTTTTCGGACAATGTTGCACATCGAAACTCCCATTCGAATAATACAAATCTTTCGGCGCAGTACAAAGAAATTTATCCGAATTTCATGTGATGATTAATGCAAATCGGACTATTAATGTGTGCACCATCATCATAAAATATTTATCGATCTATTTGTATAAAGACGATCAGCAATAGCTTTGTAGTATTTTATGTTTTGCGGAATAATTTTGCGTTTAATATTATACGAATGCAAACTATTTTTTTGGCAAAATAATTTGGAAGATAAGAAGTAATTCTGTTCTGAAGTTGTTTAGAAATATTGCACATGATCGATTATTTGTAACAAAATAAAGACTATGTGCATAATTATGCCTTAGATAATAAAGATTGTCATTATGAGATAAAATTCTTAAGAAAAAAAATTATATGAGGCTCGTGATAAATGGAAGACTGCTTTAACCTTCGTATGACGTAATTAAAGATAGAAAAATTATTAAATTTTATAATATTTGCAGGATTTCATTTCTGGATTAATAATGAACACGCAAATATAATAGTAAATACAAACATCGTGAAATTGATATGAACTAATCTAAATTAATCAAAATGAAAAATATAAAAAAATATTACATTTGAAGATAAACTGCAAATAGAAATACTTTAAGATTAATAACGAAGCGAATACTAAAATAAATCTCTGTGAAACATGTGAAATACTTACAGACAAGTACATAAATTTAATATAATTCACTTAATATAATTTACTAATATTTATTCTAAAAAATTATTTATTGTAATTAGTTCCCTATATTTTGTAAATTAGATAAAATAACCATATAAAAATTAACCATTTATACAATTATAATTGTCCTAATCAAATATCAATCTTCCGAAGTCATTTAAATATAATTCAAACTTGCAATTGTTACTTCATTAATCACTTCACTATTTTGTAATTATTTACATATCCATTTTTGAAAATATAAAATCTTTTTAATTTATAAAATACTTAGTTGCTCAAGAAATGAAGAAATAAATTCATTATTATATAGAAATTTCCATTACATCTTTTTTGAATAAATTCTTATAATCTTCTTGTATAAATATAAAAATTTACATATAAATATATATATATTTACAAATGTTATAATTTTATCATATTACTCACATATCAGCGTAATCACATAATTAAATCGACACAAATTATTAGGTATTTATAAGTAAAAAGAAAACTTTAATCTTATATCCGAGCGTTATATTATTACTCGTCGCAGCATTACACACAACTGAAGACATAAGTAAAACTACAGGATTAGAAAGTTGCGACAAAGTTTCTAATCTTTTTTGCATTAGTGGAGGGATAGAATTTTAAAGGGTTCCGCAATTCTTTACTGTTTGGAAAAACATCAAATGATTTAGTTTGGACCCAATTTTTTTGATCATTGGAAAGTCGGACATCCGATTCAGTGGATGGACAATAGTTCGCAAAAAAACTTTTTCACTTTGTTTCAATAAATGTGCGCACTATGTATTTTCAAAATCATTAATTTTTTTATGTATTACACTAAAAATAACATATTTGAACAATTTATTTGAAAATGTTTATTAAAAGTTGATTAAACAAAAATGATTCAAAAAATTGAATAGTCAAGCGAAAAATATGTTTTTTGATACAGTTATTTCGGTAAATTAATTTATTATTCAGATATTTATTTATTTTTATAAATTGAATTATCTTTTGTCTAATCAAACTTTTTCATTAATGTTTGTTTATATACAGTAATATTTTGTTTTATTGTCAAAAAAGTTTCTATCAATTTTCCATGTCTCTTTGAATTTATTACTGTGTATTATATCTCTTTTAATTTCTATTAATCTGTTGTATTTTTAAATTAAACATATATTGGATAAATAAATAATATGTTATATGTTTAATACTTACCAACAATTTCCAATTGAGTCCTTTTTGATAAATCCTAAAATATCGTAATAGTTTTATAACTAAAGATATGGTCCTATATTTCATCTGTCTTAACATGTCTATATTTTATGTATTAATTTTTTAAACTTATGTAATTCATGCACCAATCTTGTAATATTATCAATTTTATATTTCTACATCATTTAAATAAGACATAATAATAAAATATTTCTTGTACCCAAACAATATATGTATGTATATATGTATATATATTAGATGATAACCCTCATAATTTTTTTACTAGAAATTTGCACATCTCTATCAGTTAATTTTTTAATTGCATACAAAGGATACTTAAAGCATAAATATGTAAAATATACACGTCTTCTTCTATAAAATAATTATATGTTACAAGAATATATATATATATACTGAATATACACTGACAAGTTAAAAATATAAAAGCAATCTACAATTATATATTTTAATAACTATCAAGTATTTTTAATTACAAATTATTACTATAAAATTATAAAAATTTTATATGTTATTGTATGGATACAATAGAGGTACTTACTTCAGAATATATTTTAAAAGATAAAGAAATTTGATTAACTATTGCACTCTTGTTTTATACGGAAGGAACTTCATGCTTTTTTCTTTGTAATTACTTTGGCACTAATATAACATATTTTATTATTGCACTTCGATACAGGAATAATCTTGTAATTTTATTTACAAGTAGCATATAATTTCTACCTTACGGACATATCTTAGTATCATACAAATACAATTAAAATGTGAATGGATAAATGTAGGAATGGAAAAAATTGAATAAAATGCATATTTTGAAAACGTATTTAAAAATAACGGAAACAATTTGCATTCATATTTTTCTCAAGTTTTAGTATGTCATTAAAAAATAATAATAAAGTTATAATAAAAATACTTTTTTCAACATATTAATCATTACACTTATAAAAAAGTTTCAGTTCAACTTTAAATAAATTAAAATTTTTATGGATTAAATAGCATTACGTTTCAACAAATGCATCGAGTGTATGTGTATTGAATAGTACACACTTTCAAAATAATATATTTTACCAAAAAGACATATTACAGATATTCAAAAAAATACACTATGTAATATCATCTTTGATATGTTGAATACTGAATAGTAGATTAATTTTTATATGTTATTTTATTACTTTTAATCGTAATGCATTTAAAACCATAAAAATTTGTAAAATAAAAAGTTGTTTAAAAAATAATATTTTACAAAGAAACAGTCAATACAAATATAAAAAATTACTATGCAAGATTTGTTAACATGTTGAATACAAAAATAAAATAATTGCGTAATTCGCATTGATAATATCGAAATGTAATATTAAATTAAAAATTTTGCAATATGAGCACTTTTAAATAAACTATATTGTACCTCTCATAATTTTCCGGTTTTGGAAAATTATAATAATTTTAAACATATAAAGTTTTTTAGATTATATAAAAGAAAATTTACATTTTAATGTACGTCTGTTGAAATGTATTATAAAAAGATTGCAAAAATATTTTTCATTATTTTTGCGTGCATGGGTTGAACATAATTAATTTCATAAAAAAACATGACAATTTATTTATAATATTTTGCTATATGTTTTTGTCATATGTGATATAATGGTCATATTGATGGAGATTTTTAAACAAAATATTAAACAATTAATATTTATGCATATAATTTACAGATACAGCGCATAATATACAATATGAAATGGCAAATCAAGAGAAAGATGATCTAGCAATTCTTTACTGTATGAAGAGCAATATTGGACAACATACTATTATGATTTTTACATTTATTTGTATTAGTAATAACTTGGTGCATTATAGCTTTATCGTCGCCTATATAAAAATAACAGAAAAATATTTTAGCAATTAAGTCAAAAATATTTAAAAACATTTTTATATAAAACAATTTTTAAAAATAAAAAGCTATTATTTCTCAACCCACTTTCTTTTTTCAGCACCTCAATCACATAATATATAACTTTAATTTTGAATTATCCATTTTCCGAATTTTTCAGATTATCGATCAAAAATTAATCGTAAGTGTTATAAAAATTTTCCACGAATTAAAAACATAGAATTTCTGTTTGTGTGTTAAGAAATAAAAAATTTCTCTGCAGATTAGGCGTCGTAAATCTGAAATCAAGTCAGCATTTAGAGCGGACAAAGATAATGTGCATTTATTTTCTTTCCCCGTTCTTCTACTGTTTGTGTGCGTATCTGTATAGATTATTGTAATAATGTTATTATTATAGGTTGATAGGTACATACAAAACAACACACAATAAAAACAATAACATAATATTAACGTGACGCTCACAATAATAATGATAATAATATTAATAATAATATAATATAATATAATATAATAATAATCTTAAGAATTTCTTTTTAATAAATCCTCCAGTAGTATTTAACTAATTACAATCAACTTGCAGCAAAGCTTCGGACGGCACGGTAAACGCAACAGGATCGCTACCGTCCCCAATCGAGAAATTTCATTTAATCATTCCATTTGAAATTATTTATCTCGTTATCATTTATATTGTATTATATTATCGTCGTTACATAATTAACTGTTACAATATCGTGGCAGAACTATACAGTTGTCTGGAACGCAGTCTCTCTTCAAATTCACTTTATACGATCCATGTTTCATAATCTCATTGCGCTGTTTTTATTTCTCGATTCAGCCGCGTTTATCTGTTGCCATCGTTCACGACTATTTCATACGCTTAAAAATTGTCAATTTGTGGTTATCTTGTTTTCATTTCTCTCATTCTCTCTTTCTCGCTCTCAGTTTTTCCACCTTTCTTTCTCTTATCTCTCTTTCCTCTTGTATTCTCATTCCTTCTTTCTCACTCTCTTTCCCTATTGATTTTTTCAGTGCAAAGCCTGTGCCTACTTTTCATTTTGTACCACAAAACATACTTCGTATCCACAGCCGTGTGACACGTTCGTACACCACACATGAAACAAATGCATTCTTACTTACAGAAAAAACATACATATATGCACATGTGCGCGAATATACATACACGTACACATATATACACATACACGCCCGTTCGAATACACGCACACATACACATACACAAAATACATGTATATAATATATTGTAGCCATTCACATGGACTCAGTAGCCCTTTGTAATTTAGATAATGTTGCACCTTAGAATAGAGATCCAGTGAGATAATTTTTTTTTAAATCATTTAACATCTAATTAGATTACTTACTTACTCGCTCGTTCTGTTCAAAATTTTATTCCGGCCGCGCTTAGGACTTCGCATACGAGATCGATTTTCTCTTGTCACATTCGCTTCTCGTCGTGAAAGACATGAGCACGGGTTTTAAATGAAAAATGTAAAACGACCGGAAGACATCCATCAGGTGACATCGGATATATTTACAGAGATTAATACTTGTGACATTCACTGAACGCAAAAAAATAAATGTATACACATATTAATAATTATCAATAATCATATATACATAATTACTGATAACTATTAATCAACAAATACCTTTTTCTTAGATAATTTTAAGTCAAAAGGATATAGGATATAATCAATACGAACATATCGATTCAATAATTAATTTTAATATTAAATTAATTTTTAATATTAAAACTTAACAAATGTCGATTTAGGATATCAATCGATATCACGCCCAGTTTTTGTCAACGAATATTTAAAATACCAATGGCAATGAAATATTATAAAAAACAAATTATCTAAATTTATCGGAAAAATTTTCGACATCAGTTTTTTAGTAACATAAGCCAAAAAGCCCTTATCACGTGTTACCGATTATCATAAAAATAATGCAATTACACTATCTCGTCAGTAAGCAGTAAAGTTTAAAGTGTTAAGTACCACAACCTTTTATTCCTTTCACGGCAAGAATTTCGCCCGCGCGCGAAGATGAAAATACTGAGCGTACGATCTTAACCCTGTATAACATCATAATCTTTATGAAGATCCCAAACTCAGCCTAGAACGGTACAGTAGATCACTAGTCTGGCTACTAGATATATTTTTAACATAAATTTTTTCAGTACTAGTATAAGAATTTTTTATAGGTACTAATTTGCGATCCTTGATAGGCGATTAGTATGACATTGTGGACGTAACTACCTAACTTCGGATACAAACATACACTGTTCTACACTGATTTCAAAATTTATTCTTTATTTTATTACGACAGGCAAATAATTGATTAGCAAAAGAAGAAGGTATTTATCTGACAAACTACTTTTGACTTCCCTTCTTGAGTCAAAAATCGTCATTATAAATAACATATATTTCGACAAATGTAAACTACTCTGCAAATTTGTCTAGATCGTTTATTGACGATAATTGACGTTCAAATATTATCCAGATATTTTCCACGAGTCTAGATAAAATTTTTATGATCTACGCTTCAAGTTAACATTTTAAGAAAAAGGATATTTTAAAAAATGATGCAAGAACGTGAATATGACGAGTAATAAACTTTTTGCTAATGTTAAATTTTATCTAGTATTACCTAGTTGTACGATAGGTAGATAGTCGACAAGATTTGTAGTCTTTAAAGCGATCATATAGAACCCATACCGAAGTGAAAAATTAATTTAAAGAGCGATACACATGCATTTACGCGAGATCAATGAGTCCACTTACCCCTAAAAGCGACCCATCCGCTTTACAACTTCTCGACAGACCGTCCAGCCCTAACTGCAAAATCAATGGTATTTGATTGAATCCCCGGATGTAACTGCAATGATACATTTCCATCTCCAAACGTGCGATCCGGGCCCGACAATAGATAAAGTGAGACGGAGTACACGATGCGACTGGAGGAGGAAAGAGGAGGCTCTGGGGCGGTGGGAGGAATAGGAGTACATTAAGTGACATTAATTATTTCTTTACTTTAAGTATGTGTATATATATATATATATATATATATATATATATATATATATATATATCTAGAGAAAATACTACCAAATTATGAATTTTGGACAGATTGCTTGATGTCGCTCGATGACGCGTACTATTTGTAAAATACCAGCACTCGACACCGACACTCGAAAAAAGTCTTCGAGTCATTTGAAATAGTTGAATAGCCACTCAAACGCGCCCTTTCTATACAATAGCGAAGTTTTCGCTTGATTGAATAATAATATAATTAATAATTAATAATATAATTAATAATAATATATACTACGCGCGAGCTTTATCTTTTCTTAGTAGAGGCAGTCTTTGAACGGCTGCTTGACAGAGTCCATAAGTTTTCATCGAATTCCCGTGGACGTGGATGTTAGTCGACGGTTTAATGAGATCGCCTCGGTTTCGAGACATCTCGATGAATTTTCTCTGGGGCGTTCGGTGCATTCAGGCGGCCAAGCCGTGAGGCGTTTGATGTAGGAGAGCGGGATACTGTTGAGCCACGTGTGCCAGCTGATGATGATGGCTGCCGGAGTGTGCGTGCGTATGTGTGTGTGGATGGACTATAGCCGTGGCAGGCGTTACGGTGCCCGATGACGACACGTGAATCGGCGGCAGCGGTGTCTGGGACTGCGGTGCGTGAAGACTATGACTGTGACCTGCGACCAGGCTGTTATGGCTGCCCCCGCTACTGGACGAGGTATGACTATGATGATGCCCGAAGACGACCCCAGAGAAGGCTACGGGTCACTGATGATGCTTCGTGGAGCCGTTCGCGTGATGCGCCTGCGCGACCACGTGGTGACTCGAGGGTGGTGCGTGCGCGGTGCTCGGATGGTGATGACTGCCGGTTGCCGCGTGGTGATTCGCGTTATTAGTGTTGCTGCTGTTGTTGTTGTTATTATTTTGCTGCTGCGATTGCCGTTGGCTGTTTTTCTTGTTCTTCATCCGACGGTTTTGAAACCAGATCTTTACTTGACGCTCGGTTAGATTTAAGTTGCGCGCAAGTTCCCATCGCTTCTGTTTCGACACATAAGCGTTGAAGAGAAATTCCTTTTCTAACTCGAGAGTTTGAAACTTGGAATAAGGTTTGCGTTTCTTCCGCACCGTCACCTGGCCCGTCCATTCCAGAGGGTTGGAGCTGCCGCACCCGACGCCCATCCCGGCTACGCCAACCCCGACTCCCACACCCGCAAGCGAACCTGCGGGAAACAAGGAAGATGGGGAGGAACCCCACATCACTTAACACAATTAGTTTGCCGATGATAAAACAACCTAGCTGCTAGCTAGTAATATTCAGCAAGGAAATTCGTCTCAAAGGAAATGATACCAATTTGCAAGATGGGTTTCAATGTCACTTGTGCTTTTAATTTTACAAAATTTATTATAACCTAATTCGGTTTGGACCATACAATTGTAATCAACAATCAAATCAATCAAAATAAATAAATGAAATAAATAAAAAATATCATAGATTTATTACTATCTGTAGACTAATTTCTATAATTTAATTGATATATTAGAGTGGATTTTGAATGAAGAAAGTTGTACCTGTTTCTTTACAATCATTCGTTACTACAGCACAAATATCGGTTCGTCAGTTTGTGCATCGGTGCGTAACCGCATATCGGCGATATCATTACTTTTCTTTTTTTAATAAACGTTCCATAATCGTTAATTATAAGCAATTTTATCATTTGAATCGTATAATAAATTATCAAATGCAAATCGTGTTTATTTATTGCGCGAATTTATCATCTTGTGTATATAAACGTATCAATCCATAGAGAAATTACTGAAAATGATAAATGTATTCGCTACCACGATTTTTACCACGATTTTAAAAAAATGTGTCTTCAAAAAGGAGAAGAAAATAGATATTCAAAATTAATTACATAAAATATTCAGACTGCCGCTAATTATGAATGCAAACGCAATTATTTTTTAATTTTTTTCTTTAATTCTTATAATAAATTATTAAATAATACATTTTCTGTATGAGTTTCTATTACTGTTTCCATTATTATTCCTGTTTTATATAATAAAAAATATTATTTCGTCAAATACTATTGAAAAAATGTGTTGCTCGAAATTTTCATATTGAAAGTGATAATTCAGCAGGTGCGATTTGACATTTTTTAAAAATTCTCGATCTCTTCGTTCTCCATTCTTCTCGTATAAGATTTTACGCGGGAAACTAGATCTGCGTGGGGTGCATTAGCGACTAAATCCACGCCTGATGCGACTCTTCGAATGTCAGAGCGTGTACTCCAGCTGCATGTGCGTGCGCAACATTATATACGCGTATATGTATACATGTACAACATCCGCACGAGGGTTGCCGTGGCCGTTCCTGGCACAGTGGTATGATATAATTGGACCGGTTCTACTATCCGCACAAAAAACATGAAGCCGGAGTTAGCGCGGAATCGTTGTTAGGCTCGTTCTCTAGAGCGCTTCGACTGGTCGGTGGTTTTTAACGGGGCACACTATGCTCTCCGTTGTAAATCCAGAATGTGGAGCGACGCGAATGCATTTGTTAAAGCGGAATATACGATGGGATGGTGCGAGGTACATATGGCAAACCCGCGTCAGTGGAATGAAGCGATTACGAGAGCTTGCGACTCATCCGTCTATCTTTAACCCAGCCATGGACTGGATAAATTGGATCTTCTTGGTGTACGCAAATGCAACAAAATTATTTCTATTTGGCGGGTTATCTGGCGATATTTCATATTTTTCACGTATATAAAGAATGGGAAAAGGGATTGTTCCTCGGAGTTATTACATTTTGCATCGCACAAAAATGTCAAATTGTTTCTCTTTTATTGTTGCGATTAAATATATTAATTTAATAACAAGAAAAAAATCTCTGCCTACAAAAACCGCCACTTTTAATTAAAGAGATCGGGGTCATCTATCTTTAGCCTATCTGGACAAATACTGCCAGATGCAACATTGTATGATCCGTCGGAACGTATGCATGCAATGGACGTCATATGCGTACCATTATAATATCTCACGTAGTTATTTTTATGAATCTCAATTGACAGTTTAGATTTATTACTATTAAAGCTATAATTTCTCTCAGATGTAAAAATATAAAAACGCGAGTTGCTTAATGTTTTAACATGCAAGTTATTAAAATATTTTAATATCTTAAATATCTTCATTGATATACGTTTACATGAACGAACGAAGAAGATTGCTCCTCGAGTTTTACCCCAGTTCGATTGTCGAATATATTTTCTTTTATTTTGTCCTCGAGTCTTTCTATCTATCTTTCTTTTTTTTTTAATATGCTCTCTTGCCTCGACGCGATTACTTAAGCGATAAGAATTTACTGCGCATTAAAACGTAAAAATATTTACAAAGGTCAGTATTCTTACTGAAATGTAAAAATTATTTGACAAAGGTCAGGATTCTCACAAGTATTGAAATATAAATGGAGATAGGGAGCATATGCATATGTTAAATAAATTGAATTAATGATAAATCGCTAAATAACGATTCTAATGTTTTATAAATTTCGAAACATATTCTGTTCCAAGATTCAATCAATACCGAAGATCTTAATAAAAAAGTATGAATGTATTGAAAATTCACGGTTTAAATTAATGTGAAGGTGACTATCAATCTAATTTTTATATAAATATATTTTTAATCTTTTTAAAATTTTTATCCAGCTTAAGTTGAACATTAACACTCCGTTTACACAGACGTTTCTTATATACCTATCTCTATGGATACGCGTCAATTTGACGCACGAACAAAACCATACATTTTCTTCAAAAAGCAACATAATTATACACTATTAACTTAAACATGAAACTGGTAAATGAAAACAAATAATTAAGGATGCGCTAAACCGGTCAAAGCTAGATCTTCGTGCTAATGTTTTTTATGTGAATTTATATATATTTCTCAAGTTCACTATTTTTTACAACAAATTCTTTAATTCGGGGGGAAAAGGGATTGAGTATCATTAGTATTTGTAGTATCATTATTATTAAATTGATTATCAATTTAACATTGTGATATTACTATTTTTGTTCATCTTAAGACTGTATTTCAAAACCGAAAATTTATTCGGCGCGCAGTTTGGTGAACTTGAGAAATATATATATAAATTCATATAAGAAACATTAGCACGAAGATCTAGCTTTGACCGGTTTAGTGCATCCTTAATTATTTGTTTTCATATATCGGTCTATATTCTATTTGTTATTGATAAATAAAAAGTGAAATGAAATATTAAATTTTTATTAAAAACTTATAATATTTATTTTATCTACATTATATAACATTACAACTATTGCTCATAAAATTCGAAGTAACCGGAGTAAACAGAGTGTTAAGATAAACGGTACACATTTTTTAACAATATTAGCTTTTTTAATTCGATTTGATATTTTTTATCCATCTGATCAAATGTGAAAATATTAAAAAAAAATTTTTTTTTATATTTTGATATTTATTATAGTTAATAAAATATTTAAAAAATTAGAAGAGATATTTATTTAGAGGTGTAAAAAAACAATGTACATTCTAAAAGATATTGAAAATTAAAACAAAATAGGTACATTGCCTATATAAAAAAGATAATAAAAAAGACGATATAATATAGAGAGATCGGAAAGATGTCTGTGATCGTTACAGAAATTGCAGTAAGTTTTCTGAACTGATATCCGATTTCTGATAGAAATAGTCAAAGGGTTCATAGCTGGGGTCGCACGTAACGGGGAGTATAATATCGATTGGGAGCGTACGACATCTTTCATATCCATCATATTTCCATTATTAATTATCATTAATTTATTATTTACGTAAGTTGAAATATACAAATTAATAAATCAAGAAATAAATAAATATGCCTAAATTTTTTAAATGTAATCTATAAATTCGATATTATACTGAGTAAATACTGAGTAACGGAAGTTCTTGATTAATTATGCAATATATTCTTATTTAAGAGATCAAGATTTCAAGCGAATGCTATATTCCTAATTAACTTTTTATTTAAAGACGTAATTTTATCTCAAAAAATCAAAAAGCAAAATAAATGTATAGATATATATTTCTTTTAAATGAAAAGCAAATAAATCTCAACGGTCTAAACTGTACTATTCGGAATTTTACTATTTAAAAAAACGGATGGAATACTTTATTTCACGGTGAAACCGACGGGCCTGATAAAGCCATACTTTATGCTAAATTTATTCTGACTCGTGATACAAGTGCGCATAATGATGACCGGCTTCAAAGGCTTAATTAAGCGCGGATACCAATCCGCGGTAATAAATGTGAATCGATAAATGGCTCGGCGGGCCACGTTTTCCCAATGATGCGGAGATAATATCTCACGAAGAAATCGACTTGAGTTGGGAACACCTGGTCGACATTGTGATTCCTCGGAGATTACCCGGACTAATATGGGATGGCTCAGCGCGATACGGTGGAAGCGGCGCACTCTCTGGTGTCGAGCGAACGGGCAAAGATAATGGAGCCGCCATCTATTGGGCTACGCTTAAACTATACGCGGGTGCGCGCCCGCGTTTCGTATGTACGGCACGCTTGCGCGCACACACACTCCTCCCTTCGTGCGCATACGATTAGCTCGCGGCTGATCACGCGAATGTTATCTCGGTTATCAAAGCGCCGTCGATGGCGCTCGCACGAGCAACAAAGTAACGATAAACCGCGGCAACGAGCGAAACACGGCAAGCTTTTTCAGAAAGACGCGGCGGAACGCCAACGATCGATGAAATACACGCCTTCTTTTTACACGCCTGATATGAAATTCAAATATTTCCACACGAATCGAAAACTGGCAATCTTCGTGATATAATTAAGTTGAATGTAATTTACTAAATTATAATTTTTAATTTACAATCTATAATACATTGATTGTATCGCGATAAGAGAGACGTACAAATTTATATCATTACTGTAGAGTGCTTTATTACGGTAATTTATCATCATGAACATCCCGAACAGATGCTAAAAAGGGAGATTAATGATTCATTTTACAATACATTTATTGCTTGCTAAAAAGTATCTTTTATTCTTGTCCGCGACGAATTCGTTATTACGAGTATTCTCCTGCGAAAAGAACATATCCAAGCAGCATAGCGTATCTAGAATATTAAATTTTTCTTGAGGGACATCACTTGATGTGGAAAAAAATTATCATTTGAAAATAAAATAATGGGGAGATAATCGCGACAATACAAGCGCGCGAAACAGCCGTTAGCCGGAAAGATTGCACGCCTGCACGGGTCATGGAACGGATCAGCTGATCGGAGGCGCGCGCCAGAGTTTACGAGTTACGGCCGCCAATAAACCCGCCGTTCGTTGTTGCTCATGCGACGTTTCATGGGTTGCAGGGTCCCGAGAAAAGGACAGAAAAGGGAGGAAGCACAAAAGAGAACGATGTGAATGAACGATGACTGCGGTCTTTACTTGTCGAATAAGTTCGTCAGGATCGTCGAGGAATACCCGAGACGCCCATTTTAAGAAGTCACGTGCGATTAGTATAAATTATCGACAATCCTTTCGTCGTAGCACGCTACATACGTCTTCGCGACGTCTTCGTTCAGTCGCTAAGCTAAGGAATTAATTGCAAATTTCATTTCACAGGTTTATTAATTTTGACGGACTTTCTGGACGTGACGTTCGAGGAACATTATGTCAGTTTATGACAACTTTCTGTGAAAATTGGAAAACTACCTGAAGTTTACAAACTTCTCGTTGTATAGAGGCGTAGACAACAGTTTATTACATTACAAATAATACAAACAATAGAAAAAATACCTTAATAGATAAATTTCTTTTTCACATTGTTCATTCGAAACAAATACAAATAAAAATGACAGCAATGAAAATCTGCGAAAATACTGTTAGTATTAAACATCAAATGTTACATTTTAAGTATAAACTTAAAGGAAATGTAAGTTTTGAGATCACTTGTTAAAAAATAAAAAAAATAAAATGGCAAGTCGGAATAGATGCTTACCTGGAGGTGGGTAGGGGCTCGAAGTAACAGGTTCAGGCGCTCCATAGTTTCTCAGGCCGCCGTATCCATCGTGAGGAAAGGCACCTTCCGCAGCGACCATAGCGGCAGCGACCCTACCACGGTCATCCGCTGCGGATGGCGCCAAATACGGTACCCCCGCCTGCGTATGGGGATGATGATGTCCTGCCGTGTCGACCGGATGATGATGCCTCGCCGTCGTGTATGGCGCATAATTACACCAGCTCTGAGAGAAGCTCTGATGGCAGGACGACACAGCCGGATCGGCGGCGCCGGTGGCACCGGTGGTAGATCCACCGGCAGTCGACGTCGTAGTTGTCGCGCCTACCGAATTGTAGGACTTGTAATCCGAGGTAGAACCAGCGGTACTGGCCGATCCAGCGGTAGCGGCCGCGGGCGACCAAAAAAGCCCGGCCTTCCGGCTGTCCCTGGAGGAACCGGAGGTCGAGGTGGGATCGGCCGCCAGGTTGTAATACGTGGGGGGATTGTTACCCCCGTAAGTCTGATGATGATTCAACGATTCGCCCGCCGTGGACGAGTAGTGGGAGTCCTGGGGATGATGTGGACTGTAACTCCAGCCGCCTTGGGACCCCGCCGAATGAGAGTGCCGTATCACGCCTGCTGCGCCCGCACCGCCTGGCGCGCCTGCTGAATCCACGCAAGCTACTTCTCCGTAAGCGGTACCACCGCCTCCCGGTGTCGCTGTTAATCTCTTGGCGGGTATGTGGAGTGGTCCGGCCGCACTGTTGCTCGCTACCGAAGAAGCGCTTGGCGAAGTTGAACTGGCGCTCGCTGTAGGCGCCGGTGGCGCTGTCGTTGCCGATGACGCTGGTGCACCAGGTGAAGTCGGTGTTGTCGCTTGATGAGAACCTGGTGTCGAAGTTGTTTGTTGTTGAATCGATACGAGAGTCGAGGCTGTTGGTGGAACTGGCGGCGGGCTGTCCTCGTAGAGGGAACCGTTCATCATGGCCCACCAGGTTACCCCGGTGGAATTCCCCGCTCCGGTTGCTGTCCCCATCGGCGTGACGGAGCCAGGGTGGCCCACGCCGGAGCCACATAGCGGCGCGGCGTGAACATTATCGTACAGCGTCGCCGTCGAGCAAGCCACGTGATCGGCGATGGTGCAGATGATGACGGTTTTTTGCCGGTGTTACAACAATATTTATGTCGATGTCCGCGTCGATTACAGTACAGGTCCCGTGATCGCCGTATGAATTCAGTGTCCACGCGTGAGGCACAAGTCGACCAGAGTTCACCCGAAATATGAAAGTTGTTGCGAGGTCATTGTGATAACAACGTAGTGATAAGCAAAGCGGATATGTAGATTTAGCGATTTCTCCAGTGTTCGCGGAATAACGATCGAACGAAACGTAGCATAGAAATGTAGATCGCGAATAAGTCCAGTAGGAGAAAACGTGACAAACGATGGAATACACGCCGAAGATTTTCACCGACAACCGAGAAACGGAGCGCTCATCGTGGTCAAGCCGGTCGTGTTGGTCCGTGAATTCACGGAGTAAATAAAGAGAGCGCGTGCAAGAAAGTAGCAGAGGTGCGAGGAGTAAGCAAAGACGGGTGGGGATAGGGAAAATCGTACGGGTCGTCCGACGACGGGGTTGGTGGCGGGAGAGAGGGTGTGCAGCGCCGCGGCAGACAGGTGGAGGGGTAGATAAACGTGGAACAGGGAAGAGAGGCACACGGGCAGCGCGAAGGATAGACGCGATAAAGTGCGTGGCAAATTCGCGGATGAGAGGTCCACATGCGGCGATGAGAATGTTGACGATGATGTCGATGTTGACGATGACGGATAAGATGCGATAGCAGCGAGCGAGTCACGTGTGAATGTCGCCGATGTAGAGTCGATTAATTCGTCCAATCGGTCGATCCAACGATGCGGGATGAGGGTTGAAACGAAAACAAAATGACACAGCGCGATTTAGCGATGCATCGTTCGGACCGCGGTAACTCGGAGCGGCAATTGCGCTCGATCGCCGCGCGTTAAGACAGAAACGTTAAAACCAGTCACTGGTGCGCAATCCAATGCGAGCACCAGCTATGACACTTGGCAATCGTCGATCTTTCAGCAGACTAATTCACTGAGCGACTGACCGTGCTACGATCGTCCCGTGGCCTACCATATACGAGCCGCACATCGCCCCGTCTCTGTCATCGGAGAGTACTGTCATCCCCATTGCGAAAGGGATCCGAGCGCGAATCGTCAAACGTTCCGCTCGCACGTTGAACGTTCTATCCAACCACGAAACTCACTAACGACGAAAATTTGAACATTAGACCCTGGTGTTGTTGTGAAGTCGTCTAAGAAGAGAGAAAATCCTCGATCGGAGCAAAATCTCTTTTTATCTCTCTCGTGTTTTATTTTCAGATCAATCAGATCCACCCCTTAGAATCACCCCTTAGTATTAAGCTTAATGTGGCTGAAGAACTTTCGGCAAATAGTAGAACGACTCTTCTGTTTCAAGGATCGTGCGCCGACACACGCACGATGCTTACACACATATGGAATAACCCCCTTTCTTCTTGCTGGCCTCGCTGAGCCGAACTGAGCGTCAACTGAGAGCTCTGCCCGCGGCTCGGAGTCGAACGGAGCCGAAAGTGACGCGAGCGCGATCTCTCGGATCATTGGCAAACGAAGCCTGGACGGACTCGTTGTCTCCCACCCTCCTCTTACGATCGCTTCTCGCTCTCGCGCGCGTTCCTTGGCGTTCTCCCCCCAACCCCCTACCATGCGCGCTCTAATCTGCTTTTCTTTCTCTTCTCCATCGTCGCAGGCCAGCGAGCACAACATATCAACTATCTTACGGAGATACCGTTTTCCTTGCCTTTTGACGAGTATTGCGAACCACCGAATTTCAATACCGCCGTTTTTTCTCAAAAATGTAGTTGACTCGTGGCAAATGGGGAAAAAAATGAAATGGTTACAAATCAAAACGGGATTGAGACGACGAACTAATAGTAATTATTTTTTTTTTAAGAAACTGCACTTGTTGCTGTTACTGTAACAGCATGTTACTGTTTTAACAAATATATTACAATTATACTACTGAATTGAGAGATAAATTTTTTTCCTTTTTTGTTGATACCAAAATATGTAATTATGTCAAACATTTTTTTATTATATTTAGAACTTGAGTCTATGTTAAAATGACAAGAAATTTTGATCAAAATTTTGATAAAGTTCAAATTAAATTTCTTGTGCACGATTCTATAAAGGAAATCTACTTATATTAATCATTTTTTTAATACAAATGCAAAAAATTAAAAAATACGATTACGTGGATTCTTATCTCTAAATGTAATACACTCTAATGAGTCAATTCTTGTATTAGTAATACATATTTCTTCCTAATAATAGCAATAAATAATAGTCAACCTTGTTTTGCTATAATTTAGTCACGGTTATAATTATATTAATGATTTCATTTTAAGATATCATTATATTAATGTTCGCAGGTACATTTATCAGAAACCAGTTTGTCAATTTTAGATAGCTTCTTCATAAGCAATCTTTTTGCGATATTTATATTACACGCTATCCTAATTGAAAGATTCTATTCTCCATAGCTGTGTTCGGAAATTTCACCCGAGTGTGCTAATGTGTCAATCTATCTTTATCATTTATTAGACATAAAACAAGGATAGAATGCCGTATTGGCACACTTGGATAAAGTTTTCAAACACAATCCATGACTTTAAACGCGTGTATCTACCCTTCTTTTCAATTTTTTCACATTCATTGCTATAAATTTTCAATTACCATTTTCAAAGAATGAACTATCGAAACTTATTGGTAATGCAACTTTTCGCGCCCTCTTTTTCACGAAACGTCACATGGTTGATGAAATGCCCTCATGGATTACGCGGCAGCCGGAGTCATCTTTGATAGTGTGTACATGCATGTACACGCAGTGCGAGCAATATGTCATGGCAGTATTACAGTCTAAATCTCGGTACTTTTATGGGCAGTAAAGTAAAACGGTCTGACAACAACTCCGGTAGCACACACGCTTTCCATCTGTTTGTTCATCAGTGTCGTGTGCCATCAGATTGTGTTACTCACGAGAGAATCGTGTCTCACAATGATCACGAATTAATAATCATAAATGTAAAAGTTTTCAACTTTTAAAAAATTTCACAATAGCTTCAAATTAATGAAAAATTTTTATGATAAAGTTTCAGATTGGATAAATTTAAATCTCTTACGAATTTTCATTATTATGTGATTATTAAAATAAAAATTCATTAATTCATTTTGTTAAATAATAATAAAATTATATATTTAATAAATAATTAAATAACTTTGAAAGTTAATAAGCAAAATAAATCCTCTTATTGCTTTAAATCAAAATTTTAGTATTTTATACACGCTTCTAAAAGTTTCCGAACTTTCTTCGTACGGACGGTATTAGTCATCATACGGTTGCGACATCCATATAAATAAGATTGCATTAGCTTTGTTGAAATTTCATTCACAAATTCTGTAAGTTAAATTGAGGTCCCTCTAACGATTGTTTTATCACAAGTATAAAATCGACAATACATTTGTGATATATCATGATTTCTCGATGTTCTCATCGAGAAATCATGATAGAGCAAAGAACAAATATCAAATTCCGTGCATAAATTTCTCACTTTCAAATCGGTTTTAATCTTTAATCATACTCCATATTCACCAGATTTAGCACCATGACTTTTTTGTTCCCAAAATTAAAAATAAAGCTGAAGGGAAAACAGTCGCTTGTACAACACTATTACGTTTCGATACTATTTTGGACATCCAGAAGACTTCGACCAAAGTCATTTCGATCATCTCAAAGGAAGATTTTCAGCGGAGTTTTCTAAAGCTATACGACCGTTGTAAATATTTCTTCGGAAGAGATGTATTTCGAATAATTATAAATAAAAATTTATAGTTATTACCTTACAGAATGAGTTTTAATTAAAGTTCGGAAACTTTTGAGACACATAGTATTAATAAAATAAGCCAAATGTTCCCCCCAGATTTAAATCTAATCTAAACAAAATAAAAATTTAAAATAATTTTTTATTTAAAAAAAGAAGAGTGACTCTTTTGAATTGACATCTTTTTTTATTATAAACAATTATAATATCCAAAACTGTTTTTATTTGTTTTTTTTTTAAATACCTCTTCAAGAAAAAAACGTGTCTAGTAAATGTTAAGATTTCCGTGATGTCTAATGTATCTGATTACATAATGAATAGAATCGAATATAACGAAAACGGGGTCGATTGGTCTGTCAGCGGCGAACCAGACAATAGGACGATTTCAAGTCGCGATCATGTCGGTACACGTGTACTAAGTAGGAAACACAACTCGCGCTTGAATACGAGTGTAATAAATCGCGCGGGAGGCGCGAGCCACCCGACGTTTGTTGTACAAGCGACGCGATCATGAATGGACTTTATAGCAGCCCGCCCATTTATAGGTATGCGCGCGGTTTAGTAGCTATGGGCTTAGCGCGATGCGGTTGTATACAATCCTCTGTTTACTGCAAGTACGTACCTAGAAAATGGATAGGTTTATAGCCAGATTTTCATTCGGGCTTTTGAAGCTGATCATTCGCTAAGTTAATACGAATTAATGTGCACATTGACGCGGAAAAAACTCGTCGCCTTGCGATATAAATATTTCTGTAAATTCGATTTCTCTTCGATGTAAACAGAGCTGCTGTCATTATATCGATTGATTGCCAAGTGTCGTCAGTATTCTTGATTTAATATATTCAAATATTTCATATATCATATATTATGGTAAATATTATAAATATAATATAAGTGCTTACATACATACAAATATTCTACAGTAACTGCAAAATTACTTTCTTTGGTTTAACAATTTTATATTTTTGCAAATTTTAATTAGTAGATGTCTAAATTGATATTATAAAATAATTTTAAAATTGTTAAAGATAAATGTATGTTAGCGTATTTTCTACTTAATTATAATTAACATTGTGAAAAATAAAAGACTAAATATAAAGAATTAACTCACCTTGTATACCGGGCAGTGTTCCTGGGAACACGCGGGAAAGCCTGAAATATCAAACAGATTGCGATTACAAACTACGTGCTCCATTTGTAAAATTTAGCTATATTAAAAATATATAATAAAAGTCACATAAAAATATATTGTACCTTTATTACATATTGCAATATATTTTTTATCAAATTATGGATAATTTAGTACTGTTCCAAGTATATTAATAATGTAAACAAGTTGGAAAAAACGAACCTGCTGCTCAGCTCGAAGGGGTGAAACGTCTTCTCCACGGCGCCGTACACTTTGAGGCCTTTTATTTACAGGTTTAAGAGGAAAAACGTCAGCCTGTAAAGAAAACGCCGGAAGCGCAAATTAAAAGGTCTGTTGGTTGATAACTGCCTCTTCATAATAAGTCATGTCACCATAAGTTTTATATAGCTTTTAGTAGCTTCTATCACGGCAGGTATAAAGTTCTCTACCTTGTACAACCATTAATGCGACGCCGTTCCATAACGAAACTTTATTTTGCTTTACCTTCTACACTCGGAAACATAGTTTTACCGAACTACTTAAAAATGTTCATTACTCATTTTCTAATGAAATAAATGATATTCGATTAGAAAATAATTCGATTTTCCAGAAACATTCCTTCATTGTCCAAAACTCATAGCTACTCGAAAAATTCAATTGATTTTATGCGTGCAATAATATTTATCAATGCAATGTTTCATCTTAAATAGAAACGGATAAATATTACGTCCGCCAAAAATTGAAAATGTTTATGTAAAGAAAAGAACGTTACAGTTAATTGTGATCTCTTCGACATAGAAAATTATTTATTTGTATTTGTGAATTTCGATTTACCATGAAGAGTTTGAATGCTCATATTGAAAATAGAAAAATAAAAATACTCTCTGGAGAAATCTATCGAAGTCAAATCTCCGAGATAGGATTTATATTAAAATCTGGAATGAAAGTTTGAGTGGGAAGAAGTGGATATATCTAATAGGAGAAAGGCAGATATTGTCTTAAGGTTGTAGTCGCGTAATAATTGATAAGAATTCAATAAACTTAACTTAAATCTGTTCTTTTTTAACCTTATAATAATATAATATAATATAATATTATATTATTAATTAAATTCATATATTTCAATTTTGAGATTTATCTTTTTATATTAATGTAAAATGACATTTGTAATTTGATGTAACTATACATCATTAACTATGTATTAAATATTACGTTTTCGACAAAAGTGTATTTAAAAATATATTTATACAAATAGATATATCTGCCATATAATAAAGATTGTTTGATCTTTCTCTAAACGTCACAAATAGGCAAGTTTCGTTTTTTCGGTAAAGGGAGAAATAATGTAATGTAATCGGTAAAATGTGGGCAGAGCGTGCTACGTATATATATATAGACGGTATTACTTTTAAGATTGAACAATAAGGGGATGACGGAAGGTCGAAAAAACGCGTTTGGCAAACTCGGCCTGTGCAAACCGGAGGAGATTGGTCGAGGGCGCACAACAATCGGAAAGAGAGACACGAGAAAGCTCTCGGTTCCCTGCCATTCCTTTCGTCACCGAGGGGATGACGTTACTAGAATGCCCACACTCGCGAAGTCACACGCACAGTCCACTCGCGTGAAATATTTAAGAAAACTGGTCCATTTGTCACTAGAGTTATCTAACTGCTTTTAAGATATTTTCATTGACATATTTGCGTAAAATCAAATTTAAATGTGCATGATTCTCGGCAATTATATATTTTGAATGAGTCAAGAATTTTTCAACAAAAACCAAGTGATAAAATCATGAACAAAAAAAAAATAATAGTATTTCGAATCGATACATAAGATCTCGATACATAATATATAGTAATTCTAGTTCACTTACAAAAATTAACATTTTGCAATAAATAATAGATAGATAAAATTAGATTTTTCCGAAATTAACATCGTAACTCTAAGCGTGTTTATCATTTGCTTATTGTAGAATGTGGTTTGTATTATAAACAAACATTTAATGTATTATAAATAAAATTTGAGATTCTTTACAACAAAAAAAATAATTTAAGAAATTCATATGTTTTCCATCACTTCGTGGTTACGCGACAAACACAGTAATACACTGTGTGAGATATTTCTTCACGATATTTATTATCTTTAATGCCTCTTATCTTCAACCCTTCTGATCTCTCCTTCCATTTACAGTTCAAGTTGAAATGAGATTTCGTTACACAGCATCCAACAGTTAAGTAACTGTCAATCGCATTCGATATTTTTGCAGCACTTTTAAGTTTAATTTAAAAATATATCATTTAAAAAATTGTAAATGTAAAACAAAAAAAATTTCTTTTAGGCGAATATTTAATTTGGCAATATTATTTTAAATTTTTGAATCTTTTGTACCGCAAAAAAGTTTCTATTAATTTCTACCGCCTTTTTCTCTCTTACCTTGTCTCTCATTACACTGACAGGTGGCAACCCTAAGCCTAACATGGCGGAAGATTTAATTCCTCCGAGATGATTAAAAAATTCTACCCTTCTATACTAATAAAGAAATCTCAATTCCCACCAGACGAAATTGAAATATAGTGTTTAGGGTACTGCTTTTTCAAGAACGATTCGCCGAGAGTTTACATAGTAATGTACAATAATAACACGTAAATAAAACAATAGTCTTATTTACCTAAATTATAATTTTATTCGTTCAAGTTATGTTATTTTGTTATATACCAAGCAACTTAGTGTCTTGAAGTAAAAAATCTAAAAAAATCACCCTAATTAAAGCTGGTGCTCATTTTAGTCATGTTTTTAATACATTGAAAATGAATAGACATTGAAAATATGTCCGGTGCGCGAAGTAGCTCGCGGGGGTCGCGGAACGCAGGGAAAGTAGAATATCAGGTCTCGTAACTGTGTGTCGCGACGCGTGCTGTTTCAACGGGACGTCGAGACGCCTTTCGACGTTTCAATGCTGCTGGCACCGGGACGCCCTCTCGTTTCGGAGGCAGATGCTATGGCCGGACGACCAATCCTGGTCGGCGGTTCATGGAGCGCTTCCAATATGGCAGTGGCGTGTGCCCAACGGGACGAAGAACTGGTGTACTATGTCTGATGAAAGCGACAAGTAGAGTCTCTCGAGTCACTTTGTTAACTTCCATGTGTTGTTTTGCAATATAACGTCAATTAATCAATTCTAATATGTCTTAGTAGAAATTTCTGAATTTTTCCTACGGTTTTCAAAATAAATGACACGTGTTTTTATTTATACGAACGCATTTATTTTTCGATTATTAAACTGCAAATAAATATTCTCTTTAATTTTATTATTAATATATTGCATTGTATAATTACACATATATACAAATTTCACGTAAGATCTGTGATTTTCAAACAATCACAGTTAATTCGACAGTTAATTTCCACAAGTTAATTTCGCAATAAAACAAAAATAACTTTAGTTATATTTTATTCTTAATTTTTCATTTTTTTCAATAAACGCATGATTTCGAACACGTAGCCACTAATCACCAATAGCGAATCGCATTCTGTAATAGAGCGATTTCAAGCCCCCAGAATCGTGCCAAATTTCTTTCGTTAACTTGAGCTGTGACCGCTGATTTCATTCGTCGTATATGCACAATATAGATCTACAACTGGAACGAAGTATAAGTGCGGAGTTTTCCATTTGAGAAAGAATAGAGAAGGAGCAAGAAGGATGCAAGGGACACAACATAGGAAGGAAGGAAAGTTTAAGAGGGCTTGAAGACTGAGAAGGTGATGGTGAGTTTGAGCACGTAGACTACGTGAGTGTATGGCGGCTCGGTATTGAGTTAAGAATGGGTTAGACCATTTCATGTTCCTGGGGTTGGCGTCGTCATGGGAACCATCCTCATCAGGCAAAGTCTTTCAAGATTTTTCTTCATTCTTTCGTTTCTGTTGCTCTTCCATGCGGATCTATTGTCGCTCCTATACCTATTCCGCATGCCGCGCTGCTTTGCATCATACTTTGCACCTGGTACACGCGTCTATCGTCGTCGCACGTCTTGCATTCGAAAGATATAGTTTCATGCGTTGCCGTTAATATCGTAAAAATATCACTTAAAAAATGTAATAATTATAATATAAAAAGATTACAATTAAGTCTATTGAATAAATTATTTCTAAATATACTTTATCTCTCGTGCTTTTTAGTTTTTACACAATTCTTACTAATTCTTGTACAGCAACGATTACTATTACATATAAAAATAATTGATGGAAAATAGAAACAAGCAATTGTAATAAAAAATAATATTGTCAAACGTATTAATACTTAATTGGACGTAATCTTCCACATATCCAGCGTAATAAAGTAAGTAAAGCGATATAGAGTGTCGCGAGACATTTTCCTCGCGTTAAGTACTCGAAGAGATTGGGGCCGCATGGAAGCGGAGCTATAGATAGAAAGCTATCCGGCAACCACGCCTTGCGAGAGATATCCAGATGCCAAAGCATTAGCCTCATCCCCCAAATCCCCGTTCACGATTTTACCCCGGTCGATTCTGCCTTATCTCAGTTCATTTTGAATATATTATGGCACAGCGATATTCACGGTTTTTGTACAACTTGAGATACCATATGCAATCCCATACACGCATATATACAGATACTTAAAGGACTAAATGTAATTTCGTGACTTTTATTTGCTCCAAAGAGTTATAGATTCCTTATTATACCTGAGATAACAAACCACCATTCTAAGATTAACGTGGCTCTGAGTCTTAATTTTATTGTTTGATCGCCGCACAAAGTATTCAATGTATCGCGAAGAAGGCGATTAAAAATAATACAATTCAATAAAAAGATTCAAGGTAACTATAACCCGCTGGGCGATTTATTTAAGAAAAAGTTGTGCACAATACTTGCAATTTATATTTACCTACGAATCCGAATTTTTGTAATATTGTAATTAAATAAATTTATATATAAACGAGAACTTTTCTCATTAACCTCTAACCATAATCCTCTTTCATTTATTGATATACAATTGTTTCAAATACACAAAGTTATTATACAAATTTAACAAGAAAAAATCGCTTAATAAAAGAAAGAATGAGATTATTCATGGATATTACCGAGTCTTACTGTGATTCTTCCTAATGCATCCTAATTATTCATTTCTAGTCTTGAATTAATCTTGAATAAGTTACATGTATTTCGACTTAATGATTCAGATCAATAGGTTTTTCCGATTAACAATTCTCGATTCCATTAAATATAGAAATATGGATTAAAGTAGCTAAAGGGATATTTTTGGAATCAGACTCAACTAAGGATTTTTTTAGATCATAGCATTGCTAATCTTCCTTGTTTTTTCTTTTCTCTCTTTCATCTCATTCTTCAGTCTTTTTTTTAACTACTCAAGGTTGCGTTGAGCTACAACGGACATAGAAAAGAAAGCACACGTGAGATCGTTAATGATTCATAAGTTTTTACAGTTACTTGTCTGCTAACTTTATGGCTAACGTTGTTGTCCTTAGTCTTTCGATCAATTTGTTAATTTTACGTTTGATTTATAACTAGACAGTGTAGTATTCTTGAAACAAGAAAAAAGCGAATAACCTTTGGCTGGATGAATCTGACTTAAACTTATAAAAAACATAACATCAATGCATTCCGCACATGTCTAGCCATTATTTTTCCTTGTGACTGTGTTCCATAAATAATTCAACTAAAATAATACAGTTACAGGCACGATCTCTCCTTAGAATTCAGTCTCGGCTTTCCCCGATGCGCGTAAATGCCATAACTGTCACTGTGAACGTATATGTGTACTCGTGTCAATGTCGTAAGCAGACGAAGCTTTTCCTTTCATTCCTAGTCGGAATGAAACAAAAATATCACATGCGAGATGATAAATTCTTGTATTAAGATTATTTACAATAGATATATTGTAGGAATCAGAAATTATTCACAGCAGAAATTACTTTTGTTGCTTTGAATGTAAAAAATTAAAAGGTAAATCCCACGACTTAATTGTAAACTTGTATTATAATAAATTGTAAACTAACGAATATATTAAAGTTATGAATAAATGTATTAAATTAAATTACAGCAGAAAATGTATTTGAGGAAAGAAAATTTAATTGCCTAAATAATTGAAAAAATTCTAGAAGAATTGAAATTCACTATTATTCATATTAATAATTTTCAATAAAATATTCTTCGAAAAAATGATACGTATTCCTATCGCGTATGCGAATGTGTTATATTTTGCTCAATCTTTGCGAGAGCGGCGAGTGAATACATTTACTTATAGTGATGCATATATACATCAAATATGCTATAACATATACATAACTTGTATAATGTATATGTACACATACGACATACGTTTACATAAACGGATGTCAGATCTCAAAATCGCAGACCTTATATAAAGTCGATATCATGATTTACATGCAGCATAGAAAAAAGCAATGTAAAATAAAAATTTACAAAAACACCACTTTTTTTTAATACGTCACACAAACAATATTAACAAGTAATTAACTTACGTTTATAAATTTAATATTTGTTAATTATATCTTTAACAAAGAATTTAACATATTTTAATATTATTATCAATTATCTTGGCATAAAGTATGTGTGTGTATGTTTTACAAAATTATAGTTTATATTATGATATCTGCAAATAACATTTCTATACAATGCCAGAAATATAAATTTCGTTTTCTCAATAACGCTTGTATTCCTGGATTTAGAGGAGGAAAATGGTTACAGGTTGGAAAATAGTTTTTTCGACCCAAAAATTCAATGAAATCCTTTCCAGATTTGTTCAGCAAGTTTTTCATACAAAGTGAAAGTAGCCGGTTGAGTAATCAAACGTTCCTTCGTGAGGCAGTCTATACGTGTCCTTTAAGAGAAAACGTTGGTCCAATTGATTTATCAAATTTTTGAAGAAGATACAAATTTATTTTAAATATACATTTTTATTTTCTTGTATTTAGATATATTACAAAACTATATTATATATTTCTTAGAAGAATGAAAGAAAGAAACAGAGAAGTAAGTGTTCATTCGTTTCAATTTACAATAACATATTGTTATAAAAAATATATTGTTTAGTGTCAGAAAAGATAATTACATTTTATATATTAAAATATTTAAATGATCGATGATTTAAAAACTAATAAAAATTTTCATTTCATTTAAAGAAGTTTACGTATACACATATGTGTTTGTATAATATTATGTTTCTTTTGCAATAATTTATAAATATTCTTAGGCACACGCTTAATTATTTCAAGCCTCTTGATCTATTTCAGAAAAATACAAAATTCATAAAATAGATGAAAGATATTGATAGAATGCATCGTTCTTAACTCTGACGCAAAATTTGCTTTGCTTATAAGGCGTCCAAACTGATTCAATTTGAACTATCTATACCTGTCGAGGTACGTACATAGCTCAGTGGCCAAATCTGCGGTCCATAAAAATAGTTACAATGTTCTATCGACGCATATGATGAAAGAGATCCGTGACGAGTCGGCACGAGCCCCTAGCGCAGCTGTGAGAAATGCACACCTATAGGTACTAAGCATCGACGGGCCGCGCGCGACCATAAAATGATCGTAAAAACTTAATTTTACGAGAGACATAATATATATTTGCCACCACCACCGCCACCACCAACTATATCGGCATTGCCGTCGACGAAGAAACAGTTGCGAACCACGGGGTGAAATTTTGTAAATGTACATAAGCTCCGCACTTCATGCCAAATGATCAAAACAACGTTTGCAGAGAAAAGGATTTTCTTGCTCTGAAAACCTGTTCTTTTTTGCAATCTAAAGAAAACGGGATTTTAAGAATTTATATTCAAAGTGATAAAATAAAAAAAAAGCTATGAAATATAATCTATACATTTAATTAATAATCACATTTATTAATCTATTAATCAATTTATAATTCAGAAAATAATTTTTATGATAAAATGATGGGAAAACTTATTGAACTTGAAAATTTATTACTGTTTTTTTATATTCAACCAGTATAAATTGAATTCAGAAATTAATCAATATGATCAAGTCTATTATATTTCTATTATATATTAATATTTTATAAATATATTAATTAATCATTATATTAATCATTTATATTATTTAATCATCATAATATCAATAAAAATTATTAATAATAAATTATTTGTTGGGATTGCATATTTTATAAATAACATACTGCTATTAATAAAGAAATATTACATATTTCATTAAGAATATTATTATTATAATGATTTATCAATCGTGAGATATATTCTTTAAATATGTAATTATAAATTTATAATATATATTCTTGAAGGAGCAAACACGTAATACATAGGACTTTAAATGCTAATTTCTAGAAGAGAAGATCTCGATAAAGAAGTCACTCATCAGTATGGACCAAGTTACAAAGCCGTCCCGCGAAGAACATTTTGGAACGACGGGAACTCGACTCCCAGCCCGAACATCATTCCCTTTACGACCAATTAGTAGATCCAGAAACATACCTACCCTGCAGTATGAAAAAAAGGAATGAGAAACTCGAAGAAAGAAGTTGCCAAGCCACAAACTTGCGGTAATCTCCGTAACGAACTTCACGAATCAGCCGGCGCGGGCGCTATCCGAATTTTTCTGGCGAATGTTAAAACGCGGTATGCCGAAAACACCGAAGTTAAAGAATGTGTAATCAGCCAATTCTATGAGGTGGGTGGTCCCGACACGTGAATTCCGCTTAAAATGACCGCCGTGTCATCGGACGTGGAGAGGCGAGCCGTCGCGCTATCATTGATACTTACGGAGGGACGGATGTGAAGCCGGTTAATGTGCACGTACACGTATGCTCATCGATTTTTCACTTATCTTTACATCGCAATAAAAGATCTGTTCCTTAACAAAAAGACCATCTCTATCGAAATGCGAATTTTCTGATTTTGTTCTGATAAAATCAGTGAAAAATTGCATATTATCTATAATCTGCATAAAAGATTATTAAAAAATATATATGTATTTATCAAAACAATACATTGTAAATTAAAACAGACACAGTTTAGCAAAAATCTGAAAGTTAGATAAACATATAACTATTTAATTATTTTAGAGAAATCGACAGTAGTTTATAAACGTCTAAATATAAATAATTTCTTTCGAAAGATGAAGATTATCAAATTACATTATGATGATCACAAATCTCTATCACCATACAGTAGCATTTGTCTAAGATGACTAAACGTTCATAATAGATAGTATAATAGAAATAATCTTCTACTACCTATCCTAAGTCTACAGTAGCTATACTAAGTCTACACTAGCTATATTACTCTATACTAAGTTTACACTACCAGCAATTACTTTAACGATGCATATTAATTAGGACAATAAAATCTCTTACGAGGATATAATTATAATATTGAATTATGGGCGACGTTTATTCTTGTCACGCAATATTAACGACGTAGCCTGTTGCCGTTTATGCATTCATTTACAAAGTCAGACATTGGATTAGTAAAATGCGTGAAGCTTCTGTTGCAAGCAAATCCAATCTGTACTTTTGATATCTTCATTCCTTCGAATCAACAAGAGAAATATTGTATTAGAAAAGAGAAAGAGAGAAACATGATACAATAAAATTTCTTTATATATTTACTTGTTGTCTGTCAGGTAGTTACATAGCGTTTAGATAAGAATTTACGTTAATTGTTACACAAAATAGTTTGCATGAAAAATTAAAGACTATATAGAATCTGCGTTTTTTAAAGATGATGAAACAAAAATTGATGAAGAACTTTCTTAATAGACAGACAGAACATCTTAGGCAAATCAGTATATAAACAAATGGTTACTAAAAGACGAGTGAATATAGATAAAGAGAATATTTAATGAAATCTTCCCAAAATCGCGTTATACTCAGATTTATACAGGTGAGTAGATGCACTTTTACTAAAAAGCATTATCCTAGTCGCCGCTTGTGTATCTTACACGGAAGCCCGCTTAAACATTTTATGGGGTGGTCGGTGTAATTTGATGGCCCATAAAAACGCCTAGTCTAGTTTTTCCCAGAGCATCGTCATCTGTCGTCGGCCACGCGCCTCCTTGACGTTTCATGACCACGATTTCCTAAACATCGCTCCATCATGCTCGGATTTACGTCTCTTTAACCTCCGTGAAGCGTAACACGCGCGCAATATTGCTCGAAACATCAGTAGTGCTGCACGCTCAAAGTCTCGGACGATTACAGGATAATACAATGTTATTGTGAAAGACAATCATTACGATATTTGATATCAAAATTGTAAAGTGGATGAAGAAAGATGATGTCTACACAGATCTTTGACGAAGAAAAATCTCGAATTTCTCGAAGAATTTATAAGTGAAGTTTGTTTGAATGTTAAGCTATCGCTTGAAACGGAACTTGAAACTACCGTGGTTGAATTGCCGACGGTGAAGCTGATGGCTTTGCGACGACCAATGAAACGACGCCGCCGAAGTATCCAGTATGATCGAGGTAAGTCGTCGAAGCAACCCTGAAGCAGGAAACGGGAAACGTGGTGGAAATTGAAAATGTGATGGACGACGGGATGACGGGATGACGGGACATAGGGAATAGAGATGACGATATTGGAGTATCCGGATATTGGAGAAGGTAGAAGTTCACGGAAATTACGAGAGAATCGCATTCGCATTCCATGTGCGTGGATCAACTCGTTACCACGAATATTAAACTACAACTAAAAATACTATGGTATTACATAAAATGTAAGTAGTTTAAAAAATACGGGACATCTTTTTTTGTTCAGATTTAAAATTATTAAAACCGTTTTTGAAGTTGTATTAAAAAAATGACTTTGCGATCTTTTTGTAAGATAAAAAAAAATGAAAGTTATTCAACTTTTAAACAATGGCAGCCCCAACCGTTTTAAAATTAAATAATTAAGTTCAGATTCTTAACTTTAATTAAGGTACATGAGAAGTTTAAAACCTTCTCTTTTCAGCAGTAACAATTACTGTCGATAATAATCGGTCGTTATATTCCGATAAAAATTTCAATCTTATTTTTAGTTTTAATGTAATAATGTAATAAATATATTATGACAAGTATCTTGTGGTAAGGATTAAAGACAAAGATAGAATGACTGATACGCAAGCATCATGGCAGTTGATACGCTACATATAGTAATCTAAGTTGTGTTTATAGCTGAATATATATGCATAGCAATCCGGTGAATCGTGGTAGCACGAGAAACTCATTACCCCATGGCGCGGGTATTAGCATATTTAGAGACTATTTCCCTCTTTCTTCTCTTAGCCCCACCTACCATCCCTTACTTCATCCCCCTGATCTATCTTCCACCACTCTACGGTCTGTCAACCGCTGCGCATTTCTCACCGCTCGTAAGATAGGCTACGGTGCAGCTAATACATTACTCTCCTCGACGGAAAAATTTTAATATTACAATTTCTTTATGTTGAGATTAATCATACATGATGCAAACCGGTATTAATTTGACGCAGGCAAACGCATCGACATAATCAGATTTATATCTCACAAAATTATATTACAATAAAAATAATATTTTCATCGGAGTAAAATCGCAATGGATGTCTGAAATGCGCAAGCACTTTATTGTTACACACACATAGATGCGAAAGGTATATGAGGTGCGGAGAATCGTAGAAAAGGCTAAGTAATTAAGGAAGCTCCTCCTAAGAGACAATTTAACTTAATGAGAGGCAGTCTGATTCACCCCTGGTATTTCTCGTCCTATTCTCCGCCTCCATCTCGTCGGGCGGAATACTATCAGCTCTTCAAGCTCTATTCTTCACTCAGTTCCACATTTCCTCCCCACTTTTCTTAGACTAACTTTCTTCACGACTAACATCTGCTCTTTCTAAAAACCCGCCCTTTTTGTCTATACAACGCTATAATAAAAATTCTAAAGATAAAATGATATATAATTACTATTTCAATCTACGTCCAAAACTATTCCGAAATTGATATTTATTTCATCCTTTGTGATGGAAAAAATTTAAGAAGTTAACGATATTTTTCATTTTGTTCTTGACATTATTCACAATTTACAAAAGCATTGATTTTTTTCTGTAAACCCCTGATCCAAATCTGTTCCGGCAAACCAGATTCTACGAATCGTACGCATATGCCGACGTTTACATTTGGTTGTCGAGAAATCTTCGTTTATGTATTGCGAATCTCTGTTTATATTACTACATTTGCTCGTCAGCTGTATTACATGACACAGTTTAACTTAACTGTTCAAGTTTTCAATTAACACGAAAAATACCGAATTATATTACGTTAATTACACAGTTCCACACACGTGTTTTTATAACTTATTTTATATTTTTGAAATTTCTATACAACCATAGCTTAATACTTCATTTTACTTAGCGTTTCTTTGATTCTATTCTTCTTCTATTCTTTATTTTAAAAATTGTTTTTATCTTAATTTCAATATAATACACAAAATTATTTACATTTAATTATATACGAAATAATGTCCTAGCATTAATTTAATTCATTTACACATGAATTATATATGAATTTATATAAACAATTAATAATACTCTTTTTTCAATTTATCTCAAGTGTGAAGTAAACTAAATATAAAACAGTCTTGAGTCTGGAAGTTTTTATTGCATCCATTCTGTATTTCGTGCTTGTGAATCACTCAAGTTTGATCAACCAATTCAAGATTCGACTATGAAACTTTAACGGAACACTTCAGACGATCTCAAATAAGCATTCAGCAATTATATGACGTATTATCTTCAAGAAGCTCCATGTTAATAACTATTTGTGTGGATAAATATTATCTCAAAATAATACAAGCCGCATCTTATTTTTAGAGATATAACTCCTTTACAATAATTTTCAATAAATAGTATGTACAATAAATATACAATTGTATCATAATTATGTGTGTGTATTTATATCTGAAGTATAAGGAAAAATATGAAGAAATGTGGATATTTTTTAACGCTACGAAATAATGCTCTTGAAATCAAGATCTGACTAAAGATTTGGGAAGGCAAGGATAAGTAGGTGATAAATAATCTCGGGCAAACTACTTTGCATTTTTTGCCGATAAATCGGTCATGACGGAAAAGTGAGACGAGATGATTCCTTCAAGGGTACTTCTATTGAAAAAAGGATAGGGAGGTTGGTATAAGGGTCCATTGGAAGGAGGAACCTTGAAATTATTGTTACGGAAAATAGATGGGGATCCGCGATGGAATCTTTTACAGGAGGCAAATGGAACGAAGATAAAAATAAGATACATAAAAATGAATTATATGAGGGAAATAATAAAAATGATACATACAAAATATGTTAAACAGCACGTTGAGATTTTAAAAATTTTAGATAAATTACAAAAGTATAATTTTTACGCGGGATGATTTATTATAGTTTTAAAAAGTACAGAAAGTTTTTGAATGCTAAGTTTTAATAAAAGTTTATTATTATAAATTAGTTTTACAATAATAAACTTTGTTATAAAAATAAAGATATTAGAGATATCATAATAATACAGAAAACAATATGTCTTAAAATATTATTTAAAAAGTAATTCTAGTATATATATATATATATATATATAAATTAGAAATATAGACAATTTTTAAATATATTTTAATGTATAAAATTAATAAATAAAAGATTACACTAAATGCTTATAACACAGTGTACAAAAAATTTTCCTTGTCTATCAATAAAAATATAATTTATTTTAATTTAATCAAATATTTTTTATAATTATGATGTTATAACATGGTTAATAATATATATTCTATACTAATAAAGATAACCATCATATTCTCACGATTTATTTTTATCAACAGAAAATGATTATCTTCCATTAAATTTTTCATCATTTTTTATAATGAAATTTTAATATCTAAAAAAAATTTTTTCTAGGAGAACCCTGTTTTCTACAATTTTGATTAAAGTTTTGATTTGATATGGACGCCATCTCTGTAAAACTGTTGAAAGTTAAACCAGATCGATAAAACAGAAAAGGGCTAGTCGGTATAATCTTCGAGCTGAAGAGAATATTTCTATCTCGGAAAATTACGGAACATATAAAATTGCGGATGGATAGGGACGATGAAAGAGTGGTGATATAAGAGGGTAACATCACGAGTAACATGAAAAGTTATTTTTCCGGGCGGATAATAAGTAATTTCATAAATTCTGTCAGTTTCAGCGTAAACAAAGAAGGGTTCAAGAGGGAGTTGAGATTGTATTAATCAAACATGACGTCAGCTTATCGTGAATTTGAATTTAATCCAGGAAAATATACAGAGAATGACATTTTCTCTAATATAATATATTTAACGTAAATATCGTTAATGTTCCTGTCTTAAAAAAAGATTTAACATCTAATTTAAAATAAATTTGATATCGATATGATATACGAGAATAAATATATTGTTATATTTAAATGTTGTAATAAGTGCATTTTATTTAATACAAACAATTATATTTAATACAAACGTATCATTAGGTCAATATCGGCATGAAATGAAAAATGTGATAATCGTATAAAATATAACGAATGAGAAAAATATAAAGAAATAATTATTATTTACAAGAAATAAAAATGTGACATAAAAACAAAATTGAATATTAATAAGATGAACTGAATTCATTATACGGATTTAAATCAAAAAAGAAGAATGACTATAACGAGCAATCAACATAAACTTGTCGTCAGTCATAAAGTAGAACGTTTACATATCACCGGAACGATCCGCCGACTTTGCATACACGGCCTAAACACACATATAGGAAGTTGATATAGAAGTCTATTCTTGTAAAACAAATAATTCTTGCAGATCCGAGGCGCGGATATGTCTGTGGATTGAGGAGTTTCGAATAACGAATTAAAAAGTGAGATAGATAGAAAGAAAGATAAACGTAAAAATAAAGAAGAAAAAATAATTTCAACTTTTCATTAAAAGAAAACTTCGAATTTATCTATTTTCATCATATTTGTTTGTGATGGAACATCCGTTTATTCTTGAACACTCTGTATATATCACAACTAAAAAAAATGAAGAGAAAAAGATTCGAAAAACACGAAGCATGTGAAGTAAAAAGTCTACAAAATGCAGGTGGCCTCCTGCCAAGCGGAATATGTGCGAGTCGGGAGATGTGGGGGTATACGGCTGCAACATCAAGTATCAACAATATTGCTCATGGTCTCAGTCTTTTGACACGCGAAAAATAAGATGAGGACGCGACGGCATCCACAGAAGGTGCCCTTCTAGCGGGGTTCCGCTCTCCGAACTGGCGAGTTCGTTGCAGAAAGAGTCTTGGAATTCAAAATGGCTGTCGCGAGATCGTGTGAGCCGCTATGCGTGGGCAATCCATCGGCACACCATCTCGTGCTCACTTGTGTGTCGCTAAAGAGCGTCACTTGCGGCCATGATGATTTTCCATCTCATCAAGATCGAATCGAGACATCCTTCTTTTTTCTCTCTTTTCAAATTAGTTTAACGTTTGCAAAAGATTAAAATTTAACCATTTTAGAGAAACGAATTGTATTAATTAACTCTTAGGATAAACAAATTTTTATTGATTTTAAAAGAAAAATATCAATAATTTGTTACATGTAAGTTGTTTTTCTATCCTAAATAAATCAAAAGTTTTTGGAGACTTTTAGAGGGACTAATTTATAAACCTGGATTATCATGTAAATAATATCAGACATATGAATTTTAACTTATAATTAACTATACATTAGATACATATCACATTCTTGTGTTTGTAATGTTTATTTAATAAATAAATTATGTTAAATCATATATGATATAGATTATGTTCCTCATAATAATAAAAAACATTTACAATAAATAAAAAATTTTAATAATTTGTCTTTTTCTTCATTTTTTATATTATTTAAAAATATTTCAGATATTATAGCAAATGTTACGAATAAAAAATTGTTTAAATTCAAGTAGCATTATTAAAAGCATTAAATTAACATTATTAATATTAAAACTATTTGATCATAAACAAAAAATTTTATTATGATAATAAATAAAAACAAAAAAGTTAATTATTTCATGTTTACATATAATAAATAATATTTAAAAACATGCATTCTAAGAAAACTTATTATCATTAAAATAACATTTATTGGCATAATATTTAAGATTATACAATATAACATATACAATATAACAAATAAGGAAAAAATAACCTAGACCAAGTCACAGACATTTGCGATTGAAAAATTAAAATACTCAATAAATTGTGAATAAAAAATCGAAATCGCTGGCTTGCAATCGGCCATGCCACGCTTCACGCCATCGCATCCGACGGCAGCCATGCTTTCTATATGCTTCGATATTCTCCTTCTATTGGCCATCCTGTTCCGAACTGGTAAATTTGAATCTAAATCTTTATTGAATACAGTATGAATTGATGATCGAAACATATTTTTTGATAAAAAAACTAAAAAAATGGTCGAAATCATTATTAGTATTAGTATTAGTATTAGTAAGTATTATGTATACTGATTTACTGCATAGAGCAATGTATTAAATTGTCATAAACATTCATCGCTTGGAGATACACTGATCGTGCAGATTAACCGTACTCATGTAGATATCTAGAGTATCCAGTTTTCTCATGCGAGCAGAAACTCA
Source organism: Cephalotes varians (assembly GCA_037157785.1). Lineage (NCBI taxonomy): Eukaryota > Metazoa > Arthropoda > Insecta > Hymenoptera > Formicidae > Cephalotes > Cephalotes varians. The sequence goes on along the minus strand of JANQDE010000002.1, from coordinate 3,873,549 downwards.
GCGCGCCATAACCACCTACCCGTTTGACCACCCCGAGAATATACATCTTTCTCATTCCTCTTTCTCCCTCTTTTTTCTCTCTTATCCTCTCTTTCTCTCTCTCCCCCTTTCCGGTTCTCTTCTTTCCCTCTTGCGTTCTAACTTCCCTCGCGTATCTCTACCTTTTCACCATCCCATTTTTATTCAAATTCATTGGGAAGCTCCTCCGCACGAGTACTCCCAGTCCGCCCGTTACCGGCGCGGCGCGCTCCTCCTCTCCACCTTCGCTCGTTTTTTTTCTTTCTCCCCCTCGTTTTCCATAAATTCTGAATTTTATTTAGTCTGTTTCGCACCATGCCATTGCCTCGTGTCTTTATACCTACGCGTTTTACCCGCATTGAAACCGAGTACAAGAGATTCCCGCCTGTTGTATCATGAAAAGATACCGCACACTTGGAGTGTATAAAATTAGCGATAAAATTAGAAACATGCCACTGTGCCTATTTCCGATTATGATTTTACGGATATAGTTGGATATAGATGGAGTTTATAGATATGAAAGATTCAACTGAAGGGAGAATATCATTTAACATAAAAACATCTGATATAGAGCAAATAATATTTTTTCTTAGCAATTATTATCTTAAAATGTTCATGTTGCAAAATATAATCTAAAATTTTTATGTTCAAAATTATAAAATCTATTTATGTGTATCTAACATCTTTTTTATTTCAATACTAAAATTAGCTTATTCATATCAAAAGATTATTTTTTCTATCATACTAAAATGAATAAAATAAAATATCAACCAAGTTGCAATATACATCTAATAACAAATATTCATAATTGCAATTGAACACGCAAAAAAAAAGAATATCTCAGAATTATTTGCAAAGATCTTAAGATAAAATTTTTGAGTCCAACGATGCTCGAATATATAATCAACGACGAGTAATTTAGTGACGTTATTTTATACGCTTTATATCTCTCAGCCTCGTGAGTTTGTTCGATCGTAAGATACAAATGTATGTGTGTTGATATGCGACAATGGAAGGGTAGAAAGTAAAGATACTCGTGCAGGGAAGAACAAAATAATGCTGAACTTGCGCTTGAAAGGTCGTAAAACGAAGGGGATCGAATCGCAAGAGTTGATAATTCACGGTGCGGGTTTCTTTCTATAGCACTATTGCCTAATGAGACTGTTTCACTATGGTAAGAATCACGATAGTCTAATGAAGATTATTATGCAAGTGAACAAATTACGTTAGAATACCGTCGTGTTACAATGTAATATAATGATTACTTAAAAGTAAAAATTATATGCCGTATTGACTTCATACAGTAAAAAATAAGTCGGTCAAAAAATTCGAGCAATACAAAAACCATTCTGTGGTAGTATTAATAAAATATACAATAGATAGAACTGAAAAATTGTATCTAATTCAATAAAATTCAAACAAAACAATTTATTAAATAAATTCGATTAAATTTTTTTCTTCTGCGTATTTTTCTTTCCACATGAAACCTACGATACGAAGGCCGTTCGATAAATCCATGCAAAAATAAAGAAGATTCTTTTTGGAAAATATCTATTTTATTTCTCAATGTAGTCTCAATATACTTTCAATTATTTTCAATTTTTTTTGTTTTGGTTCCATTCATATAATTATCATGCAATTTATCTAACTCTGCAAAGTAAGCGTTTGTTTTATCAATCACTCCAAATCTCTTTCCTACAAGCCACTTTTTCATATTTAGGAACAAATAATCCAAGAGTGGGAAGATGTGGGAACAATTTCAATAATCTGTCGCAATTTCGGCACAATCGGAGAAGTTGATCGCGTTAAACACGGATTAATTGACGCAACCGTCCATAAATTGGTACACGATTTTTCAAGAGTTGTCAGATATTCAAAATGGTATCGATAGCATACTAGTGGTACCATCTCTTAGATTTTGCAGAGTTATTGAATAGCCCTTGTATGTAACGCTGTCTTAAAAAATACAATCGGCTAACAAAGATCATCCTAATGCAATTGCAAAGTGACATTTCAACTCACCTTGCGGCTATAATAATGATGCAGAGGTCGCTGCGGTACGACGACAATCCAATGTCGTCGTGAGTCGCGGCGGCAGAAGGGCGTAGGGAGGGGACGCTTTTGCCCTTTTCCCTTCCAAGGGTTATTATGATCCGAGTAGCTACTCCATGCCGATCCGTTTTTCAACTGCTGAAACAGCCACACATTGGATTCGCATTTAACACAGCTAACGAAAAACAGGAACATCGGGTATGTTACTTTTACGAAATTTCACAAGCATTGTTCTTATTCGATACGAAAATTATAAGAGTGTCAATGATCCCTGCTATAATAATAAGAATTATGATATCACTGATAAGCGTTCCTTTTCCGTTTAACTGTTTCCTTTCAAATCTGTTCTTGGAGAGGACGCGAATCACAAGCCCATCATGTTATTTCCGACCAGTCGAGCTTTCACAGTAACGTTAATTAGGACACTTTCACAAATTCAATATGACGATAATATATTGAGAGGAAAAGTTCACAAATTTCCAACTATCACTTGATAAAAAACTTGTCTCTGATTCATATTAAGGTATTGTAAAATACAATTAAAAGAACGTATTCCCTTTATCATTCCTTTATTCGGGAATGCACGAGAAGGACCATAACGCTTACACTATACCGAGCACACAATGATCGTTTTGTATCAATCGTCATAGAAAAAACAGATAAGATGACAATAACAAAGCAATCGGACCAGCGCGTTCAAGTGGCGCATCGACACGTGAGATCGCAGGAGAACGGTTGTCGGGATTTCGACTGCGCTCGGCAGCCACAGCAAAGGCGAGGCAAACGTAACGGAACGGAAATATACACCGCGAACTGAACGAGTTAGCTCGCTGCCAAAGCTTGGCAGCACTACTACGCGACAGACGCGTGTAGTCAAGACCAGAAAGACTGTAGGTATCGGCCAACGGGATTTACTATGCTCGAACTGTACTGGCCTCTTCTCTCTCTCTGTCTTTTTCTCTTTCCTTCTTTCTCTCTTCTGTTTTTTCTTTTTCTCCTTTTCTCTTTCTCGCTCTGTCGCTCCAAGGCAGCAAAGGCAAGACAGCGCAGCAAGACGAGTTGTTGCGAGCGACACGTAACAACGACCGCCTCTCTTTGCCTCGCACACTGCAGGATGGAGTCAGGTCGAAGCAGGCCAATCAGACGCCCAGCGTATCTACCTGCGGACTGCCTTCTGTGTAGCACCTGCAGGCAATATGCCTCAGCCTTATACTTTGTAAAATGCCGGCTCGCGTCGATGACAGATCATCCGCGGTCTGCTTCAGCTCTCAACCCCTTTGCGCTTTCGCCGCTTCTGCGTTTCTTTGCACCGAACTGACTTACTACGCAAAGCCAACTGGCTGGTCCCAATATTCCCGTGTTAACGCACGACGGTTGCCAAGTCAATCTATCAATGATACGTCATCGAAACATTTTTCGGCGTACATAATGTACGCAGATAATTATTCTGAAAGATAAGAGATGTCAACAAAACTAACACAAATGTTCTTTCTCTCTTTCTCTGTTTCTCTCTCTTCCTAGATCTAGACATTGACATCAATCCTGAGATAATACGCGAAAGGAAAGGACGAATCCGTGAAGATAGTTTGTCAACGCTCTTCAACTTGGAATTTCAGGACAATTATGGAAAGAAGCGAGTCACTATGCCACGAAGCGAAGCACCGCAGATTGAGTCACTAGCCAGTTTTATTTCGGTACCTGTTATTGGCTCTTAACGCTCTCCCGTAAATACGAAACAAAGGTCCGCCATTGATTGAACTTGCTTCTCTCTCTCGGAAACATTTAACGCTCACTTGGACATCCCCAGCGATAGAAATGCCGCGTTTTTTCGCAGTACTAGCGAACTGTCAAGACCTTTCATTATCTCCTATTATTATCTCTTATAATCATCATTTCATTGTTATCTTCATAATCGAATAGTGTGAAAAATATGAAACGTACGATTGCCTAATATCGCTTGTGAAAATTTCGCTGAACGTTCACAACGCTACAAATAAACATTCTGTAATTCAATCGTGAAACGATATTGTTCTACATTTTTGTAAGATATTTGATCTGATTGCATTTACAAATAATAAGCAGGACAACCATTATAGCATGATTTGTTATTTGTTAAATCAACATTTTGGCTCTAAATGATGAAAATTTGTCGATTTTATTGTAAATTTTTTTTAAACATGATTTCGCCTCATTTGCATTAAAATGTTAGTTACAAGTATAATAATCATTCGATCAATGAACTCTCTTAAGTTCCCAAATTAATACACCAACTTAGAAACATACCTGGTTTTCGCATAATATTAAGTCGCGGCAGCTCATCTTCATCGACTGCGTTTAGGACGGGCGATAAAAACATCAAATATCTTTATCACATATGGCGGCGCGGCTTTTGGGGCTTTAAGAACTTTTAATTAAAATACTTCGGGCATACAACAAGCATGCGTCGTGAAAGGAGCGGATGGCGACGTGAATTCTAAAATAGCGGCGTCGTGGAAGGAGCGGATTCGATGTTGATGTCCACGATTGGTTAACTCGGGTTGTTTCGAGATTTAGGTCCAGCCCACGATATCTTAATAGATGGCCTTCTACTTGAATCACGTCATGGCTGTCTGTTAACTCGTAGGATTCCTGTTTCGTTTTGAGCGACCATATCTTATGCTTGCGGTTATAATTCACAACGCAAACTGTAATGTTCTTATTAATACTAATATGCCTCTCTGATCCAAGTTCCCGATAGGTCTAGTCGTAAAATGCGCAAAAACTGCAAATGGTCTAATAATAATTAATATTCAAATTTATTTATTAACGCGTAAGTAACGATTATTTCTCGTTAATATGATTAGCGTATAGCGTTTTATATCATACAAGTTGTAATAGTTGCTTCATTACGTAATTACAAATTCGAAACTGAAGAATTTAAGCACTTCTGGTCGAGTGCATTCAATGCCTTTTATGTTTATTATTTTATAGCGATGTAATCTGTAGGCAGTTAAACTTAAATAGGCGGCCACCGTGTTTAAATAACGGCGCTCGATGAGTTTGTGAAGTCATAATTTATCGTTGATTATCGTTCGTCAAAAAGGCCATCGAGCACACAAAGTTCGAGTCTACGCGGGGCAATAAATTTACAACCTCGAAAACCAAAGCATAAAACTTGTAGCGTATCTGTAGCAGATATTCATAAGGATATACCCACGTAACCGTCGTTGTATATTCTTTGATCTCTAAGACCTCTGATCACAGACGGCAGAAACCTGTGCTAGAAACTTTCATTATAGAAATATGTATGTCTGCTATTTAATGAACTGAGTCCCGAAGAGAATTTATTATCTACACAAATTATATGTCTCGATTCTAAAAAAAGAAAAGATACTGAAATTATAGTACTTTCAAGTTATTTTGGCGTCAATGATTTACTCTCGTGACTTCTTACGCGCTTTTTTGCCTGTGATACATAATGCGCAGAAACTAGGCTAATCCGCAACCGCGTTTATTGTCACTTACAGCTATAATCATGTATAGAAATAAAATCATTAGATCGATGAACTTAAACATTGAATGTTATATAGAAATGGCTATTAAAATTGGCAAGGCCGTTTCACTCGTTAAAATATTGTATTTACTATGTATAATTGTTGTGGAACATCTAATCATCGAGTAAATTACATTCATTTTGTATCATTCATATGTCATAATATGACATCTTGATCACATTTTTAAATCCATATTAGTTATAGTAAAACAAACGATTTTAAAAAAGAAAATATTGAACAGTAATAGAAAAAATATATAAGCGGAAAGATATTTATCCTTCTTAATTAAACGAAAAACATTGAATCTATAATGTTACAGCCTTTTTTGCGAGTGTATAATCAAATATGATAACATTATTTAAATATGACAGTTATAAATATAACAATTTATAATCTTGCACCAAAAATTTGATAATATACACTGGTCTAACAAAAGTAGAGAACATCTTAATAAATACATGAAATAAATCTTATTTGCACATATAATTTGTAAAACTGTAAAACAGTAAAAAAGAATCATTATTTTATATGCATGATGTTAAAATATGCAAATTTTATATAGTCGATTTTTTAATCGATTTTTTCTGTAAGTTAGGTGTCGGTCTATTCACAATATTTCTGAAACTACCGCGTGTCACTTACCGCTTTGCCATATAAACAGACATATAATAAAATGATTGATCACCATGCTCAACTATCACATGTTACAAGAAGAACCAATAAAATCGTCAAGGTCGTTTCACTCATTAAAGTATTTATGATTGCAATTGTTATGGGATATCGGTCACAATTATCACCTATTTAACTTCGCGCCAGACGATTTGTCTTCGACATAGCGCAACGCTTTACAGCTCGGTCCAGTCACACCGATAGAAGAAAAGGGAAGACGGGGGAGAACATAAGAGCTCATAAATGCGAATTTAAGAGACGCAATAAAAACACATTGAAATCGAGAGTGAACGAGCGAAAGCACGTGCTTCAACTACCGCGAGATTTTGTTCGACACATCGTTGCTCATTTGCGGATGCATTCGAAAAGTGTATCTCCATTTTGTTCTGATATTCTTAAATTTCCCTTCTTCTTCTATTATTTGTAATCCTAATTAGAACAAATTTTTGTTCTGATATTCTTAAGTTGCTCTTCTTCATCTATTATTTTGTAATACTAATTAAAACAAATTTTCCTTCAGATTGAATCAAAGTTGATCTTAGTATAAAACAAATCTTTACAGTTCAGTTTTATTAATTAAATACACTTTTTGTAACTTATGTAATTAATTAAATATAATTAATTAAAAAACGAAAAACATTTTCTGTCTCTATTATTTTGCGTATATTATTAATTCCTGAAGTGCTGTACGTTCTGTAGCGTAACCGTATATTTTTTTGAATTAACGCGCCGGATCGTAAATTTTCGATAGAAATGATTCATTACCTTTTGAACCTTGCTTTACACAATCCATCTTGAGACAGCGCATTCATTTTGATTTATTTTATACTGAAGTAACTAAAGCCCTGTCATTATAAGCACAATACCTTTCGATCAATGTATCCTCGTTTTCCTTTTATTAAGATTATATAAAAAAGAGTTAAAAAAAAATTACGTTCTTAAAGATCTGTTACTGTTTCGAGATAATGTTTCTCCTTGAATTCGTCACGATACAATTTTTTTTCCTCTATAAATGCCGAAATGATTCAAGGCATAAGAAAGTTTCGACGAAAGGTCAAAACTCTCATAAACCTTTTATTGGTCCCTGCAAAAACACTCTTGAGTAGACAGACTTCTATCACATATCTGAACCGTTTATGATATTTCCAAAATTAATTTTTTTCAATTTATCGACATTTCTCCTTGATATTTTATTCTATTCCTTATTATCTATGTACTTATAAATTTATTGCGCGCTAATCTATAATTCATAAATATTTTTTATTAAAGCTAAAAGCAAACTCTCTCTCTCTCTCTCTCTCTCTCTCTCTCTCTCTCTCTATATATATATATATATATATATATATATATATATGTATGTTTATAAATCAAGATATTTCATAGCGGATATAGTAACTTTGATAGAGAAAAAACAATAATAATGTTATCAATGTCAATCAATCATCTTCATAAGCTTAAAACAAAAATTTGTAATTTTTTTATATGTAATTTCGATTGAAATAAAAAAATTTCTTGTGTAATATGTACATAATAAACTCTGTACGTTTAGTTAAATTTTTGGTCACATATATTTAGGAAACGTAGACATTACTTGTAACGCTTACTAATTTAACATAGAGCTGATAAACAACAAAGGAATATCTTGTGCAAATTTCGAAACGTGGGTTTGCACGAAAGATTGCAGAAAGTGCAAATTCCAAGCAAATCGACTGGCAACGCTGCCTTCTTTGCGAAGACGCGGTATCGACCGCGGTTCCCTGAGGCGATGGTTCCCAAACCATCTCAACCTCCAAGTTTCTTGTTCCTTCTGTAGTCCAAACAGCCTTCAGGATTCACGACTCCTTTACCCTTTCGCAGCTCGAGCGAATAACACGATAAGGAAAATGCTGCGGGATATAAAATCGAGGCAAATGTATTTTGGATGGTTATACCAATGCTGAATAAAATAGTAAAAAAAAAAGATCAAATATATGTGTACGAGACGAATGTGATTAAACAGATAATTACTGAAACGTTGTTAAATAACAAATAAAAATGTGCAAAAATAAAATCATGTAATAAAATTGTGCGAAATTTAAACCAAACTGGAAATTGATTGAACCAAAATGCCGAATACTGCGAAATAAGTCTAACAAGACTAATAAATAATTTTATATATAGTGTGAATAAATATATATGGTGCCATTAAATATATACATTTTTTTCTTATATGCATAAATGTAGCTGAGTGCATATAATTTAATGACACGGCGTAATTTTATTATTGGTCATCATCACTAATTTGATCACGACATAATTAGAATACATAAATCGATACTTAGAATGAATCGGTATTGAAATGATAATTGAAAATTATATATTTTACGCACGAAATGAAATATTATGCCTTGATAATTTGTCGGCAACGAGTCGCTTCGTCTGACGTACCTTTTAGACGAAATATTAAATCGGATTTAAACAAAGCTCTAAAAGAGCATTCGACCATGATTTAAAGGGCTTTGCATGCAGCCGACTGGAATGAAAAGGATGCTCGGATCTCGGTAGAGTGCATTCAGTTATGGAGGCTGAAGTAAAGAGGAAAAAAAGATGAGGGCGGAGGACGAAACGAAATGGGGGAGGCAGGAGAAAGACGGAGGACAAGATGCAGGCGAAAGAAGTGAGGTATCTAATGGATGTGAATATATCGCCGTAATAAATTTCGCAAAAAGCCGGCGGGGTGGGAGGAAGAGACGGTAAAAGTTTCTCGCTCACTTGGTCCAGTCTTGGTTGCAGAGCTTATTTCTTACAGAACGAAGGAGGAAGGAGAGAAAAGCCAAAGGAAAGCTCTCATCTAACTATATCGAGGCATCACGTTTCCGGTACGTGCCCAGGCGGCCATCTTTTCTCTCTCGTCCAATCGGGAACTACCGAACGGTGGTGGGGCGAAAACTACCCTTAGGTTGAAGCGGCTCCACCCCGAGTTCTACTCGAACGGATCAATATCGTAGCCATCCCTAACAACAGCCATCCATACCATAGTTAGAAGCCGAGGAAAGCTAGGAACTACAGTGTCGAGAAAACAACGAGAATTTAGAATTCACAAAGAAGATTATTCCTAATCATTTTCTAACAATTAAGAAAAATTATCCGTTTTATCCAAGAATTATAAATTTTGCGAACATCTTACTAATTTTTCAAAAAAATACGTTTTTTAAATTAAGATTTTTTTCTCTTTTCAGTGCTAAAAATAAATTTAATATTACATATAAAACTAACTTGCATTTATAAAAATAATTATAGTAAATAAATCAATTTTTTAATCAATTGAAAAAAGAGTATTGAATAGAAAAACATAAATGCACAGTTTTTGAAAAATTAATATTAATAAGAACATCAATGATAAATATAAAAACGATATTTCATGGAACTAGAACAATACGCGTCCTTTTATCAGATAAATTCAGACACCGACTTACACCCGCACTTTCCCTGCCGACGAAAACATGGCCGCCGTTCAGCTTCCAAACGCCAAGCTCGAAAAGTCGATATAACGAGAAGCCATGGAGTGGTGGAAGCATGAATGTGCAAGTATGAGAAGCACGAAATCCCATCGGAGTAAGATCCCTAGCGGGACAAGGTATACGTATAAAGGTAGACAAAGTATATGGATAGGTAGACCATTTTAATTTTAAATGCTTGCTGTAATGAAAACTTGTCTCATCAAAAGAGGAGAAAGAGAGAGGAGAGAGTCTTAATGCATCGCCATCTTGCCGTCGAATAAATGTTCGAAGTTTAGCTATTACATTATGTCAATGTATTGTGGTCCCTAGGAGGATATGTATATTTAGGAAATAATCGCATTATCGAAAATTATATTGTTAGTGATGAAATGATGCTGAAGATGATCGTGAAAAATTGTGAGAACTATGATAGCTTTGTAGAAAATTAAATTAAAAGATATCCTTTCTGGATAAAAATTGTCAATGTCACATATACGTATATCTCATAATATATCTTGTACCCAAGTTTTTTTTTAAAGAAAAAAATTTTACCAATATTCATGCATTAAGGAGAAAAATTAATAATTTTTACTGAGACGAATCTAAAATTTTGGTATTGTAATGTGATCTCTCATACGAAATGAGAGATTGCCTTAGCGTGATAATTACGGATTCAACTTTTTAAGAAAAAAGTTTCCGAGAGAAGGTAACAGAAATATAAATTGCAAACGAAAGGACAATCACGATAAAGCGTCGAGCCGCGTCGATCGGTCGACAGAAAGAGCGGCAGAAGGAAAAGAAAGCCGAAGAAACAAGGAAACGCCACTAACTACGACGAGTGGCCACATATAGGAGCCGCTCTTTTATTATCCTGCTGGTTAGTATAATAACAAGTTCATGAAGATGTGATGCGCATACGCTACCACTCTTCGTCTACGAAGAGATCTTCGAATGGTGAACACACGCATCTCTCTTAGAATGTACTTCATTTACATACTTATAAGTCCGCATAGATACGAGACGAATGAAAACCCTTTCTATCGCTTCTCTGCCATATTCATTGGCTCCCTCTGTTCTCTCTTCTTCCTCTCTCAAATCGTTTTCTTTGTTTTCAGGATCTCTTTCGCTCTTTGTTAAGAGACTGTCCTCTTTTTGGGGGACCATTATCTCTCCCGCGCACCTTTCTCTACTCCTATATCTCCGCCTTAATTCTCTTCTTTCATTTTCCTTCTTTTTCATGCGCATCTTTTCTCACAATCTTTCTCACTATCTTTCGATCTTCCTTCTCATATCCATTTTTATCCTAGAGTGTCCTTTACATGTGATAGTGTCTTCTTTCCAAGCGACGTATAAGCGATTACTACTGTAGATAGGTAGGATTCGAAGGTTAGTCTGAAGATGTCTTATTTGAAACAATGTTGTCTCTTGCGTCCCCTCCTCGTAAATCCTCATTTCGAATCTTGAATCCTCTCTCATATAAAATCCGCGCTGAACACCCCACTCTTTCAGCGAAATATGTTACCCTCTTTTTTCTTTTACAGGCTTCTCTGAGCAGATACCTGTTTCTTTGTTCACTTTGACTATGTCTGATATAATCTAGTCGGCAGAGAGTTCTCTCTCTCTCTTTCTTTCTTTCTTCTTATTAGAATCTCTCTCTCTCTCTCTAATTGTATTATATATCCATAATACTTAATTTACTCTTTCTTATCGATTTTTTCCCATCATATACTCGAAAAATGTCTTAAATTTGAGATCAGTATCATCGTTTCAGCCGAGTTTAGGTCTTCAAGAATTTTCTCCTATGGTCAAAACTGTGATGCAACAATCGATAAGATTCTTTGATCTGAATCGCGCGAGTGAACCAATCCCCCCTCATGCGATCTCATCGAATATTGCGTAACATCGTCGTCTTTAATTGATTGTGCAGTATCACGTTGTAACACCTAGATCTCTACTCTTCTCGTCAGTGTCCGACAGGTGAAACACGATGGCGACGGCGGCGGGCGCGACAAAAACACACATCGGGCGTTTAGGTTACATCACGATCATCTTCCCCGGGCGATAAATCAGAGAGCCCGAAGCTGCGCGACACGCGAGTCGTAATATTTAAGTTAATGGCTCGGTATAATAAAGTTAATGGCTTCATGATAGCTATTCGAGGGACAAGCACAATCGACTGCCGCGTGTTCGCGAGAGTCGACGAGAGCCGCGTCGTCCGCTGTAATGAATACACTTTAAGCGATCCTTTCCTACGATGTGCAAGTGCGTCAACAACAACGTCCGATGTCCAACGGTGTATATGCATATACTCGGTATCGGAGCTGAGTTTTGCATCGGTTTGCGTGTCCCGGACTACTTTCAGCGCTACTCGCCATTTTCATGCTCGTGAAAGAGAGAAAGAAAGAGAATGAGGCTGAAAAGACTCGCCTTTATCACCTTATAAAATGAGCAACTCTCTTGCGCGCGGGCATAAATAATGGTCGACGGTCTCTCTCGAAGAGGACACAACGTGATACGCGTGTGCCGCGGAAATTACACTTCGATCGAGGCCGACACGTCAGTTGAAGATAAGATCCTTTTAGCGTCCCAGAAGTGGAAAATCAAAGCACGATCGAAATTTTTGGAAGTGGTCTTATTGCCTTTTTAAACAAGTAAATCGTCAAACATTAGTAATAAAAGCGTAATAAAAAACTGTGCCTCATTAAAATGTAATATTTAAAATTTTGATGTTTACTTCATTATCTTTTTACCATAAAACATAATGAAAAAAATGTAATACAAAATATGACATAATACGCTTACAATATTTGTCATTATTTTGTAAATTATCGACATCATATAATTACAAAAATATAGAGAATTGTACGGCTTTGTGATTGTATTGAGATTCACTGATTGAAATAAAAAAAATTGTTCATTATTAAAAGAATTCACTGAGAAATACACCAATGAAAATACACCAATCTTTTCAGATTTGTTATCATTTTCATGTAGGACAAATGTTTATATTTATAAATATATGCCATAATATTTTTTTAGGAACGCCGTAAGCACGTATGTCTTAAAGCTATGTTATTAAATCCCCCGTAATATAGTAATGCAATTCGATGCGTCATATATTTCTGCTCCTCAGATTAATTTAATGATTTTAGTACCAAGGGGAGGAAAGATACGACTGAAGAAAAGATGCGGCTATAAATAAGCCACATCCGCTTATCGGGATAATTTCGAGATTGCTTAAAAAATATTATGACATTTTTACACATCGTAATATTTGATGTAAAGATATCATTTTTCGCTTCTTCGAATTCAAAAATTTTCTTAAATATTATCGTTGCTTAAAAAATTTAATTTTCGACACTAAATATCTAAATAAATCTAATATTAAATTTGAAAGAAAACAAAAGAAAAAACGGTATGCAATTTTTAACTCTTAATCTCGGATTCTTTTTATTATCGTAACTATTTCCTCAAATGCTTATATTTAAAAAACTATTGAAATATCGATATCTTTGTTTTAAAAAAAATGTACCTAAAAAAGATTATTCCAATTTTCGACAAAAGACTATTGCTCTGTTGTATAAACATGTTTGCTATGAAATATCTTAGAATATAATGAAGTACACGTTAGCATCTAGAAAGTACTGCGCTTGTTAGAAATTTTTTATGAGTGTCCATGTTTCTCAATTTCTTTTTATTTTCTTTTTTTGCTATTTACTGTTTAATTGCTGTCGGAAATAATGATTCTTCTTTTTATCTGTATTGCGCACGTTTATCTCTTTATTACTATAATTTCCTTCAAAGAATCGTCCTATCCTGTATTGCGCCACAAATTCTCTTTGCAACAAAATGACACTTTCTAGGCTGCATTCAGAAACTTTACTCAAATGTGCGAATTTACCTTTCTGTTCTCATTTTACGTCTAATGAACGATAAAAATAGACTAAGACATACATATCTTTACGTATATTTATACCTTCAGAATTATTTTTAACTGTGAAAAAATGTTCATCTACATATACATATATTGTAGATGTGTGTGCATACACATACGCGCGCGCGTACATATAGCAAAGTAAAATATTTTCATATGTTTAATTAATCTAATAGCGAACTATTTTTAATATGGTGTATAATATTGTTTTTTTATCTTATAGTTTGAATGTATGTAAAAAAATCATAACTCAACAAAACTTACATATATAATATTATTCGAGCTATCTTAATTCATAAAAATTTATCAGAAATATCTCTCACAATAATTACCCAAAAATTACAATAGTGTTTTTTCTATCTGCAATAATTCTGTTTATCTAATTTTCATATGTTAAATATACATAAACAAATATACATATAACCCTCAAATTATATTATAGACAATATTACTCTCATAAGTAATTAGAGTAATGAGTTGAGAATAATTAAAAAATACAACAGTTAAATTGTTTATAGAGTACAAACTCATTATTAATAATTAGCAACTATATATATACATAAATTAATATACGTATTTTAGAGATTCGTTAGATAGTACATATATTTCTGTGTTAAAAAATACTATAATTCTTGTTTTACATGGATAGACAGATGAAATCAATTCTTTTTTGTAATTAGCGATCATTCCGTTACTTTGTACAACTGAGTAATAAATTATTTCTTATTGTATACATTTACCTTTGATAAGCCGCAAGTGAGGTGGTGAACCAATGGCGATAATTCTTCTTCGCCACATGAGGAATCCTGTAATAAAATCTGAGTATTAATACACGCCCGAATATTCCTAAAGCTTAATTGGCACTCATTGATAAATTCTGCATAAATCTTGATAAAGATTGTATTTCATTAATAAAAGTTATGCTTAACTTAAAAAATAATATATATAATGTTTTAACTTTTAAAGAGATTATTTTCCTTTTAACTTTTAAAGAGACTGTTTATTTTTCTTACTTTTCTTTCGCAAAATAAACATTTATCATGATTATTATGATACATTATCATAAGAGAAAACATATCAAATTTGTTAAAAATATATCTATATTTGTCTTTTTTTTTTAATTCACACATTTAATTTTATTAACCAATAAAAAAATACATTATATAAAAAAACATATTTGTGTACAACTTGTGTACATTTATTTTTTACAACAACATTTTAACTTAATAAACTTTCTTTTCAAACATAACAACAATTATTGTTTTTGAATTAACTTTTTGCACAATAAAAAAATCAATAGTTAATCAATATAAACAAAACATTTTTGGTTTGCAACAGCCTCGAAATTGAAATTAAAAATCACATGTCATTTTATATTGTATTTTTTATTATTATTTTTAGATATTTGATGTACTTATTAATTTTTAATAAAATTTTAAAAGATATATTTAATAAATAAACCAACACGTACACGCGATAGCATATTGTCATTAATTCATTTGCATTGAATTAATTAAATATAAACCTATATGAATATTTCAATTTAATGATAAATGAGTTACCTGAATATTGATTATTGTCAACAAACTAAAGAAGCGACAAAAAAGCCGTCGGAACCTAACGACGTTACGATCGGCGAACATAGCGAACCATGATAATAAGTTCTTTACCGTTTTTATATAAATATTCACTATATTTTATTAAAATATGAAAGATCGTGCAAAGAGCCGTCAGCACGCCGTGCTGTCGAAACGAAAACTGAGAACTGTTTCTTAGGAGGGACGCATTGGAGGGACATATAAACGAAAAGAATCAACGTAATGTCACTATGACGAGTCCTTGAATCTCTATTCGCCTCGGTAAACGCGGAACGTTAAAAAAATTGGAGTATTGACGGAAGGACCTTGTAAAGGAAAAAAAATTCTTAAGTGATTTACAGCAATTTCTCGATTGCCTGTTTGACCTTCGGCACGGAAACTTTGACAATTTTCCCTATCGGAATACGCGTTTTTTGACAAGTTAAACACCTAACTCTCTGCAGATAGCTACATGATTTCAAGATATAATAAAACAATTAAAATTAATAATGATTATTAAATATTTAAATAATTCTTTTATAGTTGTATAATCGCTGGCTAGATTGTATTTATGTCAATGTGATTAGCAATGATAAAACTATCATGAAAAGATAATAAATGAATATTAATTCAAATTAAATAAATAAATTTAAGTTTTATTCTCATTTTTATCGGATAAGCGAAACGCCGTCGGACGGAATACCGACGGCAATACGAATCATACTTTTGCATTTTATTCTATTATTGCTTATAATACATCATAATATAATTATAATGTAGAGAAAGATTCGCGTACTTATTATAAAGTAATACTTGTTCTAATAATGTTAAATTTTTTCAAGTCAAAATACACTGTCTAATATTAAAAAATATGTATTTTTTGATAATGGCATAATAGTGCAGTTCACAAGTAATATTCGATTATCGTCAAATTTGAATATCATAAAATCTAATACTATTACCATTAATAAAGGATAAATAACGAAAGTGAGAATATTCTAAACTGAGACTCTCGCGCCGCCATTTCGACGCTGTCCGACGGACGACGATTGGCACGCGCTGCTCGCTAACGTATAACTTAACATTTATTTGCGTTTGGAATAATTGGAATATATTATAATGCGCGCTTGCAGTAAAATATTTTTACGAAAATTTACGGAAAGATATGAGCAATGTTACGTGTCGCTTATGAATGATATTCCTGACGTTTTAACGACTATATGATGCAACCAAACATACATTTATATTTATCACAGTTGTAATTCTGATAGATGATAAATTATATCTGTTAGTAATTCACTAATATGTAATTAGATGTTTGTCTCAAAATTTATATAAATTTTAGACAAAGTTTCTGCAAATTGTTTCAACGCATTTAACGCAATGCATTTTCGTTATCAATTTTGTAAATTATCCATAATTTAAAGTTTAAATATTAATAGAATAAATAACTATCAAACAATGTCAATAATATGTGTCAATATTAGAAAAACTTTATCTAAAGTGTCAATGAATAAATATAATATGTAAATATAATATGCTACATTAATAAAACAAAGTTAGTAGAACACATTAATGAAATAAAATAAAGAATCTAAATAACAAGAAGAAAATATAAGAAAATAATGAAACATCATTCATCTTTAAAAAACGTATCTATTTCCCGAGAAGAAACCTAATGTCAATGATTTTCATAGCAAAATAATTTTGATATCATGCTTTCCCATGCTATGTCTTGGTCAAATAAGTTTAGTCACTTTGTCCGATGTTCGTCCCTCGATTCATTCATCGCGAAAAGCAATCATCCTTTCGCGTGTGACGACATAAATCGAAAAGTCATAATACCATCGCGACAGTGACGGCGCCTGAGATGTACGTTACTTTTATGTCAATCTTTCATTTTGGTCTACTTATTGGCGCCAGATCTACGCGATTGCAGGATTAGTTTGTGTAATAACAGCAAGAGAAACTGGAAAATGAATCAAACTAATGTAGAAAATTGACCTAAAAAAATGAAATAGGCAACTAAAAAATTTTAAAAGAAAGTCGATCTATGGATAATTTTTCTTTAAATTAACCTTTTTCTCAGTTTCACGCGCTCATTCAGTCTCTGATATCACATTATTTAAGCTGTATTATTTCAAGACGTTTTCAAATGCTGCTTAGAAGAAAATTTTTATGGAAAAAAACAACATGAGATGCGATAGATACATATCTGCATTAAAATGTTTTGGCATTAATAGATAAAAATCTAACTTTGTTATACGTACGAAATCTGTAATGTGAACAGATATATGACAGATATCAGCTGTCGTATTTTCGTCTACCTAGGCATCAGTGATCAACCAATCCGTTGATTCGACACTAAGAATGCAGGTAGATGTAAAATGGGAAAGGAAAAGAATGGCGGTTGGATAGGAGGGAACGAAAAAGGGCAGACCTAAAGACATGGGAGGGCAGGCCAAAGGTAGGACCGCTTGCTCGCTTACCGCCTGCTAAGGCGAAAGGAACGAAGGTAAAAGTCGCTAGCATGCGAGGCACGCTTCGGGCCTTCGCGACGCGTACATTCTCGGTTCGTAATATACGACTTCCGTACGTTGATGGAATATTCAAAAAATCCGAGAACGACGATAGAAGGAGTATAGAAACGACGAAGATATCGTGTGTAAGCATAATTCCGAATGTACCAACGAACGTTTCCGCAAAAACTCGCGAAATCAATCTTCGTTCGCGTGCGCACGACTTTTGAGTGAGTTTTCCTTGTACAGTGCGGTAACGTATTTCCCTTTTTAATGATATATTTCTTCTTAAATATAACTATATATCACGTTTCGATTTGTCAATTACCATCTTAGGAGCTTGAAATAAAACCTAATGTGATCTGACGCCGAAATAAATATGGAGATATCAAACGAGCAATTTTTCTCATCAAAATCACATTCTACGAAGAGCAATTAACTATTATCGACTTAAATATCTAGACGCTCACGAAATAGAATCGAATAAAGGAGAAAAGAGACATATATTTTTAACGGGTAACATATCTCAGCACTAAATGTATTTATTTTGTACAGCAGCGTTGCGTCGGTGATTCCGCTGCAAGCGTGCACCGACGGAAATATTCTTCCGAATATACGACACTGCCAGCTCGTACCCATGTCACCCGGGACGACTTGTGTGTTGGTGTACAAGTGCTTCACTGAATGGAATGCAACACATTTCTCAGTCGGCTCGACCAGCGCGCAGCTCCAACGAAAGACGTCCACCGTTAAGCAGGATGCAGATAATCTCAGTGTTTATCGCCCCCGGCCTCGAAGAAAAGGACGAACTTCCAACGAACGCAAATGGCATTCCGAGTTGTAGTGGCCATTTTTAAAAATGGTCACAGCTCGTACTCGCGCATACTGTGTCCAGTCGCTGTCGCCGCATTTCAGGATGCAGCTGGTCATAATTTGAGGCGCTTCGTTGTCCTTGCTCGGAGTTCGGGAGATGTAAGAGAAGCCCCTTCGCTCCCTCGCAGAGCCGGAAACGTCATGGATTATAAACTTCTTCAGTCACCGCGGAACCGCCCCAGAGACGGTCCTACGAAGTTCTCCCGCGCGACTTCGATTGCGCTTCCCCTTTGTCAAGGGGGTCCACGTGAATACGATTATACGATGTTTGGAAAAACGTCACCCTCCGGACGTCGGGCCGAGCAACTGTGTCTCTGGTTGCATCTCATATTTTACAAGTGTTAAACACGCCTTCGTCCCTTGCGAGTTCCTACAAAATGTCTTCTCGAGCTTGAAGAATTTTCAGGCAATCCCTCCTTACGAAACAATTTATGCTTCCGCGATTCAAAGCTAGGCATTTAAATTTATGTCCGCCATCAAAATAAAGCCTACTACATAATAGAATTGCGCTCACATGAGTGTTTGCACAAGGATATTTTCATAAAAAATTTTTGTTTTTAAGTTTAGAGCAATTTGAATATAAAACGAAACGAGAGGACATGAATTTTGTCAACACCCTGTAATTTGTTTGAGTAAAACATTTTGGCATCTACAATTTGTCGAAATTTTATTTATCTTTTGTACTTTAATCGTATCTTGCCTAACAAATTCTAAGACCTTCGTTAAAGTGCCTGGCTGATAAAATAACAGGAAGCAGACAGAAGAATGAAAATGATGATACTCGGCGGAATTGCACAAGGGCGATTCGGAAGAAGGCAGAGTAAAAGCGAGAAGTGGCAGGGGAAAAAGAGGAAAAACTCAGCTCGTTTCCAACTGTAGGATAGGGAAGAGAAATACGCGCTCGTAAAAGACGAAGCGTAGTCCCTAAAGAAAATACGAATTAAAGCAGCTAGCCGGTGATCGAGGAAACTTTTATATAATCGCCTGAAATCGCCTAAGGAATGGACGCAAACGTGACGACTATATTTATGTTTACGAGTAATCATGAACAATGCAGAGAACAATTTTTTAGTAATGATAATTGTTTATACTTTAATCGTTGCATACTTTTAATATTACTGTGAAAAAAATATTTAAAATATTTTCAATTCTGCATGTACGAATTTTAAACAAGCCTGATAAAAAAATGATCATGGTAGATTACCGAATGTTTCCCCTATGTTAGTATAAAACCGAATCTTTCTGCTTACGTATATTTTATCCCAACGGTATTAACCATAGATAACTGGAGCCCATTCTGCGCAACCCTCGCGACGAAATACAATAGCGGTGTGCGGTTTCAACCCTTTCTCTCCACCCCGTTCTCGCCGCTTTGTACAATAACGCTGAAACTCGGAGGAACGCCCGTAAAGTTCAATTCCCTCCCCTCCCGTATTTAATTTACTGAATAATTGGAATCAAGCTGCCTCATTTGTGTACCCGACGACCCTCTCTCCCTTTACCTCCCCCGAAACGATGGCAAAACCCGCCCTGCAATTTCCAGCCCCCATGTCGGGCGTCGGATCCTGCGGGAGCTTGATGAGGAGATTTGTGCGCGCTCATAAAACCCACCTCGATCCATCCTGCCCTCCTCACGTCATCCTTCGCCTCTCATTCTCTCGTTCCTCTCTCATCCTCTCGCCCTATCCTCTTACACTTCTGTTCAGTTCCCGATCCCAGTGCGGAGGTGAATAAAGATGGCCAGATAATGAAACGCCCGCATGGAGGATACAGGAATTACCAACGGTTAGAAGGGTTGGCTAGTTCGACTAAATAAGCGTTGGAAAAGGATTCAGAATTGATGCTACTTTTCATCGGATAGCCACATATCCTCCTATATCTATGTCAACTAAAATAAATGGAAAAATTTTGCTCTATATGTATAACGGACACAAAAATAATGCGTGCATTTTTCGTATATACAGGCTTATCATCGCTTCTACAGTCAATCTTGAGGAATAATTATGATTAATTAAGACACTCTCGATTCTTTCTTCGAAAAATTTAAAAAGGAAAGCGTACATTTTTAGATTTTATCAATATACATACATTTTTTATTCACATACAAATTTGCATCATAAATATTGTATAACTTCAGCTTCTCGTGAAGATATTAGTGACTTCAATATGTTAGGAAGGGGAATATGAGACTATCTCGAGTAAGAAGGGGGGTTCCTATTCCTGTATGCGCAGGCGCGCTTCCGGTGCCCAGAAATCGATGGCAACAGCTAGCTGCCTCCAATCACGGTATAGTTAAATGATAAAAGAAAAACAGCAGAAGTAAATCGTAACACTCATAGTGAGACGCATATTTTTTTGCACTTATAAAATATCAAGATCACGAATTGCAAAAAAGTGATTTTACATTTCGTGTAAAAAGAATTTTCATTAGATAATAAAATAATAAATCGAATGTGATCATAGTATTATAAAGGACGCATCATATTGATCGTCTTGTAATCGCTAATTAATTTCTCTATACGCTCTATATGGCAAGTATATCCTTGCAACGTTAATAATCCGTTAAAAAGTTACAAAAGACACAGAAAATTTTTTCCTTAATGCAGACAGCTGTTCCATTATAGTATTTTATAGTATAGTATTTTATGTTTGAAATGGCGGCAAGCATAAGCTTTTATCAATCGCGATTTTTTGTAAGCAATTCATGCGAACTTACAACGTTATTAGATTAATTTCTCAATTTCACATTGCACAATTATTTTATTCATAGAATAAATGTGTATATCATTCTTCGAAGTCAAGACATCAATTTTTAGCGTCATCGTTCATCTCGGCGAGCTGTCTGTTTCGTCGAAGTTACAAGACTGACGGAAGGAGAGAGGATGAGATACGAGCCCGAAGGAAGAACGAGAACATCGTAAGATATTGTGCGAAAATTCGCAAATAAGAAAGGCGCACGCAGTCTCTGGGTGGTCCCCCTTTCCTTCTTTTCCTCCCTGCCTTCCTCATCCCCGTAGCCATCGCTTCCCGACGAATCGCGGCGCGCAAACGCGATACCACTGAGCATAAAACACGTGGGAACACCCGTGCACCAACACCGTGCATACATGAACGTGGATGCACGAAACCGGAAAAATATATACGAGAGACGTAGAGGCGCGCACTGCTACAAATTAACCGTGGACTCGCTTGGAATCTTCCGTCTCTACCCTTTCATCTCTTTTTCTCTCTTTCTTTCTCTCACCCCGTCGTCTCCTCCGACCAATTCCCTTCTCCGACGCCTCGCATTTCCTCTCATACTCCTTCGAGACTCCACGTTCCTTATGGTGTTCTCTCCTTCGCAGATACGGCGTATGAAGTACCAGGACGTGCCTTGCCTTTCTCCTCCTCCATGCGTTATTTTTTTGTGATACGATATGTGTACGTGTATGCGTGCATAAATGTAGATGCGTTGCGTACACATGCTAACACCGACCAGGCGAATGCCTGATAACGCCACATCGCGCTCGACGAGCTTGGTAATTATCCCCGCACATGCCGGTTAGTTGGTTTGCTGTACGCGTCTAACAACTTACGCGCGTACGTGAATTGAAAACTTGGTATGTTACTAGTTAGAATTGTGTAAGCGCAAATAGTTGCCGGCTGCATCTTTATGCACTATACATATGTATGATGTTAAAATTATATAGGATGAAAATACGCAAAATTGTAAGCCAATAATAAGCGTATTTCTAAAAAGCTGCACGTCTCAGCTGCGCTTGTAATCGTGGCTAGAGAGAAGAAATTATAATTTCGAATGACGCTACAGATTTCTTTTCTCTGAATAAGATTTTGACTACAAAATTTTGTTATTACAGTTGTAATAATAAATTTATAATTTTTTTAGACACTACAATTTTAAAGTTATTTTTAATATTTATATAGTGATATAATTAATTAACGTACTTTTTCTATTCATATACACTGTAATACACTGTGTTTTAATATACAAGTATAAAAATTTAAATAAATTATAAATGCATTCAAGATCAACTTCAGATAAGAAATCTTATTCTAGTTTTATAAACTAATATAAAATCTAACTTATTTAAACGTAGTATTTTATGCAAAACAGAATACTAAAACAAAAAAATATTTAATATTAAATTAAATATGTATATACACATATCCGTATTCACGTATCTTATGTATCCTAAAAGCTTATAGATATAAATGGTGGTATATTCCGTAACTAAATGGCCAATATCTCAGTTGATATGAAGTTTTAGAGATGTCGGTACAAAAACTGCGAACATTTCCTTCTTTACCAGCAGAAATTTTGTATAGAATACATACATTCTTATCTACTGCTGATTCAGTGAAACTCAAATATTTAAACATGCTATAAAAAATATTTCTAAAAATTTTATAAAAATGTTAATACGAATATGCGTTGAAAATATACATTATTTACATGGTAAACTTATAAATTAATTATCTGGTATATCAATATTATATCAATGTTTATATGCTATTTGTGTCATCTTTATTAAATAATTAATATTTATTCAATAAAGGAGTAACTAACTTTCAATTAATGTTACATTTTTTAAAATACAAAATTAAAAATTTTGTAATATTATAAATGCATAATAAAAATGCAAATAAAAATCCATAAATAAAATTGCAAATTATAAAGGATTCAGAAAAAAATATATTATTGGGAACGACAAGAATTCAAAAGAAAATAAAAATAATACCTATTTTACTATCCTATATTTTTTTCAATTTTTAACAAATACATAAATTTTCTCTATATAATTATATATAATTTCAGAAAAATATAATAAAAAAAATTACTATCAAAAGCAGCTAAACATATATTTCATATATGCTAATCAATAGAGCAAACAAAAATCTTAACGCAGCGGATGTCAAGCATCTGTGAATAGCAATAGTATTAATTTCATTTTTTTATATACAATAACTATTGATTAATTATTAACGAATTATTTTCTGAAATAATCTATCAATATGAACATAATTAGTAGTAAGACATAAAATGAGACTAAATTAATTTATATAAATTTTTAATTTTTAAAAATTATATTTTCGATTAAAAAAAATATTGAAAATTTTTAACTCAATATACACCTATAAAACTTACGACAGCCTATACATTGGCACTGTCTTGTGAAGCTACTGAATCAGATATGCGCGCGCATGCACCCACGATGGCCGCCAAAGATGGTCTGACGGAAAAAGAGAAGGCGTTAAGACAGAGATAGAGAATAGTGGAATTGCCATTGGAGCATGGTTTAAGAGTAGGGATGGGAAATGGAAGTTTCGCAAATGCTATTGGTAGGACCCAAGAGAGTGCGGCGTTCATAGAATGCAAGACGGCCATCATGGATTTCAGCATGGCTGCTACAAGATAGTAACCTATACTCGACTTTGTTTCACTACGTATACTGTCAAGAAAAACAAAGCATATGATGCATTGACATAGAATATTTAAAATAATATAATATAGATAATTTCAGCAATATTTTAATTTAAAATGTCTTTAATCTCTGTTTATACATATATTTTTTAAAATTTAAGTTCTCTTTTTTCTTTTTTCAACATTTTTATTAAAATTGTAGTAGTTTCTAAAAATTTAAAAATAAAAAATAGATGTAAGGAATTATTACAATTCTTTTATGTTTTAAAAATGTACTTAAAAATGTAAATAATTATTATGTTAATAATAATTATACTAAATATAAATTTAAAAACTAAAAATAAATATTTTTATGTGATAACAATTTATTTTTAGATATAATATAAAAATTCTTTTTCGTAAATAAATTAATCTATACTTAAATCATAGTTGAATCGTAATACTATTTTTAAAAAATACATTAGAATTAAAAATAAAGCAATTTTTGTTATGTCATATAATAAAAATATTTACATAATTTTAGTTTATTATTTTGAATTCTTGCTTCAATTTTTGTTTTATCTCATTACTAATGCTTAATTAACATTACATTGTTGAAAAATTTAATAGTAATATACTGCTAAAGCCTGATTAATTATATTGATCGAAATACTTATTATAAGATTTGAATGTGACAAACAAAAGGCAAGAATCTTTCACCTGTTCATAAGGTCAATAGGTAATGTGATAACGACCGTTCATAATAGTCGCGGAGGAAGGAATTACCGTGCAAACCGACACTTAAGGTTTATCGTGTCTTTTACCACGAGGTTATGTATACTATTCTCTTAAAAGTGAACGGTAGTGAGTTGTAACAAGATTATTGACTTTAAATCCTCGTGAATGACCCTATAGAAGATTGAAGCTACAAATATATTACCGATACCGGGGAGCTAAATAGGTGTGCACTATACTGAATGGCCGAAGCGTGTGCAAATCACTTTATCATGTAGACACAAAAATAGAGAATACCGAATGAAATAATTCGGAAGCTTAGGAATTTCGAAGGCAACGTGTTGTTCATCTCGAAATGATGTCAACAAATGATGTCAACAAATGAGGAATATAATTGATATTGTGCAAAACATTTTACGGTTGTTTTAATTGCGCGATTTCATACCTCTATGTGACATATTTATTGCTCGGTTTGTGAGAAAGAATGTTTAACGCAGAAAATATGTATAAGTACATATGTACAAACTTTCTGTCGCGCGACTAAATATAGATATCGAGTTGCATACGGACAAACATCGCGTGCAAAGATTAAAGATAATTTTCATTACGAACCACGGATCACACACACATTTACTACTCCATGGATGGCAATAAAGATTTCATACATTTCAGTTTAAAAGCTCACTTGGCTAAATCTATTAACCACATGTCGTGGCGATTGATAACACACGTTCTAACATGTCTTATGTAGATTCTTGGACATGTCTGAATAAAAAAATCGAAGATAAGTGAAACTCTTGAGATGACGTCAGCCTATGATAAGACTATGAGCCAATAACGAATATTGACTAATCCATATTTGCTATATTTGCTGTAAAATGATGAGTCATAGTTTGATAATATCTAGTTATATATAATTAAATAAAACTAATATAAATTAATTTAGACACGAAAGAGCAAACTAGTCAGACAATAAATGTTCGCGTTAATTACTTATAAATCATATGCTTTACATATGTGCTTTATTAAACTTCTCTGTATAGAAAACGAAAAGCTCGTATCTAGTTTATCTTCCTGCAATGGCCAATTTGATTGATAGGTTTACTTATCTTTAATGCATCGTCTCATTTAAAATTAAAAAAAAAGAATAGCTAAAATAGAACAAAAAAAATTTTAGTTAAAATAAATTAAAATATTTTGAAGCTATATATATATATGTATATATATACCTATATATTTGTTTTCATGATTAACTTTTAAATAGCAAACTAATTTATGCTATCAGAAAGTCAAATATATGAAAACACGTGAAGAATAATGAGAGGTGTTTATGAGCAAAATAATAACAAGATTTTATGAAGCCTAACAAGTAAGCATTATTACATCGTTTGTGATTGTAATAATTATTATACATATATATTATGATTACGATTAATATTCTGCATACAAAGTTGTCCTCTCTGCACAAATTTACTGATCATTAATAGAAACACAGTCTTTATGTTCTCAATGATCATGAATATAGACAAAATTGAAATCTGATTGCAAAATTAAAAAAAGATTTTAATCCATTTGCTCAATAATTTTTCAAATATCAAATCTGAAAGAAATCAAATCATATTCTTTTTCTTATATATAATTATAAAAGATATTAAAATAAGAATAATTTTAACAATAATATTCACGATAGATTAATTGAGCCAATGAGAGCATAAATCTCTCTTTCTCTCAACGCGGTAATTAGTGTAAACCTCATTTAACATATTTAAGAGAATTACATGAAATTGTTTCCTCGGACGTTTCGGCTTATTTTTAAGCCATCTTCAGCGTGTTAGAGAAGAATAATTTTGACATAAAAGTAATTTTTTATTACAATCGTTGTGTCCAAATTAAATTTTTGGCAAATAGACATAAAGAAAATATGTAAATCACATTTATGCTCAAGTAAAGTTAATAAACCGTTTCCAAATTACACTTTCAGTTTCAAACTAATAAATGCTTAACAGTTATGATTCTTAAACATATAACGAAGCATATAATGTATGTCTCTGTGATTTTCTAATATATTTATTTATCGAGTTTGTAAATATCGCGAGGATACATATAAATAGATCCGTCCATTCGTGGTGCGACATCATTCTATACTCTTAAATATTAAAGGATCAAATTTAATTCAATTCCTTGAGTTAAATAACATTTTGTTATTTTCAACTTCCATATGTGTCCAAATGTATTATTTTAATACAAAACATATGATTAAAAGAAATGTAATCAATCAATTTCCGTGTTGAATCGCTTAGTTTCAAAGTAAACGAAGTCCATATTAATGTATGCATTTGGTAAATAATAAATGTGAGTCACATTTAATACATTTAATACATTTCTTAAGTTAAATTGTTTAACTTTATTGTTTTAGTTAAATTAACGACATATTGAGAAACAATGGCAATCTATAAGAATGATTAAAAATGACTCAAATTGAGTCATAATATTTTAACATTATAAATTTAATAAAAATGTAAAACTGATATCAAAAAACGCGATGCAGTGATAAAATGTGATAAATGCATTACTCTGCATGAAAATCACGTAAAATTCATGTTTTATATTCCGTACATCATATAGAACCATAATTCATGTGTAATTTAATGTTTTACAAATATAGAATTAAAATTGTTCTGAAAAAATTGACTTACAAAATTTAATGAAAATTTAAAGAATATAAATATATGATAAAAACACGATACTTGACCGTTGAATATAAAAATCTGTCAAAGACAATTACGGATCAAACATTTCTTCGTTTTCCTTGTCGCGATTCTGAAAATTTCATACCGTTATATACACGGATTCGATGACACTTTGCACAGTGACTCTGTCCCATCTCGAGAAACTATTCTCTAATTGATAGAATAAACAAACTAATGGGAAAGTCTAACGGTCGACCCACGCCTGAGACGGTTCAATTTCTTCACGGTTTTCCTACTCATGAATTCTCCATAATATCCGTGTACTAAATTCATTATTCATGATTTTTTTAAATTATATCGATAATTGTGTACTATTTTGCTTTTTTAATAAATTTTTAATAAATGTATAAGAAGTGTGTATTTGTAATTCAAGAGTATTTTCGTGTGATATCAGCATTTACGATTGAATTTAACATTTCACTTCGATAACCAAATAGTGATCAATATAAATAAAAATGAACTCTTCGTACCTTGAATTTCAGCGTATCATGTAATCAGGTATTATGAATCTTCCAGTAGAGATTTTTTTAATTCGACAAATGATCAAACTAAACCTAATAAGTTGACACTACAGGTGTTCTAATCACTTTCACTGGTGGTCTTTTCATATGTCAAACGCGAATATCGTTTCAATTCGTTTTCTACATGATTCTCACTAGCACCAAAAAGTATCGGATGATTATAACGTCATCACTTCATACAACGAATCAAATTTTCTCACCGTGAGATGCCATTAGATTTCTCACTGTCAGTGTTGATCGTGAACATAGTAGAAACATGACTCAATATTAAATATCACGTTTGTTGATGTCGGGGAACAAAGATAATTGATCGAAGAAGAAAAAGAAGAAAAGATAATGAACAACATATCCCGTCGCGAAGGTCGACCATTAATAGCTGGTCCAGCAATTTGCGCGGAATCTTCAAAAAGACCGACGGCTGTTCGGTGTATACGAAGTTTCGACAGCGGTGAGGACATCGACGACGTAGGTCACCAAAGGAGGTCGTGCGCGCGTGCGTACCACCAACAATGTACTCCGCCGGTACTTTTCGAGCACATAACAATGGACCACGTTGGTGAAATGGGGCTCATGATATCTAGATGGGACGTACCGCGCACTCCACCGGTTGTTCTGCCGCGCAGACTGTTCGCTCCACCCTTCCGACCCCCCTTTCAAACATCACTCGATACGGTTCGACCCCCACCATCGGCGAGCTGCGGTATACTCGGCCGGTAAAAGAACGCCCGGAACTTTGCACCATTCCCGGTACGCAACCATTCCCCACCCGACATGAGCAATCTTCTGTTCTGGCGCATCTAGCTGGACAACCGGAACCCCCCACCAGCCAAGAATTTGGCTCGAATGCCGCGATATACCGGGTGCACAAGAAAAACGTAGATACGATTGTAGCGCATTATCAAAATACTATATAAGTAGAATTTTTCAAGATTCTATATCACAATATTTTAAATATTTTTTGTATCGTTAAAAAATTTGCATTATTATTAAAAAATTTAATTCTGATATAATAAAACTATACATTTTGTAATAAATAAAAATTAATTTAATTTAAAAAAATTACATTACTCTGTAAAATAAATGAAATATATTTTATTCTGATGTAAAATAATAATTCTACATTAAATCTTAATTATTCAACTCATTTATCATACACACACACACACACACACACACGCGCGCGCGCACACAAAATTGATTTTTCAAAATAGGAATTAATAAAATATACATCCTCGCGGCTAAAAATCATATTGTCATATTATTTTAAATAATTAAATTTTGCGCGCGCGCCTTATGCAAGTATATACTACTAGTATACTGTATATGCATACAAGTAGTAAAAGTATAGTATGAAATATGCCATATTTATACTACTTATATATGCTATTTTCATCGATATTCATATATATGCATATATATATATATATATTAGTACGCCTCTACAAATAAAGTAGAAAATCGATTTGATTATATTTCTTAGAATATATGTGTGTGTGTGTACATAATATATAAAACTCGAATTTATAAAACCGTCTCCATTATTATCGTTGAGTCAAAAGATCGCTTTTGCTTTTGAAATCAGAGATCTACCGCAAGGGTACTGCCTTTTTCACACTTGAAAAAACTTGAAATGTTGAACACGTTCTTTTAAATTCGTAAAGAGTGTCTTTGTTACATGAGTAGTTTCTTTACGTTTGATTCAAATATAAAGAACGCGGCATTAGATCTTGCGATTTTTGATACAGACTTAAACTGCATATAATATTGTATAATTTTTTTATGAATACATAATATACCTAAAACTTACAGACACGTACAAAAATATAGTAGCGTTTATGTGCAATGTCATCATAAAAGAAAAATAAAAATACTTCCAGAAAAATATTTTTTTTCTTCCGCAGTAAAACTGAATCGATAAGATGAGCAATCACATAAATCAAATTCTTTCTCAAATTTCTCAATTAATCTGACAAATTGCAGAACTGCAATTGACAATTTGCTTGTATTATTTCTGTATCAGATATCTCAACAAAAAAAAAGTTATATGTAACTAAAAAGAAAAAAAAGAATTGAGTCATACAGTTTCCGATTTGATTCCGTAGCACAATCGTAATGTAAAAGTCATGGGCTTTTAAAAATTGATTTTAATATAGGAATCGCGCAACCGATAACATATATATCTTCTTTTGAACTTTCGTTCCACGCGAGTCCCATCCTTCGCGCCATCATCGAAATGAACAGCCAGCGTCTCGCTTTCTTCTCTTTTTTTTATCCTCGGCGAACAGAGCGCTCTCACGCAGAGTTCGAGATCATGAGGGTGTCTGACACTCAAAATAAAATACGAGCTAGTTCTGTCTCATGTCACACAAGCCACACCTACGTATTCGTGTACAGAAAGTTTCAAAAAGCATGACTGTCTCCCGCAAACAAAGCTTATAAAGAACTGGGTTCTCTTGATATCTTCAATTTGCTTTGATAAAATATTAGAGCACGCTGTTCAATAGTCATTATATTGTCATTAATATATTGCTGATGATTTATAATTATTGATGTACGTGACTTGTACAAAAAATGGAAATGTTTAGAATTTAGATTATGCAATGATACGTAATATAGCAATTCATATTTTCGTTTCATATTTATATAGCAATATTACAACGTTTTATGATGATAATCTTATTCTGATTCTTAAATGGTATTATATGTTATGTATTTAACACAGGAGGTAGTTATATTATAAAGTTATAATTATCATATAAAAATTTAGGCAAACTTTTCTTTCTCACAAGTATTCCAGCCATTATTTTATATCACTTAATATAATAATACTCCTATATGTATCTCACAAATCTAATTATTTCTGATTTTTGCAAAATAAAAGATATCGTATTTCATTGTACATAAAGGATAATGTATATCATCTATTTTAAAATATTAATATAGAATTTTGAAAAATAACAGAATAAAACATCTGACATAGCAGCACGCGGCGTAGCAGGTTGTTAGAAAGCAGGGAGCGCCGAGGGCGGAGAAAAAGAGCGGTATGCGTGCTAGGAAAGGGGAAGCAGAAATACAGAGCAGATTCGACGGGGCAGATTTTACTCGTGCTAGGAAGCAACGAATCGATTCTCGGAGCTAGCCAAAGCCCCGGATCCACTCGTCTCCTCGTCCGTCTTTCTCTTCCCCTTTTCTCATCCTTCTAAGTTATATTCCATGTTTTTATTCCTTATATACATATAATAAGATTATATATATATATATATATATATATATATATATATATATATATATATATATATATATATATATATTTAATACTCATTATTATTTTTGCTTTATAATTAAGACACCTGTATTAGCTTTATTTCTGGCTTATAAGCCGTGTAAAATAAATTGCAAATTATGGAATATTTTGCATGTACAAAAAGATATATCAGTTATTTCGCAAATTTAATATATAAATTTCCTATAAAAAATTGGTTTTTAATTAATAATTTAAGATCTCACGTTTTCCTATATACAATATAATATAAGACGCTCACATAAATTCTCCCGTATTACTATTCGATGTTGAGAAAGTAACCGAGTAAAACATTAAAATACGAATTTCAAGAATTGTTATATTTGTCATTCAAATTTTCTTTATGATCTATTAAATACGTCAAATATCTCATGTTGGGCTACGACAACAGGCACTTTTTTATGCTGAAATATCTATTATTGTTTCTCGATTCGACATGTGCGTATGAATTTTGTGAATTCAAACGAAATTATCTTTCGCAAATATTTTTGACAGTTCATTACAGAAACTTAAAAAATCTTTCGTTGAGTAAAACACAGATAAAAGACTGCAAAGCAACGTATATGACGTATGTAATGTGATTTGCGCTGATGAGTGATACGATGCAGTTAAAAAAGCAAAACAAGATGTATTACGATTAATAAATATATGTTCGAGGATTTAGCATTTTAAGAGATGCTCTGAAAGAACAAAGTACATCAGCGTTCAATTAAGCTGATTTAAGACGTAATGTTGGAACTTCACACACATTTATCACATAACTGAATGAGCATTAACTGCATCGCCGGATATCAACGAACCCCGCGAACCAACGCGTTTAATGCTCCTATTTCTGTTTAACTTCTCAATTAACATAACCGTGCAACTTCATTATTGCCGTTACACGTCGCTTGGCCACGAATGTCTGCGGTGAATGGAAAATACCAACCGTGTACACGAGCCTTTTGTTTTTTAAGGCCCACCTGTCACTCGCGGCCATCATAATGAACATGTGACAGCACCCTGCCTAATTTCAGAATCAGTTTTTACGCCGCTTGTTCACTTTTACTGATTAAAACCTATGTGTTCCCCTTCTGTTAAATTAAGATGTGCCAGGTGATAATAATTAGAAGAATGTCTAAAATTTATTTGAAAGTTGCAGTTGTATACAGAACTTCAAACACATTGTAACGAATATCTTTTACACAAACTCACTCACACACACACACACACACAAAACAATAAAAATAATAAAAGTAAATAAAAATAAAAATTAAAAAAATTTTTTTAATAAGAAAAAAGTTCTAGATATGTTTTCTCTAAAATACTGGAGACGGGAATTCTAACCATTACTATCAAGGTCCACAAAACTTATTTTTTTAAAATATTTATTTTTTGACGCTACTCGGTATTTTTACGCAATTATTTTACAACCTACAAAAGAGTTGCGGTTGTCACATTGTCGTAAATGGCCACGGATATTGTATGGACTCGGTAAAATGGAAATTTAAAGCAAAAGTGTAAGACTTAGGTGAAGACTACTAATTTTTATCACGATCGTATTTTCGGAAACATCTGCACTTTGAAAAATCGTGACAAAAAATAGATTTATTGCAGAGTGAAGGTAGCAATTATTAATTTCTTGAAAAAATATATCTGAATATAAAGAAGGATAGCGAGATTTTTCTTATAATTAAAATGGAAATTAATGTTAAATTTTATCGCAATAAATGTATAGAATAATAAAATTAAATTGATAATTGAAAAAAAATCATCTTTATTCTATGATAATTTTATAAAAATTCATGACAAGTTTTGAATTTTGATTTTTAGTTTTATACATTTTTTTGTTAATTACTTTAAATAAAATTCAAAAAAAGTTAGTAATCCGTTATACTGGATAATAACATCGTACTGGATAATAACATGTCTACAATGTATTAAATTTTAGCATTAAATATATTATTTTTATTATTTCGCTAACAATAAGTGCATTGATATTATTGTCACGTCTAAGTTTGCATGTTGTATAATTTATAGCATATGTCGAATGTTGTTTTTTAAAATTTAAGTAAACTCTACGTTTTTATTTTTGTTTCTCAGAAAAAATATGTTATGTATTATATATATATATATATATAATATTTCAAGAGAAATTTTATATTATCATCTTATGAAATTTCATATTCTTTCAGAGACTTCCATATTGAGTGATTTATTATTCGGTAGCATTCGCTAATCGTTATAACTCTGCTAAGTTGTTTAAATTAGAAATAAATACAAAGAAAACTTTTTAAATGTTTCTACAAAAAAGATCTAGATTAGCTTAAGAAATCAAAGAGACCACGCGACCTTCCTGTGTTTCATTCACTTTCCTAATAGGTCAGATGTAGCTATTGTCTAACAATAAGTCTAATGATGTTTACACGTATTAAAGTAATACGATAAGACAATCCCTCATTTATCGCGTACGATGAACAAGAAAATCGTTGTTTACTATTAAACAGATAGCGCAGATGACAAACATTTTGTTAGAAAATATTAATTAATCCCATGAGAATCGCGCGACGACATTATTTTCAAACAACAATTGCTGATAATCAACGTTCAACAATTGCGTTCCGTTTATTTTGCCTTATTTCACGCGGGAGAGAACGAATCGAGCTATGCGAACGTGAGCAGTTAAATAGAGTTACGATAACCGAACCATTAACTTCTGTTATGGAGCGTCATACGCCGCAAAATGACGATATCTGAATTTCGCGCAAGCGCCACACCGAGCAAATTTGGGAAATGAAACATATAATATGTCAATCGCGTACGGGCAAACATATGGACAATTCATACTTTAAATTTATGATAGGTTTGATTTAAGCGCGGTCGTGAAATGTATAAAGGAACAATTTTGAGTAGATTATTCCACGCGGTTGTTATCGCTCGCGAGAATGTTCTATGTGAATAGCAGCAACGACTGGCATGTTGAAAATATAAGATACATATAAATTGCTAATAAATCACGTGAGTCTTGACTAAACGAACTCGAATGTAAAACAAAGAACATAGTTAGATAATATTGTAAATGATAATATGGGCATTGTCACAAGGTGCGCACAGAAAGTAAAACACAAATACTCATCGATTGTGCAAACGAAGACTTGCGAGGATGATAATTTCATAAGACAAATATCCTTATCACTGTTCTACTTTGACCAAATTAGACCAGCTAATCGATAATCGAAAAACATGATACAAGGCTCTGCTAGTGATTGAAATACAATTTAGATCAAAACTGAATAATTTCAAACATTTTTCGATAGCTGCACGGGTTTTATTTTTTTTATTATAAATTAATACACGTGATTTTATATATATAATCCTGATGTTATGATTCATTCGGAAACTTCAGCCAGTTGCGAAACAGCGATACATCAAGGAATCCATGAAATGTTTTCAATATCACGTATTTGCATCGCGGGCTTACCTTTAGAATACTCTCGGAGACTCGCGGATCGTCGATACTAGAACTACGCAGGCAGTACTTCAGTCGCAATGCAAACGAAGATGAAATCGTCTTGCGAAGATACGTAACAGTGAACGCGACGAGAAACAAAGGGAAGACACCGAAGTAAATTGAAACTCGACCGCGATGACTTCGCGGCTACGACCGTCGGTAGGTATGGACCAAGTGGCCGGCCATGAGTACACGCATCTTCAATCCTCGAGACGAATCGAAATGGGGTGCGGGCATTCCGGTCGCGGTTCCGGATACCCGTGGACCTTGCGTCGGCGTCGTTGCACCCCTGCGCGGACGTCGCGGCGCAAATTCATCCCTTCCATCCGTGGGAGGTCGACGCAAGAGATATCTTCCCCGTCGCGTATATCCCCTTCGCAACCCTCTACTCCTGTCTCCCTTTTCCGATAGCACTCAGGATTTTCAATGCTGTTGCCATCAGACTCGCGATCACTGCTAGATGTAGTCATTGGCGTGTATGACCTTTGCACATCGATGAGTCTTCGATATGTCTCAAATTCTTACATCGTATCTATATAAATCTGAATTATTTCCTAATCCGTACCTCTTATAATACCCTGCATTTTCAACATCTCCTCTTATAATACCCTGCATTTCAACACTGATATGGATGCATTTTCTAACGAATATATCTCGAAGCCGAGCTTCTTGTTGATAATGACATTGTATGACATAATCATATACACAAAACACACACACACACACACACACACACACACACACACACACACACACACACACACACCATCATTTGCGTGTAAAATAAATATGGTCTACAGGAAAGCGAAAGAGAAAGAGTTTTCTATAACATTGTCTATATTTTTATAGACAGTTTACACCATTATTTAAAAATAAATAAAATAATTGTTTTCATTTTTGATACACTGCAATTAGAGACAAACTGTTATGTGAGAAATTTTTTAAATTAATTTTAAATTAATATTGGTAGTAATGTTGGTCGTTTTAAAATATCTCACTACATAATTAAGAAGGAATTTCAATTACAACACAGTTACAAATTTTGGTAATTTATACTCTTCTAAAAATTTTTGTACGAAATGTTTCTTTCGCTTTTAATTGAGTGAATTCCAGTAACTTGTTCTCGAAATGTAATAATTCTGTTTTTTCATGAGCAATAGTACCGCAACAAACCGTTTTTAACCGAACGAAATATCAGACATTTTAGTTCCTGGTAGTATTCCCGCGCCATGACGAACTCTTTCACAGTTATCCAAATATGGTGTAGCAGAAAAACAAGCCAATAGGAAGACGCGCGCGATTTTCTTTCCATCGCAACGATAAAATATACATCGACACTTGTACTTTAACTATATAGAACGGTATATAAGGTATAAACGTGGGGCGCGTAATTTTCTTGTAACTAAATGAAAATAAATTCACGACCGACTAATAGTATTCTCTTCGACAGGCTTTGGTTTGAACCTTCGTAGGATTTTATGAAGGCAAATTACAGAGCTCGATGGCCGCCTCCTGCTAACGCCGACACTCTCGGTGTTCCAGGGCTTTGGTAACTTTTTTAATTTCACGACTAGTCACTCTCTGCCCCCCGAGTCTCTTTATCCTCTCTTTATTCGCCTGCTACTGTATAAGACTAATCTCACTTTGATACAATACTTATATAATGTGTCCATCGTACAGCTTCACTTTATTAATGCCGAGAAAGTTCGATTAGAAAAAATTAATTGCAAATGTAGTAGAAAAATCATTCTTAATAAAATATTGTTAACAACGAGATAAATAAAAGCGCGCCTCGTCGGATGAAATCGTCGTTTAGTTCCATATATAATGTGATTAGTACTCGAAAGAAGCATAAAACAGTTATTTTCTTCACAACTCGGCATATCTCCGTTTTACAATTTCCTATTCTCGCAATCCTATCGTACTCGCATTTTAGAACATATCATTCCTGTTTTTTCCATCGACTTTTCCCAACCACTTCGCTATACTATCATCAGACCTGCACGACCCTCTGTAATTTCCGAGCGTACACTCATCCCTACGTTTATCCCTGTGATATCAGCAAGTTTAATTAGCGACTTATGGGGGCGAAATGGCGAAGTAATGTTCCTATTGACAAAAGCTACGCAAAGGGGAAATGTTGGCTCGAACGTTTGAACCAACTTTCCATCATATCAAGAAGAAATTGGATTCCCGATCACATTTATTTTTGTTATAACAATTTCAAGTAAAATAATATACTATTACTTTCGTATTATATGCGATTGTGGCAAATCATTAACAATTTTTTATTTGCATTTTCATTCCACAAGAAATCGCATAACAGTGTCAATCGAAAATAATTTGCACCGAGTGTAAGATCACCCCAAAAAGCTCTTCAACAATAGTGCTTCGATATTATATACAACTTAGACGTTCTCTCATTTATTAATATTGCAACGATCGATATCACCCTCAAAGCATCCATAAATTTCACGTCGGTGTACACGCACACGTCTTTCGGTTCACGATGAACTACCAACAGCGATGCAGCACCGCGAGGTCGTTGTGATGGTGGAAGCGGAGGCTGGCTGAGCTGGATCGACGTTATACTCGCTTCGGTGCTCTTGGCTGACACCACCATGACCGTGGAACGATAGAAACGGATACCCGGGTAGGGGAAATGTAAGGGCGAGAGCTTGTAGAACGTGGTTGGATAAGACTATGCGGGGTTAGAGGAGAAATCGAAGAAAGGAGAGGAACGATGAGGAGAAAATGAGAAGGAAGAGAGCGGTGGAAGAGCGAGAGACAAAGAAAAAGAAAGAACGAGGAGAAGGGAAGCGGAAGAGGGAGATGGAAACGTTCCGGAGAGATGGGACACGAGGGATTTATGCCGTTGGCTGTCGTCGGAGGGTGGATTGCGAGCCGCGCAGCATAAATAACGACACGACAGCCTCTACTACCATCAAGCTTGTGTGAACGTGCTGTGTAACTCTGTACTCATCGTATCCGCGTCATTCGAACTTAACAATCCGGGGAAAATGGATCCGTGCTGATAAATCAATCTAATCAAACGGGACACGCGACACACGAGAGATTCCATTTTACGAGAAAATTATTTTTGAAGCGAAAAGGTGTCGTTCAATCCGAAGAATATAATACGATTTTATAATGAAAATGCAAACAATCGATAATTAGTCGAGTTTTTCTCCTGAAGGTGACAGGCAGATGCTGGCAGGTGCGTGCTGAGTTACACGCACGATAATTTTCCTATGCGCACGGGTTGTATTCACAATATTCCCTCTTCACGTCTTGTTTAAGATCTCATAAATGGGCGCTTACTACGGCTCTAACTGTTCCAACTGAACTAAGGGTGACATCGGTATGCGATGACGATGTGCCTGAAAAATAACTCTTCGACTGCGCATAACGTTAATCCAACTTTTCTCATTCAAGCACATATAAGAAGATGCGACGGTTCTATAATGAGAGAGTGTTATTTATGCATCGAGAGAATCTCATGATTCTTTTGAATACTGTGATATAAAACCTGATTTCGCACACACAAACAGACAAATAATCGTAAATCGAATAAACAGCATTAATCCTGATCCTCTTTTGTTCAGATCGAATCTTTGCAGAATATATTCTTATATATCTATTTTGTTTTTCTGTATCATAATTTATTGCATTCATCAGCAAAATCTTATTATCAGCCTGATAAAAATCGATTCTATTGAATTTGATTTTATGGAACCCATTAATTTCTCATGCATTTTTCTATATTCTGGTCTCATTATTTCTATTCTTCTCTAAAGAACTTGATCTCTTAGCGAATCCAATCCGCCCTTGGATAGTTTCACGTCAGACTGGCTTAATTCATGGCCATCTTAGTTATCTCCGATGAGATGTCAGTATCTCCTTATCCCAACGACAGAAAAGAAAAGACTCGAAGAAGGCGTGGTTTAACTAAGCGACTTGTCTCATAAAGTAACATTAACTGAAAATCTCATATATTCGTCACAGCCAAATTTGAATACAAGCAAAGAATGCAACGAGAACAATATGAATCTTTTCTATACATCTTTTCTATATGTATATCAGGATCGAATAAAATAAATTCAAGTTCTTATTAAAATAATATAAAT
Source organism: Cephalotes varians (assembly GCA_037157785.1). Lineage (NCBI taxonomy): Eukaryota > Metazoa > Arthropoda > Insecta > Hymenoptera > Formicidae > Cephalotes > Cephalotes varians. The sequence continues at coordinate 3,834,570 of JANQDE010000002.1, read as the reverse complement.
TTTAAATAAAATCATTAAACTATTATTGTAAATATAATTAAAAATTATATCGAAATTTAGCTCCTTGAGAATTTTTTAAATCACGAACCTACCGACAAAAATTAAGATCGTTGTTACATTACAAAATAATATTTATGCTTTTCTACGCAAGATCATGGATGAAAAACACAGGAAGGATAAGGAGAGTGTTTCATGAATAAAGGATGAGACAAAATCCTATGTAGTCATGTTAGACTGGAGACTGCGGACCTAGTCCTAGTAGCTTTGGTGTGCGCAGCCAAGCTTACAGCGCCATTAAAATAAAATAAAGCCTCCCTCTGCTTCCACATCACACCCTATTCCCCACTCATACCATTGCTATCGGCCGCTGCCGCCTTCGTCTTTCACTTTCATCTTCTCTTATTCGAAGCTTTTTTCTTTTTCCTCCTTATTTTTCCCTTCCTTTCGGTTTCTCTCTTACCGGCGTTCGTCGCTCTCTCTTTCTCTTTCTTTGTTTCTCTCCCTCTCGCACAGAGGCATACTTTCTGTCTTGCTTTACCTTCCAACTTGCCCCCTGCCATCAGCATTTTTAGAATGTTGCCAACGTAGACAGCCAGGGCGTAAACGTGAAATCATTGCCGAGTATACGAGCAGAAGAGCCGTCTATATGTGCCTTTTGAGAGGATCCGCACAGTGTTCGTACAGATCACGACGCTTATAATAACACTTAACCGCCGACAGTGAATAGCTGCAAGTTGCAATTTCTCTTTGTGTCTCTTCTTCCCTTTTCGACTGTTTGCGGTTATCGGTCGAGACGGTTTCTCGGCGCGTTCAATTTTTTTAGATATTTTATTGCTTCAAGATAAATGTCACGTCTTTGTTTCTCGATTCTTCGATTTATTGCCATTGATAACGCGATTTGATAATGAATATATTAAAAATAAATTATTTACGCGTTTCACACCTTGTGTACGAAATAATTTAGTGAACGCTTCGTTACGGAAGGCATTGTAACGTGTATAACGTGGCGTAAAGTTATTGCGAGACATGCATACTGTTACCTGAGAGAGATTACGGCATATTTAAATATTTACTCTCTACAAACATATAACGCGGTCGTAAAAGTCTCAACAAGTACTTTGCGATATATCGCGTCAATCTTTTCCTCTTTCAAATTATACGCTATACTTTAATTAATCTATCAATATAAGTTACGCTATATTATGTTTGTAGTCATTACCGAGTGACTACGTCTTTTACAGTTCGTTCGATTAAGAATTAAACTATGTCTTTAGTCATTTCGATATTTTATGTTATTTTTCATGAATATTCATTCTATGCCCCAATTTAGCGATAACTGTTCGTGTTACGATCTATATATGTATATTAGTTGTTATCTGGATCATTGAAAGAATTATTACAGGATTTAATACAAGAATGTATGATATATTTGAATCAATGTTGACGAATGGAAATGTGTGACAGATTTTTGACGGAAAATAAAATCACGATAAAGTAAATTACGGAAGAAGAAACCAAAGACGAAATCATATTCGCTTGCCGAGGACCCAGTTCATCTTGAGCTAACGGATTCTATTAGCGATACCATTAACGACTCGTGTTTATTATGCTTTACGCTCGCTTTTATAGTTATAACTTGAAGTGTGCCCCCTCTTTTCGTCCTTCTTTTACTAGTTTGCTCGCGTGAACAAGGGTGACTGACTCCAATTAGGTTTGATATAGATGTATCAATAGGACACAATATTTTTGTCCTAACAAAGGACGAAAATAACTTTACTACACGTATAGTTTATCTCGTGCAAAGTGAGTAGAAGTGTACTTAGTTTTACATCGCTTTGTCCTACATGAAAATCTACGTCTTACTTATATTCTGAACTTTGACGATGATTTATTTTCTCTATAATTACTATTAATTTCGTATAAAGATGGTCATGTACATTTAAAATGAAATCTTCTATAGAGCGATAATGCGAAAAAGACACGGTTTATTTTAATTACATCCATAAAGGGGTGGGACTCGTATGCTTAAGGGCGGTGACAAATTCGAGGGAAGATGATACAGGAAATAGAAGGGAGAGAAGGGTGATGACTGCGTTTGGAAGAGGGAAGATTAGATGGAAAGTTTGGAGAGAGAAACCGGATATTAACAACGCGCACTCTGATACGCGGGGCGCATGAATTCTATGAGAGTACTGAAACGTAGTTTATATGTATATATAATACGAGCATTCCCGATAAAATCCGGGCCCCTTTCATTTCCGTTTCTGTTCATAAATCTTGGTAGATAAATGTCTATTCGCGCGTAGAACATTGTGTCTACTTTTCTCGCACAAAAATGCGGTGTTTATTATAGAAACGGTTGTGAATCGCATTTCCTTCTCACTGAACAAATTTCACCTGACAATGCGCCGATCGAGGCTTAATGATTAACGATGTTATTAAAGTACGCGAAATCGACATTTAGTATCTTATTTCAATTTACAAAAAGCACATAATACATTTTGATTTTAATAATGGTCAGCAGAAATAGCTTCAAATGTCATCCAAAACTGTTAAGGAAGATATATTCACATTTTGAGAATATGCTATTTTGATTAAGCAGTTTTTTATCTTCAGTTGAAAAAAAATTCTTTTGGACAAATTGTGATATATATTGTACATATAATATTGTATATATCAATATACAATAATAATATATTATACATATAATATTGTATATTATCAATAAGTATAACACATAATTCTTTTCTCGAGATTCCATGCGTTTTGATTAAAAATTATTTAAGAAAAAGTTATTTAAGAAAAAAGTATTTCAAGAATGAAAATGATGCTGCATTTTCTAAAATCCTAAATAATATAAAATATAGCTGCAATAAACGAATGGGATAGGAATAAAATGCTACCTTGACTGGTTATCAAGAACGAATGCACAGGCGATCTAAAGTGAGGAACGAAGATAACACACACGCTGTCGCTATTATGCAGTCTTAAATTCCGATAAACCACATAATAACAAAATATTTTGAAATATATTGAAGTCATTCAGAATTCTGTAGGTATCTAAAAAAAATCGCTGATATCGTAAATTATACTTTTACTATATAATTTTATCTAACTTATTCAAATACACACAAAAGTATATACAACTTTTTAAACTTTTGCTTAAAATATTAAAAAAGAGAAAAGAAAGAATTGAAAAAATTTTCCAGTATTCCAAATGTAAAAAATATGTAATGTGTAATTGTTGTAGTTTTGGCAACATTTTCGTAACTGTTATATTTTTCGTAATATAATGTTCAATTACGTCTAAAATTTTAAAATCTAACATGTAATAATTCATAATTCATGCTTCGTGTCCTTATCGCAGATTCTAGTTGTATCTTCGCTAGTAAAACAGAGATTGCAACGTGAGTTATGCACGGAATTCCAAGAAAATATTCTCGCAATTCTAATCCCTTGAATAATATCGCCATTTGTACTCCCTCACCGTAGCTCTTTACAGACTCTCGACTACGAAACGATGGAATTGATAAAACTACGGCCATAATTCACATTCCAGACACTCCATGGTCATCAAGATTTACTTCCGAGATCTAACAACATAGCGCAAGCTTTGAAGCTATTGTCTAACATCTCTTTATGGCTTTAACGAATACGCATGTGTCACAACACATTATCCGAAAGCAAGATTCAATCTGAAATAGAGGAGTCGTAGAATTTTATCAAAATTAATGAATACAGAATCAAGAATAGCTCAGATTTCACTTCACGGAACACATTATTCGACTTGCCGCAATTATTCCGCGTTTATTTGCCGCGTTGCATTGCAACGTCCACGTAATCCGAATAAGCCGCGAAAAAAAGGATTAGGTGCAGATCTACAGCCGTAACGATCGGAGCCATCGCTTTACGGAAGTCGGTCTTCCCGAAGCGCGCTCGTTCGACTGGTCATTTGATGGGCAATAGACACTGGGTGACCATTTGACTGGTCATCCAGCACCGGACAAACGCGTCTGTCTCTTTCTCTTCTCTCTCTCTCTCTCTCTCTCTCTCTCTCTCTCTCTCTTTCGTGTTAAACGATTATTTTTGTTGACGTCGTAAATCCTTTTAAACGCGGCACTCCGAATGTCCTGATATGTATCCACACATACCTATGTATCCTCAAGAACTATCGTTTTTCCTTGATATCTCACTTACCCGCGACAATTGTTTCTGGCAATGCGATCACAACGTAACGCACGCGAACGTCTTTCGTAAGCGACCTGATTTTTACTAGTTCCTATTGGTTCATAGTGGTTGGCACGTAAGAATAGTCAATCGCTTCGTCTCGTTTTCACATGGCATTGATGAGAAATAATTCAGATGAACTGTTGTGACGATTATTCTACATCGCATGATACTTTATTTGGCACTGTCATTCAATATCTATGAAAATTCCACGAAAACAAAAACGCAGCAATTTCACATATAAATTCAATATATACTTGAACATTTTTATCATATATCTAACGTTAAGATTACCATTATACAGTATCATTTCTATTTAGCATTTTTTTATTAATTTACAGTATTTTGCTTAAACAGAATTTGATCGAGTTTTAACTTTCGATATTATGTATTTTAATACCGAGTCTTGAATAAAAACTCGACATCATATCAAACATATCGAATAAAATCTATGAATAAATTCTCTATTCTTCTAGATATTTATAATCTCTTGATTTAAATTCTTTAATAAAATTGCTATTTGACTTTGAAATAAGAATAGATCGTATTACCGACGGTAATAAAGACAGACTATTAGAATACTTTATGTCAGCTTTACGATTGTAAAAAAAGATATATTAGCAACTAAAAATTCAGATATATTTTAAATTTTATCGTACAATGTATATTTTTCAACATCTTTTTCCTCATCCGGCATTGTATATATTTCCTATATATACCAAATAATTTGTCGCAATCATAAAATCAAGATATAATCTCGAAATATCATTGTTATATAACATATTATATAATTAAATGTTGTTTTTCGTAAAAATACGTTTTGTATTAACGTGCTTGTTTATTTTAGATTATTATTTATTGTATAATCTTTAGATAAATCAAGCATTAGTAGAAATAATTTATTCATAACGTTTTATTAAATTTTAATATGCACACAATTGATTTTATTATACTTGCACTATCATACGTTAAGCTACAGCCTTGATTGGTTATAAGTAATCAAGCCGGTTTTGTGAGTTGGATATACTCGGAATAATCATTACTTTCTACGTGTCAGTATTATTAGTGTACTAATGAGAGACATAAATGAATTGAACTTAATTATACAGCTACATCAGAGATAGTAAAATCTTTTTTCCAATTCCTAATTGATTGAAATCGAAGTTCGAAATAACCTTCATATCAATTAGACTTTTGTTTAAAAACTCTTTTAATGTCTTGACTGTTCAAACATTTTAAAGTAACCCGGAAGCCTTTGTGGAAATCCAAGAGCTCGAAAAACTAATGCGAGTTTAAAAAAAGAATCTCAAAAGTAGTAAAGTAGGCATCCCTAAAAAGCGTAGGCATCTACTAACCTTAATTACTTTATTGCCAGAGATTACATTTTAGACGGCCGACGTAAAACTGTTTTTTTGCTTAACCTTTCTGGCATTAGAACCTGTTGGTTAGACCTGGCTTCCGTGTTTTCTTTTCTGCAAAGTGTCTTCAGATTTTCTCAGCGGTCAAAATAGTTTCACTGACTTTCGAAATGGTTACCGCAAAAGGGTGCGGTCGAGAAACTGTATCGGAACGAATCTTTTCAGTAAATCGAGTTCGAATTAAATCATATTCATATGAAGAGAAATCTGTGTGACATGTCCAAAGATATACACACATGTGTATGTATCATGTAATATTTAAATTAAATTATGTCGCAATTCATTATATAACATCAAAACATAAAACGAAATTATTATCATATTTTTACTATCTCTTAACAGAGAGAGAGAGAGAGAGAGAGAGAGAGGGAGAGAGGGAGAGAGAGAAATTCTGTAAAACAATCTCAGGGATTTTTTAATTAACAAAGCCGCGCTTAATTTTCCGAGTGTACTCCGTCGCAGATTTATTCGAAAAGATTGCAGATCGTAATTCGATTAACATCGCGCGCCGTGCAAAATAAGATTCATTGTAGTCACAAATCCCTCGTAAGGATTCAAACATTTAACGTTGGCTACGTACTATGACTTTACAGCGGCCGGCATAACAGCCGCTATATATTTACACGCATATTTATGACTGTCCACTCTGCTCCGTGCTAGCACGCTTCGAAACACAAGCCAACTGCACTGTTAAGCAGCGTTTTAGCTGCCGCATCCTGAAAGCCCTGGAGCGTTCACCGAAAAGCAAGTAAATCAATGAAAAAATACTTTCACTATTATTTTTAAAAAATAAAATCAATGTATAAGATATTTCTGATCGGCAGCAATTATTTTCAGTAGAAAGACATTTCTAAATACATATTTATAAAAAGATTGCTAGTACAAATTTGCAATCTCGATTAAATATCAAACTTATTGAAAAAATTATATGTCAATGTGATAATAAATTTTATTTTGATGCACTTGTACTAATACGTAATCGTTGTAATTGTTGGATTAACAGTTTTATATATATATATATATATTTGTTGTATTTGTTAAATTAATACGTGTATTTAAACATGCTTGTTCATTGAAATTTCGTTTATTCGAATAATTGTTTCTCAGTATAAGATTTGCGCTTGAAGAAAATATTCGTCTTTGAGAAAGAAAGAAAGAAAAACATAACTAAAATCTGACACAAATTATGTGTAACAAAATAATTTCTATGGTCCGCCACTCCTACTGAAGCGTTATAAGATACTTAACAAAGAAAAGATTTCAGTCAGTTCGCCATTTCAAATTTCAATCGCCATCACAAATGCTCGAAACTAGTTTCCATCAAGAGCACAAATCATTCTGATCCGTGACACTGGTTTTAGTAGTCGAGCAGCAATAGCATGGAGCAGGATTCGCTCGACAAAACATAAAAACGTTAAACATTCTACAGTCGATTTAAAAATTCCATCACAAAAAATTATTGAAAATTATTATGCAAATTAACGAAATAAAATATTTCCGAGATATATTCAGAATACAGAAGTTATTTCTACTATTCTTCATTCGACATATTCTTTCTATCTTTGTTCTACAATAAACAATAGTTCATCCTGTAACAAAGCTGCAAAATTCGTACCAAAGAATTGTTGAAATATGAGAAAATCGATTACTACAAAAGGTTTCTGCATACGCGAGAATGAAGCTTGCAGTCGTTATCACTCATAGTGAAAATGTCACATAATTCGAGATTCGTCACGTTTCACGGCTTGTTATAATTACGACTAAGGTACCCAACTATAACCATGTCTTGTGCTTATTCTCATTACTTATCCTTCTTGTTGCAAGAAACACGTATTACACTATTCTATTCATACTGTCTTTGTTGTCTATTTCATTCTATACCAGCACTGTTTTTTAATATTAGAGTACTTGCAAAAAAATAAAGTTGTCAAAAGTTAGATATTAAGCTACTCAAGTTTTTTTCTACTATTTTTTACTGTAAAAAAAAAACATGAGATAAGGTCTACGATTTGAGCTTCATTCTAAAGGTCAAAATTTTTTCTCAAAATATCGTGACAATATGGCCGATCTATGCGTGCCCATTATCCAAGGCATCTCCATCTTTGGCTTACATGGCTCGGAAAAGTGAGCCTGTTGCAATTGTACTTGCTATCGTACTTCGCTCTTGAAATTTTCAGACGACACAATCGGTGCCAAAGAAAAGGAAAGTAAATGGAGATGGATCGTTGGAACGCGCGGAGGAAGAAAGAATATGGCGGTAACTGCCGAATCAAGTCGTGCGGAGAAGATACGAAGAGAATTGGCGGAAGACTGCGCGGAAGAAGGAGGGAGACGGACGAGGAAAGTCTTAAAAAACAGCTTGGGAATAAAACTAAAAAAGGGCGAGAGCGCAGGCGGCAGTAAAATGGCGAGCGAACGGTTGCCGAGGAGATTCCGCGAGCGGATAATTGTGTAAGTGGACCTCTCACGTTGCTTCGATGTTGGTACGAAGACAGCTCCGACCAGTTTTGATATCCCGCTTGCGGTGGATTGGCAACAACGCAAAAAAAACCAATATTTCCAGGAATAATTTCAATGATCGCGTCTTCGTAAGGTGTGCATTAAACAATATTAAACATTTCTTTGCTTGGATTCAATATTTCACGATTTTGCTGGAGTAGTTCAATTAAATAAAAATGACTTAAAGTACCAATTACTACAAACCAACATTGTAACAAACATGAAACAATTATTTCGTGAAGCAATTAATTTTTTAAATTTACTTCATTTTACGGTCAAGTTCTCGAGTTAATCGAGATTGTCAGGACGAATGAATTAGGGACAATAAAAATGTCTGAATGAACATTCGTAATGTCAGGAAAACTGTAATAGACTCGAAGTCTCGTCAACTTGTGATGAACGAAAACCAATTCATCCATCTCCTGATTAAAGATATAAATCATACACCGATCGGCAGGAACTCGCTTCTCGATAGCGGACCTCGAAGTACATACCTCGCGTCGGCGCGCGTGATTAATAGTCCCGCTTGCTCAGCAGGATCAAGGATCTGATGTCGATCCAAGATGGTGAACTACCTAGCAACTCTAATGCTCGTATGCGCGTGTTGCGCGTATATCGAATATATTGTGCAGCACGCGGCGACGGTAGCATTTATGGGCATCACCGGCGTGAATATTTATGCGGCGACCATTATCGTCTACATAATAGCAGGTATAGCGAATGCGGATAAGCGAAGCTCGAACCTATATGACGAGTCTTGAATCGGCAAACCGCGTCTTGGAACCAGATGAAATAACGCAGGACCGTAGCAAGACGCGCGACAAATTTTGATCGCTTCTATCATGTGTATCGCGTATATTTGATTAACGTCTAACGCGATTCTAAGTATAGTAAATTCTGAGTAATTTGATTCAAATAATGATACTATATAGTAAATTCAATTTACACTTGACAATTCGCCAAGTATTAATGAAAAGTTACTGAATGCAATAACGAGTATCCGATTTCAATATTTGATAATATCGGGATTGGGTGGCCATCTTCACAGACATTCTTGAAAATGCCGCGCCAATCTACCTTCTTTCTATTCTGATTGGAATATCGATTACGAAATAATTCCCTTAGAAAATAATTCCCGCTACATGGCTGGAAACGCCCATGACTATGGCTGATCATGGAACATCGGGGAGCGCGGTTGGTATCTGTTCTGAAGAGATATGAAACGCCTATGGTGTACACCATAGCCGGGCTGAGCCTATGGCTAGGTTGGTGCACGGTATAAGGCCAAGATCCTAAATCACACTTGACTCCCGTAATGGGATTGCCGAGAAAGCCTAAACCCCAGAGGAATGAAATCTCTCTGATAGTAAATCTACCTCTTTCATGGAGCTCCCCCGCGTCTCCATCTTTTTCCAGACGCCGAAATGCCTCCCACGGTTGCGGCGGCAACCATTTTTGAACACTCATTCCACACACTCGGAATGTGAAACATGCCACTATATTGGAGATTAGGGTCCGACAGGCTGCACTAAGACCTGCTCTGACGTCAAAATTAAGCCGCGCAATGCGTCTATTTTTTACATATGCCTGTTTACAACGAATCATCTTCGAATCATTTCGTAAATCAGGAGCTTTTTTTCTAATAAGTAATTTCTTTAATCGTAATCGAAGAAATCAAACATTCACTCTACAAAATATTTGTTAACGCATTGTTGACCAAAATTCGCGAGCAATGAAATATATCGACACATTCTACCATCTTTGCGATCACATCGAGTTGTGAAAGAGCAATCAACATCGTGCAAGTACCACTTGAGATATACGACGAATAACAATTTCGGAGAAAGTGGCAATTTCGAACAACGTATCCTAAAGAAGTTTTATTTACGTGCGCACAAAATTTCCATTAAATAAAAGAATATTGACATAAATTAACACTTTTATACATATATTATTACATGGATTAAAAAAAACAACTCTTTGATATAAAAAAATAAAAATAAAAAAATACGCCAAATAAAAAGAAAGAGAAGAAAGAAAAGAGAAAAGAAAGAGAAGAAATAGAAACTAGATAATTTAACGTTTATCTTAAAAACTTGAAAGAGATATACAATGCACGTTCCCTAAAAAAAAACGCTCTTAAAGTCTGTTTCATTTTTAATATAAGAACCACGTATGTCTTACAGATTCTATTTGAAAAAAGAGAAACTTCCGTTTCTAAACTTAGAAATACTTTTTTTGCCCGCACCTTGTAAAATCTTTTCGTAAAGAAGCGCGAAAACCGGAGTGAAATCGGGGTGGAATGTAGGCTAGCCGGTCATCATTTCGACGAGAAATAAGCAGCAAAGAATCTCCAAAAAATACAACCAAGCAAATCGAGGGAGCCGGTAAACTCAACGAAGAGAAATAAACCGGTTGAGAGAGTGCGAGTATGTTTCTCTCTTTGGCGTCTCAAAAACGTCAAAACCGTCTCGGGAGCAATAAAGACAATTGTTATTGTTCAGAACTGACCAGATCGTGTTTTCGCAGACTTAGTCTTCTGACGTCCTTTCCTACCATCATTGCCCCGGTCACGATCTCCGTTTTCTTTTTCTTTGCCTTTCATTCTTCCTCACTATCATGATGGCATAGTCGCTTCGTGAGAAATTTATTAAAGTGTAATCTATTTTTAGTTTCTCCGGTATAAACGAAAAAGATACATAGTGCTTGCCGTAGAAGCAAAACGTGATTATTTTATTTTATTCCAAAGATACCGAAATAAAGAGAGAAGTAGAAAGCAATTTTCAGGATTTAATTGGACGCCACTCACCATCGAGCTGATTTTGGAAGAAAGAAGTTCGATGGTACTCCAAATGTGGTAAGGAAGAAGAGATCTACTTCCCGAGCTCTCGCAAGTTCGTGAGGCCTGTGGTGTCTCGTTTCACGTGTTAATAAATAGCCGCGTTATTACCGGCAAGCTAATTCCTCAGTCACTCTCTTCATTTAACGAAGCCAATTATGACAGGCATAAATGTAAGCACTTAATAGTTGTGTACACAAACGCACGCGCGCGAAACGCGGCGTCGTGACTCCGCTGGGTCGATTCTCGCTGATCTAATATCGCAATAAGCGCACAAACATAACTGTAACACACTATCCTAACGTTTGTAAAAGCAATTCGCGCTCGATTACCCGCAAATTTTCCCCCGACACGGAAAACACACGTAACAAGAATATGATAAAACAAGAATTATCTCCAAGTTGGTTAACATTCAATCAATTGTTCAAAGAATTCACCGTTTTGTATGATCTCTTCTTTCGCTTTTAAACACGTTAAATGTTTCAAAAATGTTTCAATATTAAGAAAAAATTGTCGTGGAAACGTCGCACTATGCAGCACATCGATCCGTTTTATGTATCATTCATCCGGCTCTCCCAAGCGCGACTGAAATGCCGCGAGCGGTTCACAGTTAAGCAAGTGCTCGGCTTAATTGCCGCCATGATACTTTTATTGTGCATTAATTCTGTGATTGTCGTTACGAAATCAATTTGCCACGATACTTGAGGCGTCGTAAAGTTATTTAACGTGTATTATAAAAACAGCGTGCTTATGTGTTCTCCCACTTTGGCGTTTTCGTCCCTGCTCTTCGCTTCTACGCAGCCTATATGACTACGTTGCCTCATAAAGATTTACAAACGGTGACTCGTTCTGATTTGCAAATTTCCATGCATTTTACCGGCTTTGTGTCGCGCAATACGGAGATTGATTACGAACAAACATATCAGACGCGTTATCGAAGCAAGAAAATCGTCTGTACTTGAGCAACTTAGCGAATTTGAGTCACAATAGGTATAAATAAAAAGACAACGCTCAATGCGAGTTATTTCTTTTTAGATGCTCTATGCTTCAAAGTAATTTTTTCAAAGTAAATTTATAATTATCTAATTCGTGACATTAAAACAAAATAAACTTAGCGATACATAAAAAGACTTTTCGTTACACATAGTTTCGCGTCATACTTTATACGCATTTCACACTAGACACTCGCTTAAATTGAAAGAAACATATATTAAATGTGTAATATCTTTTTAAAACTGATGGATTATATAATTACGTAAGATAAAATATAAAAATTCTTGTCTTCCTTGACGTTTCTTTTAATCCTTGAAATATTTTCCAAAAAATCCTCAAATAAAGCTTTCACTTGAGAGAAAAGCGAAAAAGGAATTAGTAACACTTTCATGTATTTGAATTTTTTATATTTCCGTAATTTATCCAGATTTTTATTGCATTGTTTACTGTTTTATTATTTCTAAATTCAAACATCTGAGTATATGACATTGCACTAATCCTTATTCAAGCCTTTCTCAATAGATAAAAAGTTGCAACTTAGCATTTTTAGTAATTTAACAATACTAATGTCAGAGAATTTTTTTCTCTTTTCTATTTGGATTTTCGTTAAGAATGTTAAGCACTAATTACTAAGTATATATTAAATTACTTGATAGAATATTAACACTTTTTGCATTGTATCATCAATATTTAAAAGTCCTATATAATTATTTTGAATTTTGGTCTAACAAAATTATTTTCAGATCTGTATCTAGCTAAATTTTTAAATACTTCAGCAAAACCGTTTTTTCCATGTTATTGCTCTGCTAATAAATTATTTAGCACTCCAAATCAAAAGCATTTATCATCTTATTAATACCTTAAATCTGCCATGTATTTAGTATATTCACTCAGAACTTCTGCAGAATAATACAAGCTATAATAGCTTTATAATCGTGAAAACAGCAACACTTTTCACAATTTATCACTATTATATTTTTTCCCCCAATTTGTGGCTTTGACGAGCACTTGCAGATTATAATAAATCGATACCAAAATCACCAAGTTTCATTTTCTTTATATTCTGCGAAAGAATATATAAATGCAATGTAGTTAGATGTGCCGCTCAAGAGAAACTGATCGCTCGTCTTGGTTACTGGAAGCAGTCGAGTCCTTCGAGATCCGACGGCCGTCGCCAAAGACAACTCGTTCGTTGTTTGCTCAACTGATTATCGTGGTGTAACGAACAAATACGCGGTGCATCTTTCAAAGTTATGCCGTCGCTTTTCGTAGCCGAAACCTGCGATGCTGTTTTCTCATATGACTCGAGATAAAGTGTCAATTCAGAAACTTGTCGCAGTAGGAAAAAGTCAGAGTGAAAATACAATACACTTTTCTGTCACATACTGTTTAAATTCTCAGTAAATATCTCAACAATATATAAATAATGATGTAATATGCAATTTTCTAAATTCTTTGTAATTTCAAAAGAAGTTTGTCTAAATATGATATACATTATTATCGTTAGATATACGTTAGATATACGTTATCTAAGCAGTTGGATATCTGCTTCAAAGAATAATAAGAATAAATTCATGTACGAAAAATAATATGGAAATATTGAAAGTAAAAAATAAAAATGAAATTGAAAAATATTGCAATAGTTATGATTGAATCAATTATATAAAATGTAAAAATAAAAATTAATAAAAAGTCAGAAATTGCGTTTATAACAATGCATTTAAGTATAATATAATAATTAAGTATAATAGTATAATAGTTTTAGTTTAAGTATAATATAATAATTCAGTATAATAGTTTAAGTATATTAATAAAAACGATAATAGTTGACTAACAAGCGATGTTTATATTTAATATAATTTATCGAATAATTAGAGAACAATCATTATTATTGCTACAAAAATTGTAGTTTTTCATTTACATATTATATGCAAACGTAAAATATTGTCGTCTCATTACCTTTAAAATTAATAAATTTGATAAAATATATAACTATATAGCAGTAACTCTTAATTCAACTTGACGTAGTTTAATAAGATAAATAAACGGATATATGTAAAAAATGTTGTTAAATTAGGATTTGTAGTTCAATGTATACGTCTTACACATACGTACGTATTCTTATACATTTATGATTTCACTTATCTTATATATTTTTCTTACAATCTTTTTCAAAATCACGTTCTCTATAATTGTTCTCTAATTGTTCGATGAGTTATATTAGATATAAACAACGCATTTATTAATATTTTAACTATTATCGTTTTTATTAATATATTATATTATATTTAAACACAATTTCTGATTTTATATTTATTTTTACATTTTTTGTAACTGATTTAACCATTAATCATTACAAAAATATTAAAAAATTTATCTTGCATTAATACTTTCCTTTAATTTTTTTTTGTTTTTATTTTGTTCTCATTAAGATATAAATTTAACATAATTGTATAATTTTTTAAATTTATACATATAAGAGATTTCTCTACTTTGAGAGAAATATTTCAAGTTTTTCTATATTAGAGAGGGGGTAAAAGTCACATCAAAAACTGCCATCTAGCGAGACTTTGCGTAATGTTAACTGATATATGTTGGAAAAAAGATATCTGAAAAGACCTTCCGTGGATATAGTAGGATTTCAAGAAGTTCAATTATCTCCTAACGAGCAGTCATATCCGCGGTATAATAAATTCGCGGTAATATTTTCAAATATTCTTATTACGATTTTTACAAAACATCATTTTAGATAATCATATTAAATATATGTCATATGAGATCTAATTGAGTGCGTGTTCATTATTGATAATTTTGTTTCTAAAAAATTACGTATATAAATATAAATACGTTTAAAATATGTATTACATATAAAACATTAATAATTAAGAACGCATACAAATCTTGATATTACACAAATAAATAGTATAAAAGAATATATTCCAAAGAAAAAACAATTTTAATTAGATAGAAAAATTTATATGATATCTGGATGTCTATATATCAGTTTTAACAAACATATGACGTTTCATATGAATATTAAATATTAAACACTTTTTTGCACGAGTCAGCAACGAAGAAATCGAAGAAGCGAATAGAACGGATCTAGAGGGTTACGTTGATGAAACTTTCTATACATTTATATAGGGCAGTCCGAAGAAGTTTTAGTGTCTGC
The DNA here is from genome assembly GCA_037157785.1 of Cephalotes varians. Taxonomy (NCBI): domain Eukaryota; kingdom Metazoa; phylum Arthropoda; class Insecta; order Hymenoptera; family Formicidae; genus Cephalotes; species Cephalotes varians. Next base: position 3,819,422 of record JANQDE010000002.1, on the reverse strand, counting down.
TGAGCGCTACGCTGTGGGAGATATTACCATCCATAAAGTTTTACGAACCGAAAATATCAAGCTTACTTGGATACTGGTTTATACGCATTTCCACAGCCTATGGTTGCTTCTCTTCGGCAATTACAGGCGGCTTGCTTGATAATGAAAAAAGAGTGACGACGCGCGAAAAACGTATCTTGATCGTTACTGATTACGGCGGTTAAGGAGGAAAAGTATTTTTTTTTTTCGCAGAAACGGTGGCAAACCACTTATTTGGCTGAACAAAATCGACATGATCCTTCGGGCAATATCTTTAAATTCGTGTAATGGGTTTACACGCATTTTATAACGAATTTTATGAAGCGATGATTGGCGGTTAGTGAGCGGACGGCCTCCTAATTTTCTAAGTACATAATGCCAGCAATAATTCTAGTCCTCGTTATCACGATAAAGTTAATGCGCAAAAAATTAGACATATTTAATATATAAACGCTCCCGTTTACTTCAGATTTATAGTCTATATGACTCCGCGTATATTTATAAACATAATGCTACTGCTTAACGAATTTAAAAAAAAAACTTTTTATTTTTAATTCTCATTTAAATAATTCGAATAAATAGTTGATAAATGCTTAAATATGAAAAAACGAAAATTAACAAATACTTCTATCCTATAATTGTTTCGCCATCGCTCGATGTTTCCCGGATCTTCCTGCTCTCACAATCAAATTCCTTGTTTGTAATCACACACTTGCGAAAATATGAAAATACGAAAATTAATTACAATGATCTAATTATATAAAACGATAGCGTAACATTTTATGATCGTACAACACTCTATTAAATGAACGCGATCTTACTGTCGGAAAAAACCTTAATATTTACCAAATCTCTTTCCATACTGTAACATCAGATACGAGAAATGTAAAAAAAATTATTATTCGTAAATAAATATAATGAAACGATAGTTTATTGTAATTCTCTTGCTTCAGCATTTTAATTTCTGTTTGAAATAAAATTGCGCGATATATCCGTTTCATTAAATAGTTGTCGCCTCGATATACTCGATATGGATATACTCGTGAAAGTTAACTGAATACGAGAGCTAGTAATTATTAAGAATTGTTCATAAGAAATGATCGCACGTTCGTTTGCTATCTGTCGCAATCGCGCTTTGATAGATACGTTTGAATGATACGTTAAAACACGCTGCCTACCGATTCGAGCATCGTGGATGATAAAGCGTTCTTGTGTAAATAGCGCTCACCGTACGTTGTATTCAAAAATAAATACACCGAGCATAATGTCATTCAGTTTGTTCTCACGGAAAATTTAATGTTTTATAGAATAAATGAATATTTGATTTTGTATTCTATTCTTTAAATTGATTTCAATAAACGAATAATTATCGCATATTTCGCGCTTTATTTTATAAATTCGTTAATTCACAAGAATTGTTTAATTGATTAACAATTAATACCGCAAGAATTTTTGTTAAGAAACAATTTAAATGATTTGCATGTAAAAATATAAATTTGCTATTAATAATCAACTTGTTAATTGATCGCTATGTCAATCAAACTGACGTATAAAAGATATGAAAATCAATTTTAATAAAATTAATATTACCTGAGCTTAAAAATTAATATAACTAATAATAGATTAATAGATAACTAATTACAGATAACTAATTACATGTAAACGTAATTATAATCCTAAATGTGCACGCGTTTGAACAACTATATTGATCATAACTCGAAAAATATTATAACATCGATATTTTCATATATTAAAATGTTTAATTGTAACTAGCTTGTAAAATAAAATATCTAAAAATAATATCTTGTAAATTGTAAAAATATATTTCGATAATAAAGTTACATTAGTGATTTCAAGTAAAAACAGTAAAAAAAACTAATTTAGCAATTGCTATAAATAAACTCGTACATATTTTTCCATGCGGGACAAAGAAATTACAGCATAAAATTATAGTAATTAGAAAATGTTTATTAACCCGAATCGGTTATCTAGATATTTGATGACGATACTGATATCATGTATAAATCATGTATCGCGTGCAAATGCAGGTAAGATTAAACAGAAAATATTATTGTAAAAATGGCCGAGTGTAAAGTTTCATTGTTACTTCTTTTGTTGATGATTACAAGTCTGACAGGTAAATAAAGTTTGCATTAAAATTGTCCATAAATGTATATTATATTTAATCGCATGGTTAATCTCGTGCACGTTTTATATCGTTTTAATCAAGAACACGTGGAATGTGATAAAAATAATTCAGTTATATTAATAAGATCAATTCAGTTTAATTATAATAATAAGATACTGTTGTAATATTTTCATTGATATTTATCCGAATAAAAGCTTTTTAATAATATTTTGTATAGGCGCCAGGGATTCTATATTTAAGACAGAAAATACTGCTGCCATTGGCTCTAAGTTCTTTCATTCTTGGATACATGACTTATTCAAGATACATAAAGTTCCAGAAAATTCTACAGATTTAAATAAACGAGTAATATTCTGGAAAATTTTTCGATTTCGATTTAAATCAACGAAAAATAAAACTCTAAGAAGCTTTGCAAATTTGAATAATCCAATAGACATATAAATGGAGTCACAAGAATTTCAAGAATGTTATATAAATGGTAGGATCGTTATATAAAAGAATGTCATATAAATGATAAATTGTTTTAATAAATTGCATTAATAAAAAGTTTCTTTATAAGAAAAAGAAAAAGAAATAATTTATTTGTCTCGTAATTTCTGAAAATTATTATTATTATATAGATAATCTTTAGATTATTATAAATCATCTTGAATACCTAAGATAGCTAAATGAAATCAAATTTAAACGAATAAATTCTCTGACGGACGTATTATTAATTTTTCTTTAGAAACGAGAGATTATTGTTTGTTATGATTTTTCATTTTTATAATAATAAATCTTCAATAGATTGCTGTTAAAATTTGGGTTAATAGTAAAACTGTATAGTAAAATTTCTATTCTGATTATTTATCTTTGAAATTTTATTCGCGAAAAATTAATATTCTCCTAGTTAGATCTTTCAAAAATGTTTGTTACGAAAAATTAAATCCGTATCAAAGATATTTTGTGATATATTCAAAGTAGCATCACAATTTTAAATATATCGAACAACTGTAAAATATAGAAATATGAGATATAAAAATCAACTAATATTGAAATCAAACGACATATTACAATCAAACTGACAAGAAATAGTTTGAAAAAAATGCAAACATTTTTGTCGCTTTTCTAGATAGATTGACAAAACCAACTGGCAATTCAACAGCTGCTACCACGGTCAAAAGTACTGGCGGACAATGACTTTCTTGCTACTTTCACGAGAGACATATTGAAGGACTTCATTGCAAAAGAGGAAGCACATTACGCGATCGTTACCAAGGAAACAGAGCATGTGGCACGTTTTTATTGACAAATAAAAAAACCGTGCGCAGCCCTTGTTAAAATGGAGCGGTTAAGCGACTGGCTGTAGCTATCGCTAGCAATATTTGGTATCTTTATACACGTTTACTTTTTAATGTTTTACAAAATTACCTATGTACAACACTGCTTCGAAAAGGAGTGATGTGAAAATATGCACTCATAAACTTTTGCGATTGCACAGATATACAAAATAAATAATTACCTCACATTTTTACCATTAACTTCTTCGTTATTGTAAATATAAAAATATTATATATAAGCACATAAGATTTATGAGATGCCAAAAATTTTAAACACAATAGCTGGATAGTTTTCTTTAGGAATTATTCTTCGCCTTCCCGATTATGATCTTTAGTTATAGAAGCAAATGGAGGTTATAATATTTACAGGTGCAATAAAAGTATGCCTTTAGCGACCCATTCCTTCTGTTGGAGGAACACCACGTCGCGGAACGTCGGCCGTACAATAATGTCAAATACGCGTGAAGAGAATGCGATTCTCAAACGTTCGGCTAAAGTCGCATCAGTTTTACTGCTTTTTTAACTTTTTTTTCGCCACGCTCATTTCTTTCTTCTTTTAATCTAGGTTATTCCGTCATGCGAATCTGTAAGTTACGTGACATTGGCAGCCACCGACGATAAAAAAAGGAATTCTTTTTATAGATATATTGACGGTGTAAATGTATTATAACCGCGTTTTTTCAGTAAAAATACTTTGCAATTTTCCGCCCGAATTATTCGAACAAATTTTTGCAAAAATATTTTATATATATATGTATATTATCAAAAAAGAGAGAGTAAAATTATTTAATGTTATTAACTTTTTGAATACTTATAAAATCAATGGGACACAGAAAATTGGCATAATTACGGTGTTTTTACAACTGATTTGGCAAGTTTAAGTTACATAAAAATTTTTGTTTAGAAATATAGATTTAATAAAAGAATCACGGAAAAAAATAAAAAGAATACGAAATCATATGTAAAATGAAAATATTTGAGTTATCGCGGAGCATATTGCAACTGGAAACGAGTCGCCATTTTGGAACGAAGCTGTACGTTCCCACGTAGTCACAGTTAATTTATCGGATTTTCTTCCGGTCTATCGTATCTCTCACGCCCATGAGCCAAGATGGCCGACCCGGTATCCATGGAAACACTCTCTCGCAGCATCTCTTTGCCAGGATGGCTCGGTCTATGGCGTGAAGGAGCGAAATAGCGTACGCGCCACGTCAACCAAAGAGGGGTGGCGCATCGAGTAATGGGATACGAGCCGACATATTTCTCGTATCGCCCATCGAACGAGCGATCTAATCTACAGGCCCCGTTTCTTCGCTGCGGGGACGACGGAGATGATGATGAGATCGCTATTATGTGCTCGAGAATTTGCAATCCAATGCAATTTACGTGATCGTAAAGGGGTGCAACTTAACCAGCTCTTTTTCTTAATCTGCGGGGAATGTATGCGGAAAACCGCCGAACGATCTCGTAAACGCGGATCATCAATAAGTCTCCCCTCTCTAAACGAAAGTTACCGTGATGATGTAAACACTACCACTAGTCAAAATGACAATGCTTATATGAATTAACAATCGGGCAATGCGCTAACGTATCTTGCCTATTGCAAATATTATATCTCGGGATACTTGCATGTGAAGGCAGTCAAATCATACAATTGTTGTTAGAATTTTGATGCAGTAAATTTATACAATAGACTTATATTATCTCTTCGGATTTGTTTCGATTTAAATCGAATCTGTTATATAAATCAAATCTACTAATAACACAGCTGATTAAATTCATAATCATCATAATAAAAATATTGCAATTATAGAATTGTAGTTTTTCAAATAATTTATGTAGATATAACTCTCTCAAAATTATAATTATGCGAGTTTTCGGAATTAGATTTAAATTAAAAAATAGGAGTGCATAACTGTTATTTTTTTAATTGATATATTTTTTATATATGAATTCAATTGCGATTCAATTTACTAAGATAAAACATTATTGCAAAACACTTTTGATTAAAGAAACAATCATTTAATTTTTTGTCTATATTATTGTTGAAATAATAAATGCATTTAGATATTTACCAAAACTAAAATATTATATTTTAACATTTTAACTATTATATCATTAATTTTGCATGTGTATATGTGTATGTGTGCAATTCATAAAAATAAACACATAAATAAATTATGCAAAATATTTTAATCATTCCGAATGTGTGAATGCAAAATGAAAAGATTTATAAAAATATATTATTATGGAAATGTTTTGTATCACGCAATATGCATTAAAATAGAAATAACTTTTAATTAAATATTTTTTAAATCAAAAAATTAATATAAAAAAAAATATATATATATATGTGTATATGTATACCATCTCATTCATTCATATATCAATTTTATTTTGTACAAGATAATGTCATTCTGTAAATTAATAGTGCAATTTTTTATATAGTCAATTTTTCTTTGACAAAATATTAAGGAAAATCATTATTTGTGTGCGTGTTGTTAAAATAAGAGACAAGAAAAAAATAGACCATACTCATATTTTCTTTAAAAAAAATGTTAAAAATTAAATCTTTACAAGTATAATTAATATAAATAATACTTTATGAACAATTTTTTTAAATTTAATCTTCCATGTTTTTTAATTTAATTAAATATACTAATATAATTAAATAACTCTCAAATGAGACCAATTAAGATCTGCGTATCACGACGTAAATAATAATATTCTACTTAATTTTCGATATTTAAAAATGTAATATTATATCGATATAGATGTTTGCATTGTACGAAAAAGACGATTTTACTGAAGTATTTAAAAATTTAGTTAGGTACCGATCTGTAAAAGTAATTTTTTGGATTCGCAAAATACGGTTGTTACTGATTATTAAAATGTTAAAAGTTTTTGCAGCATAGTCAATGTTTAAGCATTTTATATGTAAATTTGGATGGTCTAACAAAATTTTTTTCAGATCTATATCTCTTAAACATTCTAACAACTTATTTGATCGTCCTATATATTTTTTCCATAAAGTGGAACGTTAATGTCCTATTATTTAAATTTCTGTTATATATTATTTTATTTTGTGTATTTTTGCAAAGACAATTTTGTTTTAGTTATATGGGTTTCATTATCTATCGGTTAAGAGCTCGTTCGTTGAAGAAAGATACTGGACCACGGCCTCTATAAAACATATTATTAGGTACGACCAGGGGCCGCTTTTATGGCTGAAGCGCCAATGCGAGATAAGTCTCGGGAGGGTTGCTACTGGGGGATCAAATGTCTCGCTACAGCTTGTAAAAGCGTTTGCTCAGCCAATAGCAGCGAGTTGCAACGCTCCCCTAATGTACGAGTGCGTCCCTTTGCTCCGCGAGTTTCAGTCATACCGTGGATAATGGCGAACATTCCGCGGCTGATATACTTCTACGACTTCCATCGAATGTTAAGTTGTCGTAAATTAATCTCGTAAAAGAAGGACAAAATGGAACAGACACCAGGTAATTTTTCTTTATCACTTAAAAATGTTATCTTAAAAATATAATTTATTGATATAAAATATATAATTGTGTTAAAAATTATATATTTTAAAAAAGAAATAAGTGTTTGTCTGCTTTTTCGACATCAATTTATGATATGCAAATAAATAAATGTACTCACTAAAATGCGTCGCCATTTCTTCCGTTGTTTCATTGCGATCATTGTTTGACGAAGAGTGCGCCGATTGAAATCTATAATTAAAAAGATAATATGATAAGATATGATAGCATAAATAATATGATTGTGAATTAATTTGCGCTACAATAATTTCTAAAAAATCTTTTAATAATCTTTCCTAATCTTTTCAAACGAATGATTGATATCTTTCGTTATATTCTCGGTAAAAGCACTAAAAACAAAAATCTCATATTACTACATATTTTTTGGTAATAATATTTAATAAATATTTAATAAATTTTTATATATTTGATATATTCGTACTTTCGATATTTAATTTATTATAGAATGTTATATTTCTTCTATTTAATTCTCTAATATTTTTTCTAGATAATTTTTACAGTTGCGATTCAAAAAGTAATCTTCTTAATAAATCCAAATAAAATTAAATATGTTTATTATTTCTATTTTGCTTTTATTGAGTAATTAAGAATAATTTGTTTAAGAATAATTTACAAATCTTCTCTTTTTATTAACAGAAATGAATTAAAAAGATTAAAAATTCATAGAATTCACTAGTTCATTTCAATATATTTTTAGTCAGCGCAAAATAATGTGAAAACATCTATTATTACGTTTGGCTAATATTTCATTTATATACTTTTTTTTATCTCTTTATAATTCTTTTATACAAAAAATTAATAAAAGATTTTTATTTTATTTTTATTTTAATATGATATTTTATTTGTGATATTAGTTTCAAAAAGTTTTAGAAAATAAAAATATTTAAAACTTAATTAAAATTCAATGTATTATATAATTACGGCTTTAATAATGTCTCGTAAAAAATGTGCATAATACTCTTAGTTATTCATTATATTATAAAAAATATAATAAAATATAATAAAAATATAATAAAAAACAAAAAATTCATGTAATTTTATAAAATGACATACAAACAGTGGGCGATAATCGTGAACTTATTGCACTTTCAGAAAAAGTACGCAATGTGATATATACAAGCAAATCATGAATATAATATGTATAGTTGACCATTACACGCGATGTCTTTATTATGACGATTTATAAGACACTTTTTGCATTTTCTGCAAAATATATTTTTAAACAATAACAATTACGACGTTATTATTATACTTGTAAATTGTTTAAAAAATTTTAAACAATACAATTATTATGCAATTTCCGAATATTTATTTTAATCAATACTTATCATTCTATAGTACGCGACATCAAATTCATGCGAGAAAATATGTTTCCCCGTTATTATAAGATATTTCTTTTTATTAAAAAAAAATACATGGATAGAACAGTTTTTATGGAAAAGTGATTACAAACGTATATTTAAGAATAATAAAATACATGCGCTTTTATTTTAATATATGCGGGTACAAATAATTTTTGGGTACCAACTATTCGAGACGAGTCGAACCCGATAGTATATTATGAAAAATGTAATAGTACATTACGATACGAGTGCGCAAAGTAGGTCGTTCCCGCACGAGCGAAGCGAGATTAAATATTTTTTCCTATTTACGTGCGAAAAGTTCGACTTTGCGCACGTATTTGAGTGCGCAAAGTTGAACTTTCCCGCACGCTTTTGTCTTTGAAACTGAGCGTGCGGGAAAGTAGCTGAGCGTAGTATATTTTCTGCTACATTCCCGTACGCTCAGCTACTTTCCCGCACGCTCAGTTTCAGAGACAAAAGCGTGCGGGAAAGTTCGACTTTGCGCACTCAAATACGTGCGCAAAGTCGAACTTTGCGCACGTAAATAGGAAAAAATATTTAATGATATTTATAATATATATCTTACCATTTTTTAATTCCTTTAATAATATATTTGATTCAAAATTATCGATATCTTATAACCTAATACCAGGGTACTCATTCGACTTGTATCGAATTTTTTAAGCACATTTTTTAATCATAGATGAAAAATAAAGTGCTCAAAGAGAAGTTTTGAATCTTTTTCATAAATTAATTAAATATAATTTTATCAAATAAAATCATGTATGATAAATAAATCACGAAAATTGTATTTTATTTTATTATGAAAATATCTAAATTATTATCTACTTAAAAATTAATCTTTATGTTTTAAATTAGTCACGTATCTGAAAATGGTTTCTGAAAAGAGATCAGAAATTACATAAAAAATACATATACACGTTTGTAATATTTTTCGAAAGATATATTCGTCGATGCATCTTTGAGTTTGTTCGTATTCTCACTATCCATACGCTTCTTCCGAAGCAAGTTCGCTCGTTCGCGTTCGTTCGCACTCCGCTCCATTCGCGATCGCGATGTGAGGGTTAAACGATCGTTGTTTTCAATCAATTAATTAATTAATTATTCCCACGCTTAATGAGAGGATCGAGCTTCATTGAAGCGCCTTTTCGCGCAATTTACTCATCAGAAATAGGAATCGAAAGCAGGAAACGCGAATTTTACATTATCGTCTCTTGCGATACACGAATCGACAATTAACCTCCAACACTGAGATTCTCGCTCGTGCGTATCTCGCTCCGAAACTTTCGTCTCTCACGTATAATTCACTCACCGAATTCGGAGCAACGCACGAGCCGCCAAACACCGTCAAATCGCATTCGAAATGATACGCACAAAGTCCAACAAGTCCGGCGTCCAGCGACGGCATCCCGCTCGTTGAAGTCGATCTGAGAAGGAACGGAATACTCAGCATACGTTCCGCTCGCAACTCTCTGTAACTGAATTGCTTTTCGATCACGAATAAGGAATTATACGACCGATAAATGTCTCACACGACGTGAGCGCGTCGCGTACCGTGCCCGTGCGCTGAGCGCTCAGTGAGCCGATAAACGCGATTGGCCGCCGCGCGTGGAGCCAGCCAATCACGTTCGAGCTCCTCAGCCGCCGGCGTGAGCGCCGTGAGCGCCGTGAGCGCCATGAGCGCGAATAAATTCACGAAATTTTAAAACAACAACTGTTATCTCTCAAGTCGGTCGGCGCGCGACCTTATCGTTTGTTTTCGTCGGCGGTCGGTTCGGCTCGACATACCCGCGTCGTTCCCGCGTATCGTCGCGAAAATCATTGCGACTCACTGCTATCATTCGCGCCGCGAGACACGGGCAGACAGGCAGTGCTGTGAACTGTTGCGCGCGCCGTTTGCGACGCTCGTTTCTGCGATTGGCACTACCGTTCACTGCGCGGGAACAAATAGGCGGGAAGAAATAGGCGCGAACGTTGCTTCGCGCTCAATAATCGGGTTCGTCTTTTAACAAGACCGCGAGTTTATCGGAACGGATATTTCGCGCGATTCACTAGCTCGACGCAGACGATGAAACGAAGGTACGAGAGTCACAAATTAGCATTTCGTTGCGATATTCGCGGTCGATCGCTCGTTCCGCCACGTCTAGGTTCGATGTCGTGCTCGTCTCGCGAACGCTTCGCGTGCTCGCTTCGAATGAATTCGAATGAAAGTTCAAATTGTTGAACTATAGATTATCGCGCGAAAGACTTAAAAATAATTTATTCGCGCGCGATCATATCCGCGAGTGTTTTTTGTGAGTCCTGTGCAGGAGGACAACCCAATTCTGAGAGGAGGAGGTGGCCTAGGAGAGGCATCAGGCGCCGGCGGAGCAACCTTGCGGTAAATAWTATTTTTTACTTGTAGAAAATCTTTTTTYTGKCTTATCTTTGAAWCATTTTATTTTACAATAATTTAAAAACGATAATTAGAAAAAAAGAATTAGTTTAAAGTTTTGTAAAAATTTATTTTTGTTAAGATCTTTTTCAGAAAATATATAATTATTCTTATAAATAATTAAATAATATATAATTAAATAATGAATAAAAAAATTCGATGCTTATAAAAATTATATTTTGAAAATTACATAATTTTTTTCGAGAAAACTTTGCACGCATTTATTAATTATTTGTTTAAATACTGATTGTTTTTTCGGCGCTGYTTTAATTTGGATTTGTATATTTGTTTGTTACAGAATCATCGTAGCGACGTTGCAGATTTAACTCCGCTGTTGCGCATCGGATCGGTGAGTGATGAATTAATTTTTTTATTGAGGTAACGGATGTATGGTAATTTTATCAAGTATAAATATCATATATTTGGATGCATGTTTAGGCATCAAATTATATAACAATACATTCATTACAGACACGTATATAACATTCCATACATTCGTTACCTTAAAATAGATAAGTTAAAAAAGATTAGAATAAATTTAATCCTGGATATCTCTTTATATTATTTTTTGATTTAGTGTGTGTACGAGTAC